>OX424573.1:85894494-86166994 GCA_949152435.1 Gastracanthus pulcherrimus | reverse complement strand
ACATACCAAAATAATTTACCTCATCGATTTCAGAGTATCGTAACATAGAAAAATCGTTATGAAACAAAAACGATTTGATCAATTTTGAAATATCTTTTTAATTTCAAATCATCATTTAAGAACTAAAAGAATGAGGCTAGTTTGATAGAAAATGACCACGCCGTTTTCGAGAAAGAAGCGATCAAAAAGGAAAAATGTTTTAAAAAATACATAACCTCAAATATCTTGGAATATAAAAATTAATATGATCTAGGAAATTAATAAACTCAGCGAATAGATAGTGAAAAACTACCTTCTTATAAAGTTTTAGATAAAATTCTGTTGATTTACTCTAGTTATCGTTGGCTCTGGAAAACCGAATTATTTTTACAAAACGATTTTTTTCTCATGTATAGAAAAATAAAATGACTCAAAAATATTACATAATAATCTTCTCAATAGTCCTCATAACTTCAATTTTTTTCAAAAAATTTTCATTATACATATCAGAGAAATCACCGTATAAGCATAAAATGACGTCTCCGTGTATAACAAAAAAATAGGAAACACCTTATCCAAAATTTCGGGTGGAGAGAGATAGCTTATTTTATGTTGTTTTAAATTCATTTTTACCGAATTAATGAAATTATTGTTATTATACAAAAAAAAACTAAAACCCAAGAAACAAAACACCGCTCAAAAAACAAAAACGCAATGAAAAAACAAAAAAAAATATTTTTTTCAACACGAGCATGAAATAGGCCCTTTTTCATGCATATAAACTAGATGGGAAAATGCGATTTTCGAGCATGGTTGAGAAAAAAGTGTAAAGTGTGTGGAAATGAGTCCATTTCCTCCCGCTACGAGGAAATGATTTCCACCCTAATGAAGAAATAATTCCCTCCCGCTGCAGCGGGTGGAAATGATTTCCTCCCGCTACAGCGGAAATTCCCCATCCGCTTAGAATACTGTAACATAGGATTTTGTTACGTATATTTTAAACAATTGATGAATATTGCTCCACTTTCGTGACCCCTCAATTACCTTACCAAATTTTGTATTTATCTATTATAATAATGGGCGCCAGGTAAATTACGGCTAGCTTAGCATGAGTTTCTCCCCGAGGTGGTTCTGTGAGGCATAGGAAATTAGGATGAATAATTTGTTATAAATAATGAAACTATATTTTATACAATTTAAGTACCTAGGCTTTATTTTTTTAATCTCGTCGGTCGCTACATATACACAATTATTTTAAACTTCAACGATCGCACATTTCATTATGGTTACACAATCGCCATACGCCCGCACGCGTCGCTTCCAACAGCCGAACCACCACGCGTTCCCGAGATAATTATTAAGTCAATTACCGATCCACAAACCCCGATAAATTTCCCAATTTTACCAATTTCTTTGCCTGAATTTATAGGCTACCATGTCCCACCAACTAACACATCGCGGTGTATTAACATACGTTAAATATATTGACGGAAAATACGCTATAGAAACCCCCCCCCCCCCCCCCTCCCTCTAAGCGGGACCCAGCGCAAGGAGTGGACAGCTTATTCAAATAATGAAAAGAGCGATAATTGGGCCATTCTATTCCATCAAACGCGATTCCTGAACAACCTTCGTTACCAGAGCTGTCGCAACGTAAATAATTTTATAGAAAACTATAAATCATGGCTTTAAATAAATACAAAAATTAGTACCTCCACCTTACTACACCCAATCCGATCACAGTGCATCAACGCCCATAGATCGCGCGACTAGTGAACGAATATAAGGACCATACTACAGGAAAAAAGTATAAATGCAACTTACTGGGGCATGCGTATGCCTCCTGTGTTCCTACTATTTGTCGCTAATTGGGGTCTCTGGTAAGGCCCATGGTGGCCGTTTCTTCGGAGTCTCTAAATCGCTCTCAATTCTTCTTGCTTTCAATCCACGGAGTCCCGAGAGATTCGGGGTTGATGTTTTATACTGCTGCTAATACAAGTATAATAGATAAATCATATCTTCAAGTTGCAACCAGAAAGAAAATAGGTATTGATAGACCAACGCCTGGACAGATCGTCTCAGCCCAAAATTAACCCAGGAAAGTGAAAGTATGATGCGATCAGTTGGTTGCAAAATGTTGTTTACAACTATGAAGTCACAAAAAAAGAACAAAAAAAACTAATCGTGACTTACTTCAGTCTATCTTCTAAATATATATATATATATATATATATACCGAAAGGTCCATGAAATATTGTATAAATATTTCTGAAAGGTGTAATGTTTAAAGTGAAATATTACCGAAAGCTTTTAGAAACATTACGTGCCGTATGGGACACCTCAGGGGTTAAAAGAGGTGAAAAAGAGCTTTCTTCGTCATATACTTTCATGCAAAAAATTCATGAAAATATGTTCGTGAACCCCCCTAAACCGCGTTTGTTAAAAGTTGGTTGGAATGATCTATATATATATATATATATATATGTGTGTATTTTAAATGTAGAAATATACTTATAATAAAGATAATCAATTTAGGTTCAATATTCAACAGCAAAGAAGGTAACGATATATATATATATATATATATATATATATCGTTACCTTCTTTGCTGTTGAATATTGAACCTAAATTGATTATCTTATATATATATATATATATATATATATATATATATATATATATATATATATATATATATATATATATATATATATATATATATATATATATATATATATATATATATATATATATATATATATATATAGATCATTCCAACCAACTTTTAACAAACGCGGTTTAGGGGGATTCACGAACATATTTTCATGAATTTTTTGCATGAAAGTATATGACGAAGAAAGCTCTTTTTCACCTGTTTTAACCCCTGAGGTGTCCCATACGGCACGTAATGTTTCTAAAAGCTTTCGGTAATATTTCACTTTAAACATTACACCTTTCAGAAATATGTATACAATATTTCATGGACCTTTCTGTAATGTTTCAGAAACATTAAATGTTCGCTAACATGTCAAATGTAACATTTCAGATAGATTATAGAAAGATTACTGTGACATATCTGTAATCTTTCTGTAATTTTTAGATATCCTGATCACTTTAATGTAATAATACCGAAATGTATCAGCAACATATCAGGTATGTTACTGTAATGTTATCGAAAGCTTTCAGTAACATTTTAGTAATGTTACTGTAACATTACTGAAAGGTTTCAATAACACCTCAGTAATATTGCTTTACAATCCTGTTAAAAATATGATATTAAAATCGATAAAAAAATGCATTTTTCTTTTGGTGCTAATCTTAATTTTTAATCTTGATTATCGTTCTACTTATTAGATATTTAATCGGTTTTAATCCAATATACTCATTTATTGACATTTATTTATGAATTTCTACAAAAAGTTTAGAATTTAAATTTTTTATATATTATTTATATACCTAGGTATTTATTAATCTGAAACAAATATTTTGTTTAAAATTGTTTAATTGATGTGTATGAAAGAATAAATCAATTAAAAAATGTTGACGGGGCTGGGAATCGCCCCGAAGACCTCTGCGTGAAACTCCAACGCTCTAACCGTTTCGCTACAGAAGAACTTTGAAATCGATAAAAAAAATCTGACTTATAATCTACAATTACTGGTCATGAAAATATTTTTATACTTCGTAAAAATAAACACCCACAAAGATGGCTGAAAATTACATTTTCCTATAATCGATAAAATATTTTTACATTAGAATTCAAAGTAGAGTGCCGGTAAAACAGAGGTCTTTACTATATTTAGCTGATCATTTTTCTATTATACGTGAAACCTTACTGAAACATTTCTGACATATAACACTTGCAACATTACGTGGGGAATGTTGCGGAAACATTTTACGTGCAATGGAATTGAAATGTCCTAACTGGTGCGTCAGGGAAATATTTCTGAAACCTTGCTATCGTAACATCCCATGTGGGATATCACAGAAATGTTAGGGGTGAAAGCTCATTTTTCTATTATTTATGAAACCTGTCTGAAATATTTCTAACATATAACACTTGTAACAGTACGTAGGGAATGTTGCGGAAACATATTACGTGCAATGGAATTGAAATGTTATAACTGGTACGTCAGGGAAATATTTCTGAAACCTTGCTATTGTAACCTCCCATGTGGTATATCACAGAAATGTTAGTGGTGAAAGCTCATTTTTCTATTATTCATGAAACCTTTCTGAAATATTTCTGATATCTAATACATGCAATATTTTATTGGTAATTTTTCAGAAACATTTCGCGTACTATGAGATGGAAACGTTACAACAGATACGTCAGGGAAACATTTCTGAAACCTTGAAAACGTAAGATCTCATGTGAGATGTTACAGAAATGTTAGGGATGGAAGCTCATTTTTCTATTACTCGTGAAACCTTTGTGAAACATTTCTGACATATAACAACTCCAACATTGCATTGGAAATGATGCGGAAACATTCTGCGTGCAACGTGATTGATACATAACAATTAGAAAATTTTGTAACGTTACTGCAATGTTTCTATGGATAGAATTCATATGAAATCTTTTTGGAAGGTTTCTGAAAGATATCAGTTGAAACAATTCGATTGAACGATACCTGAAACATTACAGAAACATTACCAATGAGCGCATATCTTTCGGGAACATTACGTACCGTGTGGGGCTCGTGGCTCCCTTGGTGGAAGTTGAAATTGTACATTTTCGAACATCTTTGTACAATTCTATACACTTATGTATATTTCTGTACATTTTTGTACATTTTTGTACATTTTTGTACATTTTTGTACATTTTTGACACTTATTAGACTTTTGTATAGAAGTGCACAGAAATGTACAGAAATGTACAGAAATGTACAGAAATGTACAGAAATGTACAGAAATGTCCAATAATGTACGGAAATGTACAGAAATATCCAATAATGTACGGAAATGTATAATAATAAAATAATAAAGAGATGTACAATTTAAGGGGGTCAAAGTCAGTTTTCCCTACCTTACCGACTTGAGAATCCTAAACTTTTGGCTATAATTAAAAAAATGAACAGAATTATGAAAAACTAAGAGATAATTGCCCTTCGTTTTATAATTATCTACCAACAAAATTATGAAAAACTAAGAGATAATTGCCCTTCGTTTTATAATTATCTACCACTGTGCGAAGTTTCATGTAAATGTTTTACGGCTCGTGTCAATGGGATTTGAACGAAATTTCATGATAAAACAGAGATCTGCGAAAGGTGATTCGAAATTTCGTTCAAATGCCATTTATATATGCAATGATACGAGGGTAGTTCAATAAGTCTTTAGAATAAAGTATAAAAACAATTTTTTTTGGGTAAATTTTTTTTTATTTTTCAACATAATCTCCTTGGAGCTCTATACACTTGGTCAATCGCTTTTTAAGTTTTTTTAATCCTTCAGAAAAGTGCGTTTTCGGAAGTTCCTCAAAATAAGCACTTACAGAGGCAATGACGTCTTCGTTGTCCGTAAATCTCTGTCCACCGAGCCATTTTTTCAAGTTTGGAAATAAGAAAAAGTCACTGGGGGCTAAATCTGGTGAATACGGTGGGTGTTCGACCAATTCGAATTTTAGTTCTTCAATTTTAGCCATTGAAACGAAGCATGTGTGAACTCGGGCGTTGTCGTGATGAAAGAGAATTTTTTTTCTCGCCAAATGTGGTCGTTTTTTTTTCATTTCTTCTTTCAGCTGCTCTAATAATGATGCATAATACTCACCAGTAATTGTTTTACCCTTTTCCAAGTAGTCAATAAGTATAATTCCACGTGCATCCCAAAAAACTGTAGCCATAACCTTACCAGCTTACTTTACGGTCTTTGCCTTCTTTGGAGCTGGTTCGCCTGTGGAAATCCACTGTTTGGATTGTTCCTTTGTCTCAGGAGTGTAGTGGTGTATCCATGTTTCATCCACAGTCACAAATCGACGAAAAAATTCTTCAGGATTCCGACTTATGCGCGCCAAAAGAGCCTCAGAGGCGACCACTCTATTGCGTTTATTCTCAGCTGAGAGCAAACGCGGCACCCATCTTGCCGATAGCTTTTTCATGCCTAATTTTTCATGTAGAATTGAAACAACTGCACCTATAGATATCCTTGTGGCCTCAGCTAACTCACGCACTTTTAATCTTCTATCCTTCAACACCATATCGTGGATTTTATTGATGATTTCGGGAGTAGTTGCTTCTACGGGCCTTCCTGAACGTGGTTCGTCACTTATTGATGTACGACCACGCTTAAATTCATTTACCCAGTTATAAACCGTTGCTAAGGCAGGGGCAGATGTGCCATGAACTGAGTCCAATTCATTTTTTATCTCATATGGAGTTAAACCCTTTAAATGAAAATGTTTAATTACCGCTCTGAACTCGTTTTTTTCCATTTTTCTTAACAAGCTATTTTTTTTTTCAATTGGTTATAAAAACACGTAAACTCAGAAGATGTGGACTGTGACTGCACCATATATCTAGTCGGGAGTGGTGCTGACTGAAAACAGATGATTTGGAGCGATTCGCGCGCCATCTGTTGGTCATTCTAAAGACTTATTGAACTACCCTCGTATTATTACCTGAAACTTAGCAAAGTGGTAGAATGCTACAAAAGGACGGGCAATGATGTATTGGTTTTTCATAATTCAGTTTATTTGTTAATTGTAATCGATTATTCATAACTCGGTCAAAGATTTGAGGTTACGAATGTCGACGGAAAATTTGAATCGTCTGATACCCTCCCAATGATACCAAATAAAAAAAATTTAAATATACTTTAAACTTCGTATTCTTTTCTGTAAAAATAGCATTAATGGATTTTAATAATTAGAAATAAATAAGAAATATGCATGTATATAAATAAAAGAAAAAATTGCAGGTTTCTATTTTTAAATTACAAATATATTATAGTAGATAGTGGAAATAACAATAATTAGACATTCCAATTTATTACTATGCATTTATTTAATTAAACTTTTTAAATTTTTTCATACAAACATAAAAAATCTTTGATTGTAATTCTTAATTTAAAAAATTCCATGAAGATAAAACGCTTATGTTATTTAAGATAATTTAATCTTAGTAACACTCAACATAATATAACTGTTTAATAGTAATAGTAACTTTTTAGAGTTTCTTAAAAGTTTCTCAAGAGGATGCCGATGTACCGGTCAGTGATCTGCAATACCGGCATTACGATTAACATTAATAATTAATCGTTTAATAATGAGTCATTGCCGGAATTTAAAAAATCATTATTAAACAATTAATTATCAATGTTAACTGTGATACCGGTATTGCAGATCTCTGGTCGGCACCTCGGTATCCCCTTAACAATTCAGATTATTTATACTTAACATTAAAAAAAATTGTATACAGCTCTAGAATTATTTTATCCAGTTTCATAGAATCTCAAAATATTTTTGATTTCAAAATAGAAACCTGCAATTTTTTGCTTTTATTTACAAATTTATATTTACAAATATATTTATTATTTATTACTAATTATTAAAATGAATTAATGTGATTTTTTCTAAAGAGATACAGTTTAAAATAAGTTTAAAATTTGTTATCTGCACGGAGAGATGGGACGTATTCAAAATTATTATTTACTGTATGAAAATTACTATTTTATATATTAGGAATATTTGAATTTACTTGCATTTGGATGCTTTTTACAGTTTTGTAGAAGTTATTCATAAACGTATATAAATTCTGGAATTAAAAATTTATGGAATTTTACTATTTACTTTAGTGAAAAATGTCATTTATAGAATTTACAAAAAAATATAGTAATTTGTGCTGAATATTTAGTAAGGCGTACTTGTTTATATTATATTATATATATTTTTTAGTAAACTTTACGTACTTATAGTTAAATTCTCATAAATATTTTAATAAACGTCTTAACTCAAAAAATCTAACTTATAAAACTTACGTATTTTTTAACAACTTTATCTTATGCTCTACCATATATAAATGGATCTTGATGGGTATATAATTATTTGATGAATATTTACAAGACAGTAAAATAAATAAAGCCTAGTGTAACTTATAAGGAGGATTCGAAGCATAGTCAAACAAGGGTCGTGACGGCGAAGTCGGTAGAACGTCCGCTTCAGGAACTGAGTATCGCCAGTTCAAATCTCCACGAAATTAGTTTTTTCGGTAAAAATATTTTTATATTTAAAATTAAATTGTACAAATATAAGAAATATTATATGTGTAATAAATAAACAATCACGGAAAGATTAAACTGAAAACAAGTTTTTATTAATGTGAATTTTAAAATTACTATTTAATATTTTAGAAGATTACATAGTAAAAATTATTAAAATACTAGTATTATCCAATCATTAAACATGTATACATTTATGAACAAAAATAAGAGGAACGTTTCCCTTTGTCTGGTATCATTGATTTGAACATCTCTGTACACTTTTGTAGATTATTATACATTTCCGGAGATTCTTGTACATCTCTGTACGTTTCTGTACAAAAGTCTAATAAGTGTTAAAAATGTACAGAAATGTACAGAAATGTACAGAAATGTATAAAAATGTACAGAGATGTACGAAAATGTACAAAAATGTGCAAAAATGTACAGAAATATATAGAAATGTACAGAGTTGTACGAAAATGTACAATTTTTACTTCCGCCAGGGTCCTGTTATAATTCACCAAACTTCCTAAGGTAGCCACAAAATGAAAATTCAAAAAAAATTTACAGACCCCCCTTTCAACTGCTTAAATGTTTCAAGAAAGAATTTCTTTGTCTTTTTAAGATTTTTATGAAAAAGAATATTATACCTCTTTGGTAGATCAATGGGTAAAGTAAAACAAACAGCGGGTGTAAAGCACTCACTCAAATTACTCCCGCTGGTCGGAAAACGACCATTTTCGGCCCGGTTTTGATGGCAAAAGAACGTGAAAATCATACGTGTGTTACAAAAAAAACTTTTTACCTGCTCTTGGCGAAAATGGTTCGCCCAACGGGCTACACGGGCCTTTCTTCACCCGGCGTACGAAAAGTGTGGTCTTTTCGCTCGCTACTCGAAAAATCAATGTATATCGATATCTCTAAAAAAAATTAACTTTAAAAAAATTGAAAGGTTAGGCGAGTTTGATGTATTCCGCAAAATTATCATGGAGCAATACAATAATCTATTTGATAAGGTAAGCCATAGATTAAAAAAGTAATGAGATCAATGGAAAATAGTCAAGTTTTAAATACATAAATAATTATAAATAATTTAGCAACGAACTTATAGATAAAAAAGAACTGAGATCAATCAAACAGAGTCAAGTTTATTATATTTAATCATAATAAAGCAAAAATATTGTTGTGTTCAATCAAGGGCTTACTTAACTTAAAGTTACGTTATATAATGATCAATTACAAACAACTCTCAAGATACTTACTACGTAACTTGCCATGTCCGTTTTATTTTGTTTATGTGTTGTCGATCAGTAACTTTCTACAAACTTATTTGCGTACGTAAATTTATAAAAATGTTTTTTTGATATAATGATATGTATTATCAATGATGATTACATAACACATATTTGTAAATATAGTTAACAAAAAGTGTATAATATGACATAATGTTCCTAATGTCTAAACAAATTATAGAAGTTACACATAAGTTATGAAAATTTTATTCATTTTAAAATAAGTAAATATGTAGAGACAATTAATTTTTAAAAGATTTATATATTTTTTTGTATATTCAAAAACTATGTATACGTACCAATATAATGTGCGAAAAAGTTAAAATATTAATGAATTAGATATATATCACGTTCTAACATATAAAAAGAAAATTTTAGTTGTTCACCAATGAACAAAATGAAACGGGCATGGCAAATTACGTAGTAAGTATCTTGAGAGTTGTTTGTAATTGATCATTATATAACATAACTTTAAGCTAAGTAAGCCCTTGATTGAACACAACAATACTTTTGCTTTATTATGATTAAATATAATAAACTTGACTTTGTTTGATTGATCTCAGTTCTTTTTTATCTGTAAGTTCGTTGCTAAATTATTTATAATTATTTATATATTTAAAACTTGACTATTTTCCATTGATCTCATTACTTTTTTAATCTATGGCTTACCTTATCAAATAGATTATTGTATTGCTCCATGATAATTTTGCGGAATACATCAAACTCGCCTAACCTTTCACTTTTTTAAAGTTAATTTTTTTTAGAGATTTCAGTCCTTTTTAGTAAATTTTTTTGAGTGTTTCATATTTTTTCTAATAATAAAATATAAGCATTTTTAGCACCTTTCGGCCATGGCTTTTTTGTAACATATATATCACTAACATGAAACCACTGATTGTTCTGTCGCAAGATATTAGTATAATGACCTTGAAGAATATTACCATGATGGAATATTCCACTAATAACTTTATACTTTTTACCATTGATATCAACTTTACATGTTGGTATTGCATTTATTTTCAAGTTAGTTATTTTGCTTAATCCTTCATCAGTATGCTCGAATAACATTAATTTTAGAATGACGACGGTATTGCTGATTATTAAATCAACTTTTTTAATCTTTTTGAAACTACACCCATTGCCACATTTGGTATCAAGTGCTTGCCAATTTCCAATATTATAATCTATAATTTCTTGTAACTTACAAATTCTAGTATTTTCTGGCAAGAAGAGATTGATTATATAATTACACGTGTCATTATGTTGTCGTTAATCGCATCCAGGACATCTAAATATTTCACTGACTTGGTTTTGAAGAGTATTTTGTAATATTAATGATTTATTACATAAACATAATAAAAATTCTCCCGCATCTTGCTGCATATGCGTTTAAATTCTACTCCAGCGAACTCTCTTAATAAATGGATATCGACTTTTGTTTTATTAATATATTGTTGAAATACTGATTTGAGAACGTCTGTATGGTTATGTTGTAACAAAATTCTTCTAATAGTTGTGGAGTGAAATAAACTTTGTGCACAGGCATTGGCGTAGCAAGAAACTCCATCATTATTCGGTAAACCACAAATATTCCAAGTACTATCAGACATATGATTTAAATTAATCTCAGAGTCTGTGAATAATGCATTTTTAGGAATACACCATCGTGTATCATACACTTTAAAATTTAGATTTTTTTTTGCGATCTAGTGGAATATCGAAGTTATTTAGATCTGGTCGATATTCTGTTCGTAATCTATTGTACTCAATGATGCCTGACATGTCTGCAGTACAGCGTGACGGGTCAAAGTTAATAAGGTGCAGACCTTCTAAGGTAGTCACTCTTGATGCTGCAACGTACGTTTGACCATTACTAAAAACATTATTTCCTGCTTCATTCGTCATTTTATACGTTGAATTTGCCAAAAATATATACATTTTCATAAAGTAGGCGTAATTTTCTTTTGATTGATATATCTAACAATAACTTTAGAATTACTCTTGTGAAATAATAACAAAATATTAGCTTCAAGTTTTTTAATACTTTTGAATTGATTTGACTGAATACCCGTTTTTTGGGTATGGCAATCACTGTTAGTTGAAAGTTATGCAGGTTTAATTTCTTTTCTCTATTTATTATCTTTACGCTAACGTTACACTGTTTTATGAATTTAATTAATTTACGCTATTTTGACTTCGTTGTATTTTGAATGAATTTGAATTATTTTAAGTTGTTTGTAAATTAATTGATAAAGGCGAGGTAAAACGATCAAGGAAATAGTTGAATTACGGGAAAAAGCCTTGCGGCACAAAAAACCCAGATTTTATTTACACTATACAAAATGAAAAATGAAGATTGAAATGTTGCACAAATATAATTTACAACGAACGAACGACACGCACAAGTCGAACCGGCGAGAATTCGCACGTGGCCGAAATGGCCGTTAACAAAAGAAACAGACAACAATCGCGAGGTTTCTTGTCTCTTTGAACGCAATTTACATTAATAACGCAGTGCACGCCGTATCGATAATCACCGTCCGTAGACGGGAGAGTGATTCTCGTTAGAATCGATTGATCAGCCTACGAGGCGAAATTCGCGCGTTAGCGAACGATTTGGATTTCGAAAAACCCGAAGGTCGCGAGGGAGCTCCGCACGCTGATAGGTGTCGTCGATGACTGATTGCTCGCGCCGTCAGGCACTCGTAGCCCGAAAGATGGCGGTCGGCCCGACGATTAGGGCTAGTGTCCACGCATATATACGTATACATATTGGCGCGCGCAGGCGCAAAATTCAAAATTCATTTAATTTAGAATTAATGGTAGGACGTAAGGTGTTACGACATAACATACTCCCGGCCGAAGCTGCGGGAAATGTTGTTTCCAACAACAGAAGTCGCAGAGTTCACTATACCTATAATAAATAAAATAAATAAATGAATCAATGACGCTTAACTAAAGCTACCGAACAAATTAACGTCAATTAATTGAAACACAAGAATCTTTGGTATACTTGATAGCGGACGACTATACAAGTGAAGTCAGTTTCCGTTGGAGTGACTGCTTCGTCGATCATCACCGCAATATGATTAGAATAATGATAATTTAAATAAGCTATGAATCTCGAATGGACTAGAACGAGCTAGTTTACAATTTAACGATTACAAAGGTTGATTAATTAGTTGGTAATGCGCATAAACGCGTAATATTGCGTTTGTATACGCCGCTAGCAGTCTTAACTGACGCAACTCTGGCGATGCCGTCGCTGCCAGGGAAAACCTCGATGATTACGCCGAGTGGCCATCGTGAACATCCCAGATTATCCTCCATCAGGATGACAACGGCGCCAATCTTGAGTTCTGCTGACGACGTGTGCCACTTTTGGCGGGTTTGCAGCTCATTTAAGTATTCCTTGTGCCACTTGTTCCAGAAATCCTGTCTGGCCTTAGTGATGAATTTATATGTCGACAGACGATTGGTTGGCACTGTAACAAGAAATTTCTCTGGTAAAAACTTTAAAGGTCTACCAATGAGCAAATGAGTGGGGGTAATAGCTAAGGGGTCATTGGGATCAGCTGACAGAGTGCATAAAGGTCGCGAATTTAAGATTGCTTCGATTTCGATCAACAAAGTGTTGATCTGTTCATAAGTGAGCGTTTGATCTTTCAAAATGCGCTTTAGATGGTGTTTAAAGCTCTTTACAGCTGCTTCCCAAAGACCTCCAAAATGCGGGGATAATGGCGGATTGAAGTGCCATTCTATGCGTTTGGTTAAAGCGTAAGCTTCTATCGAGCTTTGAAATTCTGAGGTCTCATGCAATTTATAAATTTCGCCGAGCTCCTTATTAGCCCCAACGAAGTTGGTCCCATTATCGGAATAAACATGTTCAGGGATCCCCCTCCTACTGATGAACCTACGAAAAGCTGCGAGAAAGCCTTCAGTTGAAAGGTCAGTCGCCAGTTCAATGTGGACTGCTTTAGAAACCAGATGAAAACGCATCCATACGTCTTGATAACACTCCTGTTTCGATCCTTCTTTTCTTTGATCAGAATAGGACCGAAGAAGTCAACACCTGTGCGACTGAACGCAGGAGCCTCGTTTACCCGACTTCCAGGAAGATCAGCCATCTGAGCGTGCATGGTCTTAGGCCGTTGACGAATGCATTCTACGCAACGACGAACGATTCTCCTAACCTGATTTTTACCATTGAGAACCCAGAAGCGCTCACGAACGGCATAAAGTGTTGACTGGATACCTGCGTGAAGATTCGCTTCGTGGATTTCCCGAATGATGATGTCGGTTATTGGATGTCGACTAGGCAACAATAGGGGATGCTTCTGATTGTAAATCAAATCGGATTTCTTTAGACGACCGCCTACACGAATCAGGTTATGTTCATCAAGGAAAGGATTTACTTCGTCTAACCTAGTCGCTTTACGATAGGAAACTGTGATTTCGCCAGGAGTAGCATCTCGAATCGTAGCGAGAAACTTTATCTCCGTGGAGAATCTTTCGCGTTGTATCATTGCTAATATTTGACGTTCAGCGACGACGACCTCCGAACACGACAAAGGACGTACTTGCGCAGCGATTTTTCGAAGTCGAATTTCTACGTTTGAGATCTCGGAGAATACCCATGAAGGTTTTACCCTGGAATTTGAAGCTTTCCACCGCAATATAAATGCGATTACTCTAGAAAAGCGATTGAAAGAGGAAAAACGAGAATAAAGAGAAGAGCAATCGTCAATAGAAATTAAACACTTGCCCTTTTTTAAACCAGGTATTTCGGTCAATGATGCCTCACGGAGCCGAGGCCATTCTCTTTCTGGGAGAGCCAACCATGCAGGACCTGATGTCCAGAGAGAATTTTTGATGAAATCTGCAGGTAACTGTCCTCGAGACAAGGAATCTGCTGGATTATCCTCCGAACGTGTTTCCACTGAACTTGATCGCCTAAAGTTTGAATTTCGGCGACTCTCCTAGCTTCGAAGGTTCTCAAAATATGAGGGGCCTTTTTGAGCCAACAAAGCACTATGGTGGAATCTGACCAAAAGATGACTCTACTTATAGGGAAATTGACTTGACTCTTGCTTTGAATATAGAGCTTCTTGAGCACAGTAGCCGCACAGAGTTCCAAACGAGGAATTGTGACGCCACTTAGAGGAGCTACCCTAGATTTGCTACAGAGAAGATTTATGGTGACAATACCTTCTGAATCCGTGGATCTGACGAAAATACATGCACCATAACCATACATACATGCATCGCAAAAACCGTGAAGTTCGATTTCTACAGGATTCAACCCTAGGACTTGCCGAGGCATCGAAAAGTTTTGCAAAGATGACAACTGATCAACTAACGATTTCCATTTTGTATAAATTTCCTGAGGCAGAGATTCATCCCAAGTGATTTTTGTCTTCCAGCAATCTTGCATGAGAATTTTGGCGTATAAAATCACGGGTCCTAAAAGACCAAGAAGATCAAATATTTTGGCAGTTTCAGATGCGAGCTTTCTCTTGGTGGAAGAACCTTGAGGATCGATGACTTGCACAGTATACTTTAAGAGATCAGACTGTGAATCCCAGATGATTCCTAACGTCTTTTGAATAGGATCTTGTTTAACGGTACACTCTAAGTCGACCAACCTTTCGCCGATGTTGTTCAATGCGGACTCATGATTCGATGCCCATTTTCGGATGAGAAAACCTCCACGACTCAATAACTCAATCATTTCGTCGCGAATACTCAGAATTTCTTCGAGTGAATTCGCTCCGGAAATAAAGTCGTCTACATAGAAATCGCGAAGAAGAAGTTGACTAGCACGTGGAAAGTTACCTGCTTCGTCACGGGCCAACTGCACAAGAGTACGGATGGCGAGAAAAGGTGCACAGGCAGTTCCGAAGGTTACAGTGTTCAGTAGGTATGTTCGAATCTTACCTTGATGGTACCATAAAGCCTTTTGAAACTTCCTGTCCTCAGAATGTACGACAATTTGCCTGTACATCTTCTCGATGTCTGCAGTGATGACATAAGCATTTGTCCGAAAACAAAGAAGTTGTTCGATAATGGTATTTTGGATAGTCGGTCCAACTAGAAGAACGTCGTTCAATGATAGGCCAGTGGAAGTTTTGGCTGAAGCGTCGAAAACTACTCTCACTTTGGTGGTTTCGCTGGATTCCTTGATCACAGCGTGATGAGGAAGATAATATCCATCCGTAACACCTTCTTCAACTAAAGTCATGTGACCGAGAGATATATATTCCTCCATTACCCTTTTGTATTCAGTGCTAAACGTCGGATTGGATTCGAACTTTCTCTCGAGAGCATGAAATCGTTTTAAAGCTTGCATCCTAGACTCACCTAGTTCGAATTTGTTATCTCGGAACGGGAGACGAACAACGTACCGCCCAGATGAATCCCGTCGAGTGTGATCAACATAGTGTTGTTCACATGCTACCTCATCACGAGATTTCAAAGGCTCATGATCAAAATCATCAATTGCCCAAAAACGCTCAAGTAGTCGATCGAGCTTGACGATGTTGCACGAGGACTTTGAAGATGCAACGAGAACGTCGGATCCTCCTGCGATTATCCAACCTAGAGTGGTCTTTTGAAGAACGAGGTGAGATTCTCCGCTTTGGAGCTTGATTTGACCTACACATAATACCGATAAGACCGTGCGAGTTGCTAACAATACGTCTACAGATTTGGGCAGATGAAATTGGGGATCAGCTAATTGCAAATTTTTTGGGAATGTTAAAGAGCTGTCGAGGAAATGCTTCAGTAGGCACAAAATTAGCAATATTAGGTACAATTAGAAAAATTAGTTCATGTTTTGAATCGTTATAAGTTGACAAGAAAGAAGCTCTAATGTAATAATTTGAAACAGTGCATAAACCGTCAACTGCTCCGATATTAACAGCATAAGCTTGTTTTGATAAATTTAATGAATTAGCGAATTTTTCAGTGATCAGATTGACTGTAGAACAAGAGTCTAAAAGTGCCCGTGCCATGAAACGACGTCCTCGACCATTTTGAAATTTGACTACAGCAGTAGTCATCAACTGGGAGTCGGAAATATATGCAACTGACGCATAAGAATGGCCGGCTAGTCAAGTGTGAGCCTGCGTGTATGATTTCGTCTCCTTGACACTCTGAGAAGCGCCATTTTGATTTTGCAATTGATCATCGGCAGCTTTGGCTTTCTTCTCTGAATGTAAAGAGGTGTGGTGATCACGATTACACTTCTTACACCGATTGGTGTTCTTACATGGGAGTGGATGCGAAGACAAACAATTACGACAAAGCTTGTTGGTTTTGACGAAGTCCCAACGCTCCTGAATCTTCAAATTATTGAAATCAGGACATTTGTAAAGGTAATGCTCTTGGTTGCATTTGCGACAAGACAACTTGGAAGACTTCGACGTATTTGAAGGGTTAGACGTAGTGGTAACTAGAGAACGCGTCTCAGACCTCGCGACCTTGACCTGAGATTGTTTATCAAATTTCTCGCCCGTTCGTTTACGGGCATTATTGCGATTGATCGATGAAGTTCGTTCCAACGATCGCAATTTGAATACTGTGGATTGAATGAATTTGAAGAATTCGTCTAAAGACGGGAGCTTATCACCCTCTAATTTGTCCTGCCACCTAGATAAAACACCTTGGGGAATACATCTTTCTAAGATCCTAATAACTATATCCTCATTAACTTTGACCTGGACTTGCTCCAACATGTTAAGATGTTGACGTGCCTTATCGACTAGATCAGAAAGATCCTTGGGAATTGCCTTCGACAGTACTGGAAGATCGAGTAGAGCGTCTAGATGCTCTGTAACAATGAGACGCCTTTGATCGTAAGCATCACAGAGCGCCTTCCAGGCTTTAGGGTAATTCGCATCACTAGCATGAAATTCCGCAAGTTTCCCTAACGCCGACCCCGACAAAGCGCTTTCTAGTTGGGTGTACTTGACGAAGCCACTAATGTTCGCGCGAGAATGCACAAGCGCAACGAACTTGTTTTTAAAGGGAAGCCATTCGTCGTGATTACCATTGAAAACAGGGAGCTTGATTGTTGGTAGTTTGGGTAGGTCGACTCGTTCAGTGATCGTAAGGTTACTACTGTATAGTGTTGAATTAGCAATTGGTTCTGGTGATTTCATTAGTTTAGTCACTGTAGCAGCAACGTCATAGTACGTCGTCTCTAGAGACTGAAAATCGTCAAGTCGAGGGTGGTCAGTTTGTATAGAAATCAATTCGTCATGGTATTTGACGTAGGCTTGATAAAGTGCTGTCAAACTAGTCAAACGCAGATCGGCATTAATGGAATCTGGATTTGGACCCTCTAGGTATACCTTGAGCACTTGGGTGTGTTTCCCAAAAGTCTTTATTTTTTGTACAATAAACTCGACGCGCTTGGCTTGATTTTCGGTTAAACCCATTTTGAAATGCTTCGTTGAGTAAATTACACAGCGATAAAATAATGAAAGCTAACCTTAACTGTTAATAATAAATTCCAACGAGCGAGTTTACTGTAATGATAAAATTGGAGATTTATGATTAACCGTAATTTTAATTTATTACAAACTAAAGTCTGAATTGAACAAGAATGCAACTTCTAAAGGAGAAGAAAGAACAGAAATAAAATAACAAATCAAAAGTATATTTCAACGCGTGCGCGAATTGTCACTTCGCAAATAGAATAAAATCAAACCCAAATGCCAAAAACAGCGAGTCCAGCGGTACACGAGATAAAGGCGTGCGCTTGTTCGGCCGCAGAATCGGCAAACGAGTGTCAAATGTCGCCGGCGCGAGCGTTGCGTTCTGCTCGATTGCACTTAAATAAATGTGCGCAATTTTATTTTAATATATAAAAAAAATAAACACTATTTACATTTGTAAAAACAGAAAAGCAGAATGACGTTTGATACAGAACGCACAGCACGCGATGTGAGAGCAAGCGAGAAAGAAGAGACTAAAAATGCCTTGCTGTATAAACAAAAACTTAGCTTCGATTAGTAAATGCAGCCGTCGCACGCCGCTCTCGTTCTTGGAAGCGCGTCGCACGATGAGGCGATTTGCACCAGCGACACCGGCGTGGAAGTCTGGATGTCGAGTCGGTAGATCCACCTTGATTGACCCAGCGTTTAGCACCGCCACGCAGCTTCTCTCGTTCTGCCGCAGCTGTTGAACTCTTGACGCTCGACCTAATATGTCACTAAACTATCGCAAGGACTAAAGTCTCTAAGCGCACGCGAATTCACTCTGGATATTCGCGCACTATAGTCTTTGATGCGTGTTCGAAATTAGCTTGAGAAGTCGAGCACTGCTGTTTAGTTCTTGGAAGCGCGCACGAGTATGATGGAACGTCGCACGCCGCTCTCGTTCTTGGAAGCGCGTCGCGCGAGTCACGACCTGTGCGCGCGAGACGTTGGTATGATGCGAGGTGCAAGCAACTCATACCTCACAGGAGGCACCATGAATTGATTTGACTGAATACCCGTTTTTTGGGTATGGCAATCACTGTTAGTTGAAAGTTATGCAGGTTTAATTTCTTTTCTCTATTTATTATCTTTACGTTAACGTTACACTGTTTTATGAATTTAATTAATTTACGCTATTTTGACTTCGTTGTATTTTGAATGAATTTGAATTATTTTAAGTTATTTGTAAATTAATTGATAAAGGCGAGGTAAAACGATCAAGGAAATAGTTGAATTACGGGAAAAAGCCTTGCGGCACAAAAAACCCAGATTTTATTTACACTATACAAAATGAAAAATGAAGATTGAAATGTTGCACAAATATAATTTACAACGAACGAACGACACGCACAAGTCGAACCGGCGAGAATTCGCACGTGGCCGAAATGGCCGTTAACAAAAGAAACAGACAACAATCGCGAGGTTTCTTGTCTCTTTGATCGCAATTTACATTAATAACGCAGTGCACGCCGTATCGATAATCACCGTCCGTAGACGGGAGAGTGATTCTCGTTAGAATCGATTGATCAGCCTACGAGGCGAAATTCGCGCGTTAGCGAACGATTTGGATTTCGAAAAACCCGAAGGTCGCGAGGGAGCTCCGCACGCTGATAGGTGTCGTCGATGACTGATTGCTTGCGCCGTCAGGCACTCGTAGCCCGAAAGATGGCGGTCGGCCCGACGATTAGGGCTAGTGTCCACGCATATATACGTATACATATTGGCGCGCGCAGGCGCAAAATTCAAAATTCATTTAATTTAGAATTAATGGTAGGACGTAAGGTGTTACGACATAACAACTTTAAATATGTCAAAAATATGTACATTTCTTTAAATATCTAACAATTAGTTTAAAGCTATTTTAGTGGAAGTAGGTATCACGACTTTGAATTTTAAATACACATTTTTCAAAAAAATTTTAATCTGGGTACTGCAAATATATAGAATATATTGTACAATTTGAAAGTATACATGGTTTCTTTAAAATAGATATATTTGTTTATTATTTCGAATTAAAAATAAAGATACTTAATGTAGATAACCTATAATTATGTGCTCAAGACATGGCTTATATAACAAACTTCTTTAAAACAAAAAAAAATTTCCTTCAATTTTAATTAAATAATAAATTCTTATACCATACATTAAGCACATAAAAAAGTTAATTTGAAGAATATAAGGAAAATTTTGTATAATTCGTGAGTTACTTAGACAACTGTTAATTAATCATTTTTAAATCAAGTAAATACCTATATTCTTCTTAAAATTATGAAAAAAAAAAATTATTTAATAACAAAAGGCAATATCAAAATTAAATATGATATACAAATGAATTTTATTTATTTATTTATTTACTTATTTTTTTATTTATTATTATCTTAGATTTATCGAAACTGTAATACTAATTTATTATTACTTTCAGTTAATTTGTACCCAAGTCATTTAAATACATAAAAATTTACATATGCTTTTAAAATTATCAAATCTTAACTCTAAACATTTTTATTAATATCTTAATTGAAGCGCAAGAATAAAGTCCGCCCGTAAGCTCTAGAAAATTTAAAACCGGAACGGCGCGCAGGTGCGAGAGAGACAGCACCATAGGAAAATAACGGCTGGCGCCTTCTCGCGGAGACTATTCAACTACCGCTTTTGAGAACCAACCGCTCCATAAGAATCGTTCTTCTATATAGGTCTATATTCGTTGGCAATACCCAGCCGTATGTGCGGCCAACTGAACGGTCCTTTCACTTATATTTCTGTTGCGGCTAACTTCACGGTCCTTTTACTTTTCGGTCTGGAGAAAGAAAGTTAATTTCAGCATTTTAGAATTACATACTCGTTTATTATGACATAAAATAACTTTTTGGCTAATATTTTTGTTGGAAATCATAGTTTAGCACGAAAACATGCTATTAAGTCGAAATAACATGGTAATAATAGTAATAAGTACTTGTTATCGTATAAAGAAAAATCCGAACACCAATATAGAAGTAAATAGAAGCGCGGGCGCTGCGGCTTCGTCTGCTTCTCAAACTCGCCTTCGTGACGCTACCGCGCCACTTGATGCGTGCGTGCGTCCGTCCATGTGTGCGTGTATACGTGCGTACGTACGTGCTTGAGTAAATGCGTGCGTGTGTGCGTGCGTGTGTACGTGTGTATGTACGTGCGTGAGTAAGTGCGTGCGTTTGTAACATTTTTTTGTAAATTTTTGAAAATTTTGGAAAAGATTATATTGATATTTTATTTTTTGGTTTTATAAACATATGTTTCTACTGATTCAAAAAACGGCTACAATTACCCGCTTTAGAGGCATACGCAAAACGATGTGTATCCTGGTCGAAAAGTCTTTCTTGCCCTTGTGTGATTGCAGTACTCATCTTTGGCTCGTACTGCAAATCACACGCGGGAAACTAAGGCTACTTTTCACCGTTGGTATATAATATACTATTAAGCAATTATTTTCGCCATAAAATATATTGAGGTAACCCTTCGGCGTATTTCAACCTGTGTTTAGAGAGGAAAGGAGTTGAGGGGAACACAAAGAATAAACTGGTTAGCTGAATATCTGAATCTTTATTATAGCTCGACTAGCTCGTAGCTTTGCTCAAGAGCGACTGACGCGCGCTCGGCACGCAGGCCGGTGGTTCTCTCTCTGTTGCGTCAGACGCATGCGCACACACACGAGAGAATATTATAGGCTTACTTCAACACTTCCGCCGTCTAAGTATTCTCTCCACTCTCATACTCGCACAGCCCAATGCTTTGGCTATGAAATAGGAACCTGTTTCGCGGCAGTGCTTTAGTAAAAATATCCGCGCGCTGTTTTTCCGACGACGTATAGACTACGCGCAATATCCCGGCTTCAGTAATCTCGCGCAGCTGGTGGTACCGGATGTCGATATGCTTCGTTCTCTTATGGAACTCGTGGTTTTTGGCCAGGCGAATTGTGCTCTGGTTGTCGACACACAGAGTCGTCGCCTGTTTGCACTGACGTCCAATTCCAGCCAGCAACCTCCTTAGCCAGACAGCTTCTTTCGCAGCCGCTGAAGCAGCAACATACTCGGCTTCCGTCGTACTCAAAACTACTAACTTTTGTCTTTGAGAAGCCCAAGTTACCGGACCGTTCGCCAGGCTGAAAAGATAATCTGTAGTGGAGCGTCTTGTCTCAAGATCGCTCGCGTAATCCGCGTCTGAATACCCGACCAGCTGTGCTCGCTTCCGCCGCTTCGATACATTATTCCCCGATTTTTGGTTCCGACTAGAAACGCGAGAATTCGTTTAACTGCGCGCCAGTGATTCTCGCTCGGATTATTTAAGAATTTACTCGCCGTATTTACCGCGAACGCTATGTCCGGTCGCGATACAGTTGCAAGAAACATAAGCGACCCGACTACTTCTCGGTACGGCGCATTGCACATTCTCTCCTCGTTACTCTCCGCAGGCTTCAGCGCGACATTCGGATCCGCAGGAACCGACAAAGCTTTGGCCTCGTTCATTCGAAAACGTTCGAGGATTTTACCCGTGTACGCGCTTTGATGTAAAAACATCTTTTTCTCTCCCCGATTACGAACTATTTGCATCCCGGCAAAATTACAGCAGTCTCCGATCGTAATTTTGAACTCGATTCTCAATTTCTCGATCACCGCGTCTAGTGCCGCCCGCGATTTGCACGCTACAAGTCCGTCGTCGACGAACAGCGCAAGGTACATCGCAACACCCTTAAAGTCACTAAAGATGATACACTCGTCTGCATCGGTTTGCACAAACTTAAATCGTCGCAAGAAATCACAGAATTTGCGATTCCAACATCGCGGCGACTGCTTTTAGCCATACAGTGACTTTTTCAATCGACACACGACTTCACTCGCGTTTTCTTTCACTCTCAAACCCACTGGGATCTTCATATGAATCTCCTCCTCGAGATTTCCATAGAGGAAGGCCGTGCGGACATCAAATTGCACCATATCAAGATCTTCTTGCGTTACGGTCGCCAGCAGCACTCGCAGCGAGTCGTAGCGCACTACCGGCGAGAAGGTCTCAGTGAACTCCACACCTTTTTCTTGAAGAAATCCTCTTGCGCACAGCCTTGCCTTGTAGCAACGCACGCTTCCATCCGAGTCCTGAATAGCCTTGAATATCCACTTGGAATGAATGGCTTTCTTCTTATGATCTTTTCGCACAATTTCCCAAGTACTGTTGACCTCGTGTGCTTTCAGCTCTTCGTCAATGGTTCCGATCCACCGATCAGCGTCAGGCCCAGTGATCGTCTCTTCGTAATTTCTCGGCGCATCGTACTCGGCGAAATCGACTTCGTCATAATCCATGTATCGTCTCGGTCTCTGAATTTGTGCCCGATCTCTCAACACACGCCCCTGGACAGCAGGCTCGACAGAAACGTCTGCGTTTAATTGAACTCCGGCAGGTGGAAAATTCTCTCTGTTACCGACTGGTGGTGCGACAGTACCGTTTCCGATCGGCAGTTCAACCTCTGCTTCCCTGTCGCGAACTTCCCGCTCTACGTTACCAGCTCGTTGTTCTCGTTGTTTCGGCTCGGCCAGCTGTTCTTCCTCGTCGGGCTCTTCTCTCTCGCTCCGTCCAGTCTTCTTCGTCGCTCGAGCTGCTCGCTGAGCGCGTTTCCTCCTCGATACTTTCACGAAAGACGACATTTCTCGAGACCGTCACTTTCCTCGTGTCTGAATGATAGAGCCGATAGTTGGTTGACTCTCCGTCGAAACCCACGAGAATCACTTTCTTCGCTCTGGCGTCGAGTTTTCGCGTAAACTGCTTTGGCACGTGCTCGTAGCATTCCTCCCCGAACGCGCGCACATGTCTCAAATCTGGCTTTTTACCCGACCAAATTTCGTATGGCGTTTTGCCGTCCTTATCTCCAGTCACCGAAACCCTATTAAGCTGATAGACCGCCGTGTTAACTGCTTCCGCCCAGAGCGGATCCCCGACTTGTCTCGCTTTCATCATGGTCCGCGCGCACTCCAATACCATTCTGTTCTCCCTCTCCGCCTTCCCGTTTTGCTCGGGAGTGTACGGAGCCGTCGTTTCGTGTTTAATCCCGCGCGATTTCATGTAACTGTCCATCTGCTCGTTGCAGTATTCGCGACCATTGTCTGTTCTCATGGTTTTCATCGCACGACCGAATTGATTCGCTATCGCGCGCTCGACGACCTTGAAGCTGTCAAAGACGTCTGACTTGTGTTTCAGAAAAAACACCTGTCTAAACCCCGAAGCGTCGTCCTTATACATCGCATAGTATCTCGCGCCGTCGACCGACTCCACTGGCATGGGCCCGCACACGTCACTATGAATAAACTCGCCGGGCTCTCTTTTCACTCTCTCGACAATTTCCCTGAACGGAAGTCTGTGCGTTTTCCCCAATTTACACGCGTCGCAAAAAAAAATCACGCTTGTCTCTCACCTTTACCCCGTTTACCAGGTCGCTCGACACTAACACGGACAACGCACGTTTGTTTAAGTGCCCGAGACGCTCGTACCAACCCTTCAGGCTCGTTGTTGACACGTTTGCCTCGTCCGCACTTTATTGAACTCTCTCTCGAAATAGCAGCCTGCAGATTCCGTTCGACTGCTTGACTCCAGTCGCGATAATCTCTTCGCCGCGAATTATCAGCGCATCTTCCTCTCGAAATACGACTGAAAAACCCCGCACTGTGCACATTCCCACGGAAAACAAGTTCTTTCTCACGCCCGGGACGTACAGCACGTGCTCGATTCGAGCTTCGCTCCACACGCCGTTCACTAGTCTGTCCACGATCACCGTTCCCTCTCCAGTCACAGCGCACTTGCCATTGTCCCCGAGCAATATCATGTCTCCGTCCCTCTTTGGACGAAACTCTGTGAGCCAATCTCTCCGGAACGTGACGTGCTTCGAGCACCCTCTGTCGATATACCAGATATCGCCTTGATCGACCGCTAACACTGGGCGTCGCAGTGCGTTTTCCGGACTCTTATACCGACCGAGTTTACTAGCCTGTCCACTGGTTTCACTCGCGCCCGAGCTCGCCGCAACGAACGCCACTTTCTGCGAACTGTCTTTGTCCTTGTCACCTTGTTTTTGTTTGCGTTCTGGGCACTCGCGCGCGAAATATCCTTTCTGCCGGCACACGTAGCACTCGATGTCTTTCTTCTCCTTACGTTTTTTCTTTCTCGGCTTCGCCTTCGAGTCCTCTCTTCCAACCGTTGTCTTACTGACAACGGACCTACACTGCCGCAAATGCTGCCGCTTCTCCGGAATCGGCGTTTAACCGGCCTTCTTCTCGTATCAAACGCTCCTGTAAATTCTCGAGTATTTGTCGGTCCGGCTTGACGCTTTCCCAAGCCGTTTGAAACGACGAGAACTTGGCCGTTAAACTCGCCAACACTTTTGCCATGATGGTCACATTCGAAAGATTCTCCCCAAGATCCAGGAGCTGCGTCGCCATGTTCTGAATCCTCGCCACGTGCTGCACGACCGTGTCCGTCGGACCCATGCGATACTCGTGGAATCTCTGTGTTAGCATCAGCCTGTTCGACGCCGATTTATGCGCGTGTATCGTCCCGAGCTTGTCCCACATCTGTTTCGCTGTGACACAAACTAGCAGAGGCTCGAGCTGGGAATATTCCATCGACGACGAGATGAAAAACATGGCCTTCGCATTGTCTTTGACCCACGTTTTCGCTGCCGCACTCGCTCTGTCGTCCGGCATCACTCGACTCCCATCCACGACGTCCAAGACATCGTTTGCCATGAAAATCTGAGTATTTCAACGTGTGTTTAGAGAGGAAAGGAGTCGAGGGGAACACAAAGAATAAACTGATTAGCTGAATATCTGAATCTTTATTATAGCTCGACTAGCTCGTAGCTTTGCTCAAGAGCGACTGACGCGCGCTCGGCACGCAGGCCGGTGGTTCTCTCTCTGTTGCGTCAGACGCATGCGCACACACACGAGAGAATATTATAGGCTTACTTCGACAAAATATTATTTTGAATCTTGTGTACACATTTTTCTAAAACTTTTTTAACAAAATGGACAACATTTTTGGCTCGTTTATACTATAGATATTCAGTATAAATATAAACTGAAAATATACATAATTTTAATTTAAGTTATATTTCTAACGTTAAAGCATATGAGAAAAAAGTACGAGTGTGAATCTTGCAAATATCGCTCTGAGTTTCTGCAGGTATATTCGGTAAGTTTCAACATAGAATTGAATACAGTTTGAAGCTAATTGGACGTAGCTACTATTAATATAATTACCCTAGTAGAAATTTCATTTCAAGATTTGGGAATCCGTGACAAAAGTGTGAAAAAGTGTGTAAAACCATGAGAATTTCGTGAAAAACTGTGAAATTGGGCTTACATTTGTAACAGGATTTTAAAAGAAATATAGTATATTTCATAAATTTTATCACAGTTTCTCATAGTTTTTTACAGTTTTTCAGTTTCTCAAATTTTATCACAATTTCTCACACTTGTAATTTTCTTTACATAAGAGAATGTAATGAAAAAAAATGTGAGAAAATGTGAAAAACTGTAAAAAACTGAAAAAATGTGATAGAATGTTAAAAATTATGCAAATTTTATTAGAGAAAATACGTGTTTTTTATAAGTGTGAGAAACTATGAAAAACTATGAAAATACAGGGAAAAACTATGAAAAACTGTGCATATTTATTTTGTAACAGATGTTCCAACAGGATGTGTATCTTCACTTTCTTTCACAGTTTCTCATATTTTTTTCATAGTTTATCATAGTTTTTCACAGTTGTCATTTCCACTAGAGTAGTTATACAAAATTTGAACTATGTTTTTTAAGACTATTAATGAATTTTCTACGCGCAAACATGTTAAAAATTTGTTCGAATTCTAAGATTTTCTCAGACTATACACCCTAAAATGTTTGTATCTAGTGAGTTAGTTTTAGCATCACTTTATTCAGTGTGAATTTTCATTATAAAATTCTCTGAATCGATTTTTCAGGACCACTTTTTGAGAAAGCATTCTGTAAAAGTAGTTTTTAGCAAAACTTTTGTTAATACATTTAAAATTTTTTTTTTAAACTTCATAAATTATGGAAATTTAGTAAAATTTTCGATTTTTGTCAAAATCTGAACTAAACTTACCATAATACGGAATTTTGAAAAACAATAACTTTTTGTTAGTCTTACATTATCATGACTGCAACTGATTTTAGGATTAATAAATGGTTGATCAACGAATTTTAATACACATGTACATATAAAAATAAAGTTGTGACGGTGGTGTAGCGCTAGAATGTCAGCACAGTAATCCGAAGTATCTAGGTTCAAACCCTGTCAACATTTTTTTTTAAGTTATTTAAATTCATTTATCTGCGTCATAACTTTCCAATAAACTCATCAAAACATTCCTTAAGGTGGTTCTATACCCAAAAAGTCAAATTCTATCAGCTTCCGAAACAACGCTCTGAATTTCAAGTATGTTAAATATAAGCATATCAGAAAGTTATTTGTGCATTTTGAACTTAAATTAATAAATGTAATTGATTTTATTAACAGATAACCATTTCAAATTGTGAAAAAAGGACGAAATAGACGTTTTTTATCGCGTTCCTTGCACAGACAATTTTTTCAAAGGCTTTTCTATACATTTTTTTTATATTTTTGACACAAAAATAAAAACATTGTGTGGTTTACATTTAAAAAAAAAAAATTATTTTAGCATCAGGCATAACAAAATACGAGGTCTGTCCCAAAAGTATCCAACCTACCTCGATTTCTCGGCGCTTGATTTATTCTTCGTCATCCGGGGGGTGGCATCCTTCAAAGTAGTCCCCATTTGATTGAACAAGACGCTCATATCGATGTTTCCACTTATTAAAGCACTCTTGAAAGTCAGACTTCGGAATCGCCTTTAGTGCATTCGTCGCATTAGTTTCAACAGTCTGTTTATTGTCGAATCGATGTCCTTTAAGCGGCATTTTCAATCGAGGAAACAGCCAAAAGTCGCAGGGAGCTATATCAGGACTGTATGGAGGCTGGCGGAGCTGCGTAACACTGTGTTTCAATAAATACTGCTGCACAAGGTTTGATGCGTGCGCTGGAGCATTGTCGTGATGAAGAAGCCAGTCACTGGTTTCCCAAAGTTGCGGTCGTTTTCTCCTGATTGCATTACGTAATCTTTTCAAAACTTCAACGTAGTACTCTTTATTGATTGTCTGGCCTGTAGGGGCATATTCGTGGTGCACAACGCCCTCATAATCGAAAAAAACAATCAACATTGACTTGATGAACGAGAATCACTGTCAACAGATGTGCGGCCACTTTTGAACCGCCTATACCACTCTTTTATTTGTGTTTTGCCCATACACTCATCTTTAAAGGCCTTTTGCAACATTTCAATAGTTTCCGCACAACTTTTACCGAGATTAAAGCAAAATTTTATGCAAATTCGCTGTTTGGTTCGTTCTGCCATTTTTAGCAATAAGCAAATTGCGACGAACGCAAAAAAGTCGTTGTAAACAAATACACGCTGCGCGGGAACTAAGGCGTTTCATCGGTATCTCAGGCTACTGACGAGAAGGTTAGGAGTTGCTGGTGATGTTCGTACCCTCCAGAGGTCGCCTGAGTCTCTTCGCGCGAAGATATGAACGTAAGTCGGATACTTTTGGGACAGACCTCGTACATTTTAAAAAACGTAAAAATGTACTTTTAAACCCTTTTTTAAGTGATTAATGCTCTTAGTTTTCAAATAAGAATTTTATGAAAAAATTAAAACGTACAAAAGTTTTTAAATAAGAATTTTATGAAAAAATTAAAACATTCAAAAGTTTTCAAATAAGAATTTTATGAATAAATTAAAACATACAAAAGTTTTCAAGTGTGAATGTAATAAGTATTACCGAACTATCTTATCAAAAAAATTAAACTTCATGCGCATGGAGCATAATGAACATAAAAAGTGCATGTCGAGAAAAATGCATTTAAAGTTTTTATCTTCTATGCTACATAATGTTAATTACTTTATTAAAATCATTATAACTTTATTTAGTTTTAGATTTATGATATCTATGAGGTCTTAAAATATGCGTTTGATTATAAACTATAATATAACGCAATAAAAAAATTCGACTCTTTCAGTGATTTTGGGTATGGAACCACTTTAAGGTGACTCTATTGAAATCAACTTTTTCTACAGTTTTGATTTTTATGAATTGATACTTACATATCATTTTTGTACCGATATTATGGAGTTATATACAAATTTTTCGTCATTTACCTCTCTTAGAAATAGAATTATCTTAGGAAATGTGTTAAATTTGAATAAAAATAGAGTTACGATGAAAGTCATCCTGTCGCACACCTAATTTACGAACCCGGATTAAATTTTTAGGATATGATTTTAAAATATGTACAAAAAAGTTTGAATTTTGTTTTTCTCTAAAATTTATCATTCATTTTTAAAAGTAAAATATTATTGATTTATGATTTTGCTTACAAAAACACTAGTTTTACAATAATTTTACATGTAATGGCTTTTAATAATAAAGTTGTTTAAAATAATTTCAAAAACAAAATGTCTACAGTTTTATTTTAAATACTTTGAAAAATATTCTCCTAAATTCATTAATTTGGTGTGCGTCAGGATAAAATTAAAGTTTAAAAAATAAATTAGTGAGAAAACGTTTTTTTTTATCAAAATAGTATCACGTTTTTAAAAATTGCGTATTACACGTACTAATTTTAGTATATTAAGGGGCACATAAATGCGACACTGGTCATTTTCTCTGTTTTTTAGTCAACAATAAATATTGAATTTAAAATCAATGATTTACAACACGGCGCCACTCCCTCGTTAAAATTCCGGAAGCAAACGGAAGGAAGCGGATTATAACGGATTATACCTTTTTATGTACTAATCTATTTCAATCCATATCATTAAGCTAAAATTTGGCATATAATCCGTTTCAATCCATAGCATTAGGCTAAAATTTGGTATCTAATACGTTTCAATCCATATCATTAGGTTAAAATTTTGTATATAATCCGTTTCAATCCATATCATAAAGCTATAAAATTATCTAATCCGTTTCAATCCATATCATTAAGCTGAGATTTGGTAGCTAATCCGTTTCAATACGTTATAGTTAATGTCAATCTGGTACAATTTTGGTGTATAATCCATTCCAATCAGTATCAAACCGAACAAAATTATTTTAGATTTACATCAATAAACAAGGATTTAGGTATACAATCCCTGGCAGAAGTTGTTTTATATAGAAGTGGATAAAAACTTATTGTATAAAGACTTATAAAAACTAATAAAAACTAATAAACACTGATAAAAGCAGATTTAAACAGATAAAAGCAGATATAGGGGAGAACGGGTAATGCAGGTCACTGTCTAATTGCGGTCACTCTTATTTTCAATAATCTAAACATTTTTAGGTAAGAATTCGAATAGTATATCAATCTAAACATAAAATAAAATTAATCTAATATCGAAACAACCTTCTATTCAGTTTTATTAAGGAATTATACACAATCAAAATTTAGGTCTACATTTCTTATAAGAAATATATACAGTTATTTTATGCAACTAGTAGTATGGATACTGTTTGGCTAGACAGGAGGAGTGGGGGTACTGGCGCCAGTGGTGGCTAGTACCAGACCCTCTAACGCGACGGAGGTAGTGGGGGAGGGGGAAGAGTGTGTTTTTAGTGTGCCGCCGGTGTATGTAGGTGTGAGGAGGGGAGGTAGAAGAGTGGACACTGTGGTGTACTGTCGGTGTATGCAGGCATGAGTATACCTGTGTGAGTGGCATTGGAAGTATTGTGAACGCGGGCGCGAACGTATAAAGGTGGCTTCGGGAAATGTACGAGGACATTGGACAGCCTGTGAAAATGGCACACGCTTGATGAATTTTTTTATATTGCCTACAAATTGGCTGTGTATAGTTAAGATAGGAGAGTTGGAATTTCTGATGGAGGTTTGAAGGAGACGCTCAGCCGACTCTTCTTATATAGAGTGGAAGTACAAGCATCCTGTGCATGTCTAGGTAAAGGTGACTTCGAGAAATGTGCATTGTGAGAGCTGTACAAAAGGACAAAACCTTCCTCAATTTTTTTGGCTGTAGATTGGGTGCGTAGAGTTAAGATAGGAGAGATGGGATTTCTACCCGGACATGGTAGGCGCCGCAACACTGACCTTTTTTTTATATGCATAGACTGGCGAGTTCAAGGATTCTTTTCTTTGCGCGCAGTGTGCGCGGTCATAGTGTCGCCGGTATATGTAGGTGTGACTGTAGCTGTGTGGATGGCATTGTAGGTACTGTAAATGCGGGGCGGACACTATGGGAGGGTAACAGGTACCGGCGATCCCTTTTTTCTTTAGCGGAGCAAGTCGAGGGTAAGCGAATAATAAGGTAAGATACTCAATCATTTTTTTTTATTTTATAGACGAAAGAGGACAATTGTGTATATAGTAATACTTTATTAATATATTATTAAAAATTATAATTTCACATAAATATCACGCATGTATACATACATAAACAAACAAATACAAATAAAAAGATCTGGCAAAGTTTTAAGAATTACGCATTTCATGAATAAGATAATCGAGTTGAAGTGATGTGTATTCTGAGAATGCAATTTCAAAGTAATGGTTTATAAAATCAGCAGATTCCGAATTATTAGATTTACATTTTACATTAGTTTTGTAATCATTATTTTGAAACAAAAACACTTTTACAAAGTCGTAGCCTTATTGAGAGTTAATATCAATACCGTTCATAACTTCTTTTAAGTGTTCACAAATAAAAATTTGACAGTTTATAATATCAGTTAACATCAGTTGAAGTCGGCGGTAGCGTTCTTCTACACATACGATAGCATTTTTTAATCCTTTGAAAGACGGCTTTTGTAACACAATAGTCGGTTGATAAAATTTATTGTATTTTGTGCGGTTATCTTCGGAATATTCTGCTTTCTTATTAAAGATAATCGATTTAGCGTCGTATGTTTTAATAAAAACGATTTCCAAATCGTTCATTTCAAGACGTGAAGCATCATTTTCATTCCAGCATTTAGAAACGAAGAATTCACTTATTTCACTGAGATTGTATTGTATTTTAATCCAAGTTTCTGCGTCGATGCTCATACCGCTGCCGATATTATTGAAATTGGATGCAAGCAGGAATAATGGCTGTGGCTGTTCATTATGCGAAAATCGAATTCCGACACTAAGATTTTTTGTTCCCGATTTGTTTAAAAAATAAGACGTTAATAGTAGTGGATGGTACGATGGGAAATTGTTCTTGTTAGTCTGCGTCGTATATACTTTTTACTTTTCTTTTATGATCTTGTTTCGAAAAAAATATCATCTATTAACACAGCTTGAGACATTTCACTTGCTCGTAAAAAGGACCTCGGGCCCAAAAAGAAACAGTTTCCGAGCGCTACACACATGCTGTACGTTGACTTGTAAATTGTTCACTCGTTCTAGGTCTATGTAATAAATAAACTAAACAATTAAGTACACTTCAACTTTTGAACAGTCCTTCTGCTATTCACTTTTTACCCAAACTACACCCACTTAAGCTCATTTTACAGTAACACATACTCACAGTTCCAGACTGACGACCGCATCTTAGCCCCGTGAAAAACTATGAAATATTTTCTGCCGGAGATAGGGTTAGGTCTCATTTTCAGTGAGGGAGCGGGTGTACATATAGACGCCTTCTGCTGTATATATATATATATATATATATATATATATATTTCCGAGAGTCAACTCTGCCCCCACTAAGGCCTTAACGCTTGACGCCGGTCAGAGACCCTCAGTAAATTATAGGAAGGAATAGTCTCCGAAGAGACTGCATATATATATATATATATATATATATATTATTAAATCAATTAAACGGTTACCGACTCCTGGTGTTGCCAATAATTTCAGTCCACTCACCGCAGTTACAAATGTCCTGGTGATAATAGCAACACAAAGTCGCGGAGCTGCTACCTCGTGGTCGCAAAAAATGCCGAGTATCCGCGGTCGCAAATCTTAATCTGCTCAACTATCAACAACCCCACTAACTTTAAGAAATACTCAATATAGAAACAATAACTCCTAAGTTACCGCTAATACTCGCCATGAGACCGGAAATCTCTTCCAAATTTCAGCCATCTTCTAGACTAAATTCACCACATACACACTTGTTGCTCCTTTTGTTACGCCGATCCTCATTGGCCTTGATTTTCCTAGTCTGCGAAAATCAAGGCTACGATGGCGAGGTGATAAGTCGCTACTGATGATTGGTCCGCTCCGTGATTGTCACCCTGCCCGCGAGACACGGGCAATATGAATCGCTAATTATACACATTTCGGCAACCCGGCGTGTATATCTATAGTGGGCGCTTTGACTTTTGTCGCCATGGAGCCATCACAGTTGGCAGCGGTGACAGACGCGCGCTGGCCTACGCTATGGTGTTGTGTTCCTGGAGCTGCCGCTGCTGCAGCGAATTCTCTCTCCTCACGCGTCTGCGTGTATCGGGAGAGAGGCCGGGTCGCGTGTGTGTGTATATGCGCGCGCGTGCAGCGGCTCAGCATCCTCGAGACATGGATAGATAGATAGATAGATATACTTTTTATTCATCAAGAGACGAAAATCTTACAATTTCATGTACATGTAGTTATAATTAAAATATCAGTCAATTTTATGTATTTGTTATCTTAACGTTCACTTATTGCAATTCTTACTAAATAATATTATTCGCTTTATCAGTTCGTCAGTTTATAAAATTTAAATATATTGAACTAGTCATAGTCAGATATCACAGAATCACGCTTCGTCAAAAAATAATACATAGAATAAAATAAATACAATAGAGATAACATATAAAAATAGAAGAATACATACACATACTTTGCTAAATTTTTACGTATACTATCACGTCAAAATTTAAAACACACTCATACATGACACTTTAACAATCACGCTAATAAATACATTCACACCTAACACTAAACATATTTAATAAATAAATAAATTAATAAATAAATAAGTCGAATAAATAAATAAACCAGATAAATAATTAAATTAAATAAATAAATTTAAATAAATTTAAATAAATAAATAAATAAATTTAAATAAATAAACCAGATAAATAATTAAATTAAATAAATAAATTTAAATAAATTTAAATAAATAAATAAATAAATTTAAATAAATAAATAAATTAAATAAATAAATAAATTAAATAAATAAATAAATTAAATAAATAAATAAATTAAATAAATAAATAAATTAAATAAATAAATTTAAATAAATAAATAAGTTTAAATAAATAAATAAATAAATTTAAATAAATAAATAAGTTTAAATAAATAAATAAATAAATTTAAATAAATAAATAAGTTTAAATAATAAATAAATTTAAATAAATAAATAAATTTAAATAAATAAATAAGTTTGAATAATAAATAAATTTAAATAAATAAATAAATTTAAATAAATAAATAAGTTTAAATAATAAATAAATTTAAATAAATAAATAAATTTAAATAAATAAATAAATTTAAATAAATAAATAAATTTAAATAAATAAATAAATTTAAATAAATAAATAAATAAATTAAATAAATAAATTTAAATAAATAAATAAATTTAAATAAATAAATAAATAAATTAAATAAATAAATTAAATAAATAAATAATTCAAATAAATAAATTAAATAAATAAATTAAATAAATAAATAATTCAAATAAATAAATAGCTTAAATAAATATCCGAGTCACCTCTATACATTCTCTTCACCATGTAATTGCTTAAGGTGCCTGCTAAACGCCGTTTTAAATTTACAAAAAGATGGCAGGCACCTCACACTGCTCGGGAGCGAATTCCAGAGGTGCGCACCTTGAACTCTAAATGAGAAAAGGCCCTTATCGGTGCGCGACCCCGGAACCGAGAGCTCTTTCATAACACCCCTACTAGAAGTCCTGGCCTGGTTTTTTTCAAAGAGGGCAGTAAGATATGGTGGCTGCCGCATGACAACCGCTTTGTAAAGCAGCAGCCCCATAAAATACTCCCTCCTCACCTTCAGATCTAACCAGTCCAGTTTTTTCCTGTAGGCGGTGATATGCTCATCTCGCCTAACACCACATATGTATCTCACACATGCATTCTGTAGACGTTGTAGACGTGTCTGGAGCTCCCCTGACACGTCAAGAAGAACCACTGAGCAATAGTCTAAGTGAGGTAATACCAGTGCACATGCCAGCTGCTTCCTCAGTATCTCTGTGGTGCTTGAACGGAAAAGTTTTAAGCTATACACAGCTCTATTTACTTTTCTACTGACCGCATTCAGTTGCGGCTTCCATGTCAACCTTCCGTCCATCACCACGCCGAGGTTGGTGACTGTATCGACAAAGGAAACGTGTACGCCGGTCTGTATCTCAATGCCTTGCAAGTCAAGGTTCTGAACCTGTTTGATGTTGTGATCAGATCCAAAAATGAGCGCCTTTGTCTTGCCGACATTGAAGCGCAGGCCAGCTGACGTTGCCCAGTTCGACACTGCTCATGCTACAGCCAACATGCAACTGATACCATCACGAAGACCCTTCAGGGTCACTTGTGTGTAGGTTTGCAGGTCGTCAGCGTAAAGTATGTGTTCAACACCATCTAAGTCTAGTGCGTCTTGTAAGTCGTTTATGTACAGGCTGAAAAGCAGGGATCCCAGGACTGAGCCCTGTGGAACGCCAAGATTGGTGGTCAGCCAACCTGAATCCCCGTTTGTGTTTGTGATGACTTTCTGTCGTCTCCCCATAATATATGACTTAAGCCACAGGAGAACACTCCTGGAGAATCCCATGTGCATCAGCTTACGCAGCAGTTTAGTGTGTGAGATGTTGTCGAATGCTTTGCTAAAATCAAACATTAACAAAATAGTCAATAGTTTTTTGTTGTTGTCAATGCGTGATCTTATGTCTTCCGTCAGTTTTAGTAGTGCTGTCTGTGTACTGTGATTCTGTCGAAAACCAGTCTGCATCGGGTCCAAAGTATTATTTTCCCGTAAAAAGTCAGTTATTTCGTCGTGTACTATTTTTTCAAGGACCTTAGAAAGGAAACTCAGTAGGGCAATTGGTCGGAAATCTGACACCGTAGATGGGACAGGCTTCTTCTTGAAAGGCACCAACTGAGCTCCCTTCCAAGTTCCCGGAAAAATACCACTGGACAGAGAGGAGTTAAAGATCTTAACAATATGATCTCCCACAAACGGAAGAGCCTTAGCCATTATACTTTGGGGAATGCTGTCTTCCCCTCTGGCCTGTGATGAGAAGTGGGCAACAGCCAGGACCACATCCGAGAAGCTGAACTCTCGGAAAACAAAGCCGTCATCACTGGCAGTGGTCAGGACGTTGTCAAGTTCTTTATCACCCTCATTTTGGGAGATCGGCACCCCTGCAAAGTGGGCATTGAGCTCTTCCGGCGAGAAACCATGAAGCTCCTCTCTTGTCTTTGGCAGAAGGCCCAGAGCCTTGAGCTCTTTCCAGATATCTTTCTTATTATCAATCGCTTCATAAATTTTATTTTGTAAAAATCTTTCCCTTGTTTCCTTCGTTCGTAATTCAGCTTCAGCTGCAAGGCCCTGATACTCCCGCCACAGTCTGTCGTCATTGGTCCGCGCATAGCGTCGTCGTACGGAGTCACGTTTTTTGTAAAGATGTATTAGTTCAGCATCAACCCATGGTGGATTTGTTTTATTTTTCGGCGTGAATTCTTTTAACGGTGCAATTTTATCTATCACAGCCATGAGGTTGACACCGAGGCACTCTAATTGACTGTCAACACCCGCCGCGGGACCATCGATCCGCGACCAATCACAGTCAGCTAGGTGAGACAGGAGGTCGTCTTGATGGATCGGTTTAAAATCCCTGTAGCTGAAAGATTCAACCACAGGGGATGCAGCAGTTTCGACCCCAATCTCGACATCTATTATGTTATGATGACTGGGAAAAGGCGCACCATGATCAATTATTTGAAGGTTAAGATCATCAGCCAACCGCCTAACAAATTTTGCATCGGCTGACGTTCCGAGTAGGTTCGCATTCAGATCTCCCATAATAATTTTGTGACTAAAGTCTTGAGTATGTATCGTTAGTTTGTCTGTTAAGTCAGAGCCCTGTAAAAACGGTACATGTGGTGGTCTGTATATTAAAGCAACAAAGACGGGGGGAAGGCTGCCTTGCTGAACACTGCACATTAAATATTCAGGTATAAATGGCCTGCCCTCCTGTGTTTTTCGAGAGCTGCATAGTAAATTGGCCTTGAAAGTGTTATGAATGTACAGGACCAGCCCGCCCCCTAGTTTGTTCCGATCAAGTCTGAGTAGTGAGTTGTCGTCGATCTGAATGAGATCACTCCCAACATCAGGGTCAAGGTGCGACTCAGCAACCCCAAAGAGATGGTAGGCAGGACGAGCTGAAAGGTGTTGTTTAATCATGCCAATGTGCCCCATCAGTGAGGTAACATTGACAAAACCTGCCCTCAGTCCCTTACAGTGAACCGCCCCAGCAGTGTCTGCGGATAGTCAATTTTTTGCAGCAGTTCACGGAATTACATTTTTATCAATTACGATTTCATTATCAACGTTTTTTGTTATATTATTTACAGTTTGAGATGGTTGATTAATGGCATATGATACCACTAATGTCTGTAAATCATGAGAGACGTCGCTATCGCGCCTCTTCACCAGGAAACGGCCCCCTCTATGCCAAACATATTTAACATTAAGTCTCATCGTAAGGGCCTTGAGACTTCTATATTTAATAAAACATTCTTTTGTTAATAATTCATTTATAAAAATTTTCCCATTTATAATCCCATCCCTTGTGTCCTGGTCAAGAGCTGCAATGTCGACATCTCTAGCATGAAAGCCAGTGATAAGCTTTTTGGCTCGCATTATTTTCTCGCCTAACGCATTGCTGGAAAGGGTAACAACCCATGGTGACCGTCTACGTTCGCTATTTGTATCTGCTAATGCCGCAGCTGTCGATTCTTCTGACCGAAGCAGGCGTGTGCCTATTATATCTATTTTTCGTGTTGATGGAAGGACACGGCACAGGATCGCATGTGCAACGTCAACACGCTTAGAGACATCACCGTCGAAAATGTTTGAAATAATGAGCTCCGTATTACCGCCTTTAATGTTTTTACTGTGCATTGTCCCCCCATCAATCGTTTGCACCCGCGTGCTTCGTGCAGGTGATGCTGCAGTATCATCATTGTCGATATTGTACTTATTCAAACGACTAGATGTTTTTTTTCTACTATTTACAACTTGGATAAACCCGTCATTATTGATATTACAATTGTCAATTGTGTCGCTTATATTACTATAATTGTCGAGTAAAGTACTATTTGTAGCAGACGCATTATTATTATTATTACATTTATTTGTACTTGTCAGAGAAACGGTATTGTTATGTGTACTGGGGAGCACTGCGATTTTTTGGAATTCAGTTTTATTTAATATAAGTTGGTTATCTTTTTGGATGTTCTCTACATTTCTTTCAATTTTGTCGATAGTAGTAGTATATGCAGAGGTAAAGTCTTCTTTTGTTATTATTTTTTCTATTTTTGTTATTATTTCCTTGTTGTCACATTCAACTCTAGTGATTTTATTAGTTAAGTTTTGGAAATCGTTTTCAAAAGTGTTTAATATAAAATTATCCATTTTTGTCTGTGACTCAAGATTAGTCTGCTCTAGATTATCGATTTTTTCAATTAACATATTATAATTTACCTCTGTATTGGTCAACAAATTGTTCGTTATCTATTTCTTGACAAAGCACTTGCTTCTCCTTTTCCATCTCCTCCAGCTGGGAGTGTTGTTTTGACAGTTTTTCCTCAATTTTTTGCAGCTTGGATTCAATTGAAAGTGCCAAAGTATGTACTGCTGGTAACGTATTTAGCCTATTTACAATTGCCTCCAATCTGCCTTCAATAGAAGTGCAAGGTCTAGCAAGTGCATTGTCAATGTTTCTTGAAGTAGAATTCGCGTACTCCACCAGGCAGGAGACCGTTGTTCCCTTTTTTAACACGGTGCTATCTAGCATACGAATGACGGACGCATTTATGTCATTAATACTACTGTTATTTTTGGAGAAGGAGGACTGCGGAGTATTATTAGCTCGGTCCGTACTCTTGGCCGTGACGTCACTCGGGGATTCCCCGCTGTCCTCTGCTCCCGTGCTGGAAATGGGCGGGCCTAGTGACGTCACAGGAGACTGCGCGGCCGACCGGAGTAGGCCGCTGGTGGGGGCGGGGCCTAGCCCCTGCAACGGAGAGAGTGAGGTGTTGGTGGGCGCGGCCTTGCTCGACTGATTGATCCGCGCAGCTGTTGCAGGCTTTTTATTGGGCGGAGTGGACGCGGCTAGCTCTTTCTCTTTCCCACTCATGTTGTTGTTAGCGTTCGTCGCGCGCGTGACTGCCGACTCGAACATCGACCTCTTCGAGTCGATGCATGCCTGGCACGCTACCGCTTTGGTTTGTAGCTGTAGTGCACTTCTTTGTACGCGGGTAAGCACTGCAAGAGGCTTGCACGCCGGATGATATGTTATATTGCATATGCAGCACTTACGTAGCGAGTTGCTGCTCCTAGGAACCTCCCCGCAGATGGCCCAGTTGTCGACCATGATGTTAGTGGCGACAAAGATGAGTCGTGGAAAGTAATGATGGTGTGTCTAGGATGCAGCAGGTGTTGCCTCGGTAGTCACGTAGTTGCAGTTCGAGTCGGCAGATTGCGCCTTGATAGTATGGCGCTGCGTGCTGTGTGTCCAGAGTGAAGTGGTACCTCTGAATTATTTATGCTTCGTGCTTGGCTCCCGCCACTCTGCCGTATTCACCTCACTTAACCTCAAAAAACACCTGGCCGGGTGTTGTTGCTTGGATGTTGAAAGCCGTGCCGATGGACCAGTGGAAGCTGTGATTTATTATCACAGATATAGTTAGAATATTCCACTGTGCAGGCACCACAACAGACCGGCTCACAGACGCGGGAGGCAGCAGAGTGCGGTGTAAATGCAGGAGCCAGAACACGAGCAGGTGTACCCAGCAGACGCGCGACGAAGAGAGAGAGCAAGCGAGAGAAAGAGTCGCGCGTATAGCGCGCGACTGTGTATATGCCGTGTGGGTATTACCACAGCACGGCATACACACCAACAGCTTCAGCCCCGTCGTCTGCGTGCCTCTGCTGGGCTGTGGGTTACCGGTCGCGCTCTCTTCCGCGTCGTCGTGGTCATAGGTGCAGTGTCTGTGTGTGAGTGTGCAATCGTCTACTTAATGGTTGCTCCAGCCAGCTGTCGGTGCGGTGTCTACTTAATGGTTGCTCCAGCCAGTTGTCACTAAGATTTTTTGCGGTGTGTGTATGTGTCGGTGTTTTTCCCTTGGTCGCAATACTCGGACTCCTCGTTCCCTCAAACAATATTAATAATAAGCTCCCGTTAATAATAATTATTCAATAAATAAGCTCGGCTCTGGTGACGGTGGAGATTCGGTCATGATTGACTGCCCTGGATTTTAAATAAACATTTTGACGCGAAATAAGCGTCACAAGACTATTTGAGACTATTCCCCGAGCCATACTACTCGTATTTAACTTATTTATATAAGATTAAAATATGGTAAATATAAAATATAAATTACGAGAGTAAATTAATAAATTTCTATTGAATAATGTATTTAAAACACTTGTTTATTCTGTAAGCTCGTTTTATATATTTTATACATATTTATTTATTTACTTTCTGTACATAATGTTTTTCAAATTATTTTTCAAATATTTTAAAAGTTAATATTTTTCACAATATATGTGAATAATACTGTTTTTATTGAACGGTATTTCGATGGTGTATTTTATATGAACAAGTACGTTACACAGCTATATATCATGATAATATTTATACAATTTTCTGCTGTCATAATGCACAAAGATTTTAAATAACAAGAAAGCTGTATTATAAATTATTTTCAATAATTGTTTTCAAGCCCTCTTCCACTGTCACATTTTTATTGTTATTAAGTTTTATACATCATTCATATTAAACTTTTTTATCAAAATATCTTGCTTATCATATTTAGTCCTTTAAACAGAATATTCTTTTATTCTTAAAAGAAAATCCTCTATTTTACATACGTTTTACGTGAGTCAATACGACTCTGATCAGTAATATTAAGAAAATGAAGAAGGTGTAGCATCTTTTGTCCGTTTTATTTGGTAGACTATTTTCTTAAAATCGCACACGATGGTTGTACTTGACACTGCATACATAAAAAAAAGGGTCGACGGTGTGACTGAGGCAGATTGGACTCCTAACAAAGTGCCGGCAGAAATTCCAACTCGCCTATCTTAACTATACACAGTCAATCTACAGCCAAACATTCAGCAAGCTTATCCCCGTTTATACGCCCCTCCAATCTAATAATTATATTAAACTTCTTCTTTCAGAAAGTAACATTTCTTGTAATTTAAAAAGATAAGCTTTAAATATCATTCGGTTTTAAATACTTTTATAGCTTCGCGTTACGTAAGTCCGCACTTATGCCACGCCTATCCGTGACATAAGTAGTCCATTAATGCACCGTGCTTATCACCATCGCTACGCTCGGGCGCTACCGCACGGTGCAACAATGGACTGCATAGGGCACGAATAGGCGTGACAGCGGACTTAGGGCAGGCAGTTTGATAAAATAGTACACGATACTCGTGTCATAAGTCGTCCTTCATAGCACGGCGTTTAGCGTTCTCGCTACGCTCGGGCGCTAATACACGTCATTCTGTAAACGACTACTTAGGTCATCAGTATCGTAATGTACTGTTAACATCTAAAACCCGCTAGGCACTTCTCTTATGCAGCCGCTTTTGTTATACTATCATTTACATCTTACTTTTAAAATGAATGAGGTGTACAAGCTTTTTGACATATATACATTTTTTTGTAATCATATAGCACAACAAAATTAAATAAAAAAGTATTTTATATTTTATTTTCCTCTCCTCGGACCTTTCATAGTTTTCATTCCAAAATTATTAAGAATACATATTTCTTATTCTAAAATTTTATCAAATCACTTTACATGTTTAGTCTTTTAAAACCGTGTATTATTTTATTCGTTTTATCACATATAATTTCAAGTCTTTAAATAGCGTTTACACTAAACTTCTCTCAAAATGTTACTTCTTTTATAATTTATAAAATAAACTTTAAATATCATTTGATTTCAAGTACTTTTAATGTCTAAAATGTGCTCGGTGCTCACAAATAACCTTTTTAAAATCATATATATTTATTTTATTCTTTAATAACATAATAATTCAAGTTTTTAAATAAAATTTATACTAAACTTATTCTTGCAAAATGTCACTTCTCTTATAATTTAAAAAAACTTTAAATATCATTCGCTTTCAAATACTTTTAGCATCTAAAACCAGCTCGCCACTCATTATATAATAAATAAAGAAGTCAGCGGTGCGGTTCCTTCAAATCCCGGCAGAAATTCCAACTCTCTACCGTAACTTTACATAACCATTCTACAGCCAAAATAAAAAGAAAAAAATTGAGCAAGCGTGTGTCCGTTTGCACGGCCCTTGCAATATACATTTCCCGAAGCCACCATTACCTACCCGTGCACACTGCGCGCACTTACGCTAAAGAAAAAAAGGATAGCCGTACCGGTTACCCTTCCGTAGTCTCCGCCCCGCAATCAAAGTACCTGCAATGCCATCCGCACAGCTACACTCACACCTTCGTATACCGGCGACACTACGTCCACGCACACTGCGCGCAAATCCCATCTCTCTTATCTTAAAGGATAACACCACCGTTTTTGGATATTTTTTTTTAATGGAAAGAAAGGTTATAAAGAAATGATATTTGGATATATTATTAGGCTAATATTATAGTATATTTAAAAAAAGAGGCCTCTTGCATCGGAAGCGCTCCGCGGCATGCAGTGTACCAATCGCACATTTTAACCTGGAACAAAAAAAACACTTATTCTTGATGTTAATAGCTAGTGAATCACGTAGGGGATTTTGAAAATATTGATTTTTGCAAATTTGGCAGTGAATTGAAAATAAATTAAAAATTTTCATGAAAAAAAAGGCACGTTTTTGTTTATAAAAATTGTTTAAATCAATTTATTCAAAATGCCCTACGTGATTCACTTCGAAATATAATAATTAAGATATGGTTAAAATTTCAAATGGATCGGATGAAAACTGTTCAAGTTATGCTGCGTGCCCGTTGAGAAAAACCCGCTTCGAGAAAAAGCTATTTAAAGTTTCAAAATTAGTTTCGGACGTAAACCAATGAGGAAATTATTGAAAGAATCATTTTTTCGGGATGGGACCATTTGTACCATATTTTAGAAAGTTCAAAGCATATTTTAAGCCAATAAGAAAAAATCGATTTTTTTAAATTTCCACAGTGGTGTTACCCATTAACTCTCCGTACCCAATCTACATCCAAAAAAAATTGAGCAAGATTTTGTCCATTTCTACAGGTCTCACAATACCCATTTCCCGAAGTCACCTTTACCTAGACACGCACACTGCACCGTCCCCGAAATCTTCTTTACGTACCCGCGCACGCTACATGCGCTTATTGCTAAAGAAAAAAGATCATTCGGAATCCAGTCTCTTTCCTTAAAATTGTACAGGATGCTTGTACTTCCACTCTATATAAGAAGAGTCGGCAGAGCGGCTCCCTCAAACCCCCGTCTGAAATTCTAACTTTCCTATCTTAACTATACACAGCCAATCTGTAGCCAAAAAAAATTCACCAACATTGTGCCGTTTACACTGGCTGTCCAATGTACATTTCTCGAACCCACCTTTATCTGCCGGCGCCCGCTGCACCTCTCATAGTTTCTGTGCCGCGTTCACAATACCTCCAATGCCACTCACACAGGTATACTCATGCCTGCATACACCGACGGTACACCACAGTATCTACTCTCTCCCCTCCGCTCCCCACAGCTGCATACACCGGCAGCACACTAAGAAACACACTTAGAAACACACCCCTCCCCCACTATCTCCGCCGTGCTAGACGGTCTTATACTAGCCACCACTGGTACCAGTACCCGTACCCCTACTGTCTAGCAAAGCAGTATCCATACTACTGCAATTTTATTAATTTGAACAATCTAAGAATACGAAGCAGTGAAGAAAGAAGAATATAAACCTATTGCTTTTTTGTCATTTCAATTTAAATTACTAAGAAGAATTGGGGTAATACCGATCACAATGTTATTTATATGACGCTCCCGAAAGTGAGCCTAAGAAAATGTTCCGCTGCGCTCAGGTAGGGAAACTTTGCTTAAGTGTTTTTGATTTAACAGTGTTTATGTATTACATATTTCACTATGTAAGTGCGAATAATAATGCGACTGATCATATGAAGGTTCATTACTGAGAATTCACAAGTGATATCTCATGTGTGATCTCACATGAGAAATCAGATGAGAAAGCATATGAAATTATGAACTATAGTCAGATTTGTCTTCTCATGCGTTTTCTCATGTGTTTTCTCATGTGAGTTCTCAGGTGAGAATTTAAAACATTATACAAATAAAAATTGAATAATATAGATATCGTAATAAGAGGTAAGTAGTAAGACAATTAAGACGCATGCTTCGTAAGACCAGAACGATCTGAAAAAAATTTCAGTAAATATCAGTATAACCTAGTAAATGTTTCTGAATTTCTAAAAATGACCAAAAAATATTTATTGGGTGAGGTATTCAGCACGAGGCAAAGTCGAGGGCGCCAAAGGCGCCCGAGACAAAGATAAGTGTTGAAAATACCTCAGCCGAGTCTGAAATAGCTTTTCTTCCCGTGTTACACACCGTATTTTTTTCTACAAAGGCATGATAGGGCAACTACACACGTTTGACGCAGCCTACCACGCTTTTTCCCTACTACTAGGGGCGAATCGCTCGCACACGACTCATCTGGCTGAAGCTCGAGGTTGTTCGGTCCCTCGCTGTCCTTCGAAGTATCTTCTGCAGCCTCATCGTCGGAGTCGGAGGGCATGGTGTCGTCGATGAAGTACGGTTTCAAATCCTTTACGAAAATTTGTTCCACCTGGTTTCCATTTTTGTCAGTCAGTTGATAGGTATTGTAATCTTGCTTCTCTGAAATGACGTATGGGCCAGTGTATTTAGATGCCCATTTAGCAGTAATTTCTTGTGGCGCACATGGAAGGATACGATTACGTCGCAATACTTTCTCGCCAACCGCATATTGCACGTCTTGTCGCATACTATTGTGATATTTAGCTTGGCGTTCTTGCGCTTTTGCTGAATTTTCTGCGGCTAAATCTCGCACTTCACGTAGTTTATTCATACGCTCGTTTCAATTTTCTAACGCAGCTGTCACTGCTGCATACACTGCGGCGAGTTCTTCTTATCGTCGTAGCAGACTTGGAGGCACAGGGTTGCGTCCGAAATTCAGAAAAGCTGGTGACAATTCCGTGGATTCTTGCACGGCTGTATTATAAGTAAACACTAGCTCGGGAATGTTTAAATCTCAAGTACTATGGTTTGTCTCAATATATAGATACGGTGGTATTGTCGTGTGGACCACTCCATGTTCTTCGAGGAATCGATCCACTATCTTGTTCTTAAATTCCGTTCCATTATCAGAGTGGAACGTCTCCGGCACTCCGAAGTGTAGGAAGATGTTATCTCTGAGTTCCCCTTTAATCGTTTTCGCATTTGCCTTGCGAATGGGGATGCACTCCACCCGCATTAACAGGTCCATGAATACTAGCATGTATTCATGGCCGTACGGTGTACGAGAGTTGGCTACTACAGGTTCTGCTGCCGTCGCGATCGGTGGAAGAACTGGCTCCGCTTGCGCTTGTGCATCGCTGGTCTCATTAGCGTGAGTCGGTGATGTCCTTAAGTTGGCTGCAGGGGTGGTATGGACCTGATCTACATACCCCCTGCTCTTTTCCAGCACACTCAAGATACCTCCTTATAGTGTATCCTGGCCAGCTACAGCCCCGGCCGACAAGATGGGAACGTGGTCCAGGTGTCTTTCCTTTATTCTTATCCCTGGCTGACTGGCGTGTGGAGGTTCTTCTTTTCGGACTATCGCCCCTTTTATAATATAACCCCTTATATGTTGTGGGAGCCGATTTTTGCGCCGCTGGTTACTCTGCAGCTGGCGGTGGAGCTTTCATAGGGCTAGTCTGAGTTAGCTGCTTTATATTTTCCTCGAACAACTTCTCAATTATAGTTGAACTCTCTTGAGACGAACCCTGCGATATCGCTGCCAGACTTGGAGCCTTGCGCTTTGCACTCAATTTCTCCCCTACCGGCTCGTCAACTTTCTGAGACAAATCCGGGGTCGGACTTTCAGCAATTGCAGCTAGATTCATTTTATAATAATTTGTTGGTGCGCGTCGCCCTTTATACACCAATTCTGGTAGCAAGCACTTATCAGCTGGAGGTGGCTCTTTCCAGTTACACTGCACCTCCACGACAGCTTCTGCCTGCCGTGCCAACCGAATCAAAGTGTCTCGATCGGTGGTTATCTCTTTACTCACGATCGCTTGCAACTCTGGCGACATATTTTAATAGCTGAGTTGCAGTTTTCTTTCCACGTTCCAAGGCACTTCGAATTTGTCACTGTATGAGAGCAGAGAAAATATATAGTTCGTGACTGGTTCTGCAAATTCTTAGGTGCGCGCCGTCGCTTCTGTCACCAACCGCTGTTGGTAATGGCTATCCACGCCGTAACAGCGTCGCGCTGCCTCGCAAAAGTCTTGCTATGTGTGCCATTTCTTCCTTGATTGACGACACCATTGGAGTGCTGCTTCCTTCAGCAACTCCGTCATGACATTTAAGAGGTCCTCATTCACTATGCGGGCCAGTGTGCGGCACTCATTGACGCGCAGCAAAAATTTCATGTTCCAGGATCGAACCGTTTTTCCAATATCATTAACACGATGACTAGCAAACGTGCTACTTTATGATTGCCGCGTTGTCTCAGAATACTGAGGCACTCCTCTCCCCCAGATCCTTTCCGGATTGAGAGTATCTGGCAAGCTATCGGTGTTTCTCTTTCTCTTGTTTGTTGAAGGAGTGATATAAAACTTGTGGTGTTTGCGTTAAGTTGCAATCAACCCACTCTTGCAGCTTCTTCCTCTCGTGCCTTTGCATTGCCATTTAGCTGGTAATCATCCTCATATCGTAGGTCGAGTGTGTCTTGAAACACGACCCCTCTATTGCTTTTGGGCTTTGCTCCTAGCCCCTGATGGGTATTCACCGATTCTCTATTTGCCATTGTCTCAAAACGCAGCGTTGAACTCGTAACTAGTTCAGCAACATTCTCTTGCAGTTCTTTTACTTGAGTACTGTATTCTGGTACCAATGCCTGTGCGCTTACCATTTCGAGTGCTACGGCTCTTGAAACGGGGTATGACGTGTCATTCGATAACGTCATCATTACCATATTTGGGTTTTTAATCATATTCACAGATTATCTTGTACACGTCGAATATATTGTAGTCGAGTTACTTGTTTTACCCGTCCTCCCTAAGACAGTTGCTGTAGCAGTTGTCGTTGTAGTTTAGTACTCGTTACTGCCAGTGTATTCTGCGGTACCGTAGTACTAGTTGGCTGGGTTCCCCAGAATGATCGTGGCATTGGTGGTGGTGGTGGTGGGATGAGCGCTTGTATAGGCAGATAATATAACTACCGTCACTACTGCCGCTGCTCCTGTTTCCGTATTATGGTGTACTCCACTCATGTTCCCGAGCCCATTTCCTTGACATTCAGTTAGGGACATATTTATTGAACTCATCTGAGTTTAGCTGACTGCCGCTGGAGCGACGTCGCTTGGTAGCCCCGATCCTGTTCGGTGGCTTGCCAAATATTGCCGCCTTCCTAATATTTCAGTCTGCGTTCTGTCTCTGAATTTTGCGTCGCTCAATACCTCGTCGAGCTTCTCTTTTCGACGAGTTTTCTGCTCTTCGTCGCTTGAGTTGTCTAGACTATCAAACAAATCTACCGCTGTATAGTCGCTCCGCAAGATTTTATATATTCTATCGCTTTTCGCAAATTACGTGCCATCGCTTTTCAATTCCAACCTATTTAAAAAAACCTCCAACTTTTGTCCGTCTAAATGTAGAATCCACGCTTGGATATCGGTTCTTACAATTTCATCAAAAGAGATGTCGTATTGATTCGCCATTCTCTTGTGTTATAATTATATTTTTACTTTGCGTAGGATCCAAAAAAAATTTTAATACAATTTGTTAATTCAAACTTTTAACACTAAAATAAAGTTTATTTATTTTTATCAAGTAGCTTGATGTACTCGAAAGAATCAGAGTTTATCACACAAAAACCAAAAAATATGCTTTTTTCAGTGTATTTTCAATACTAGATTACGTAAATCGCTTATCTAGTAACTATTATTTAGTAACTATTAGTCATAAAATACTAATCAAATATACAAGCATTAATACTGAAAGAATACTGTTTTTATCCGATATCAATTTGAATTAACTAACTTGCGTAAATCGCTATAAAAAAAGAAGTCGAAAATCATATTTAATTTCTCCAGAAAAATGAAAATAAAATTTTCTTCAAAAAAAAACAAAAAGAAAATTTTTCCAATAATTAATTAAATAATCCATTAAATAATAATATTATTTTATCAAAATAATTAAATACTAATAATAATCATTACTTAAATCAACAACAATTGTTTATTAAACAAAACAATTATGCCGAAAATATGAAGTTTGTGAGCGATCAATTAATTAGTTAATTATTATTATATAATAGTTAAGTAATTAATTAACTCCCAATATTCTTTCTCAAACGGAAGTAAATAATTATTACAGTCCTTAATTACGTTACTAAACCCTTGTATATATATATATATAGAATCATCATAATAGTATTATTAATCAATTAACTCAGCCATCTGAATTTTATAGCCTCACAATAATTCGGCGGTTTGGTCGCATTTAAATGACGTATACTACACTGCTACTACACAGGTTCGCACCTACAGAGTATCTATAGTTCATACAGTAAAGTCACGGTATTTACGTTTAGTATCGACACTACGAATGTGAAATTTTCAATACACGCTGCTATAGTATCAACGCACATACTACCAGCATGTGTTTTTCATACTCGAATATACGGTCAAATAACAAGCTAATCGAATGAACGAGCAAATATAATAAATTAGCCTGTAACCGAGCAAGTAGTCAAACGTATTATTTTACAACGAAACTATTTAATTTTCACAGAAAACAAATTTAATGATAACTAGAACAATATAGTTTATGAGTAATTCACACTATTCCACAAATATATAAAAATTCTAACAACAATCATTATATTTACTTTCGTCACGAAAAAAAGTGTTGATATTACTGCAAATTCGCTTTAAATATACGAAATCCCATTTTATCTATTTAAACACTCAATGATTTTATCAAAATTAGCACTTTACTTTTATAACATAATTTTATATTTTAGCGTAAACAATTTATAACAAAAAATTGTTTATTTTTTACTGTTGACTAAAAGAAATTTAAATCACTAGATTTTAATTAAGTATGTATTATAAAAAAAATTACTTTAACAACATATTTGTCCACTTGCGAGAGACGCTTTTTACAAAAACTTCTTATTCTTACACCTTTCGTACCTATACAAATTCTATCTGGAGGAAAAGAAAATTTTATTTGCTCCTACGTAAAGTATATACCGGACAAATAATTGAAGTGGTCGCGCGCAATAAAGCCGAAATATTATTTCGCTCCAGCAAAGGCTTGTTTACTTTCCGTGCGAAGTCTCTCGCGTGCCGAACGTCAACAAAGCCTGCGCGTGTGTCGGACTAGGCCGATTCTATCACTGTTGAAAGTATTTTCCGTTGTTTCACGCTCGCAATATTATTACGCGGGATCAGCACTATGCACTTTTCCGCTATTTATGCGCTAATCCCCACGATTCTGTGAACATTTCCGCTGGGCGTCAATTATATAACAGAATTTTAACCAGTAAATCCGCGGTATATGTGTATTCTGTGAGCATGAGGATAATGTGGGGAGAAGGAAGAAAGAATCAGCGATAACACACTAGTATATATATATGTATATATATATATATATATATATATATATATGTGTGTGTGTGTGTGTAAAATAAAGATATATTCGCAAAAGCAAGAAGAAGGTACATATGCACACGTTGCACGGCGTGTGTGCTCTTGTAGGCATGTATACGGGGACTGAAAGATACCGCGTGAAAGAGAGAGAAAGAGACAAAGAGAGGTTCAATGCCGAAGAGGTTCTTACTATGAGTCGGCGACTCGGTATGCTTGCACGTCAACTGATCAGTCGGGACCCCCTTGTCCTCGGCAAAACTCGCACTTGTCACCCGCAATCTCCGCAGTCGTTGCCGCTCCTTAATCGTCACGATATCCACGTTGTCTCCAAAATATCTCCTATCGGTAGTTCTATACACGCTCGCTCTAAAGATGTCCACTCGGCTCGCTAGTTAAAGCGTTTCTGCCCAATAGTTGCGGTTCCGCACTGCCCGTCCTCTCCCTTCGACCTACCTATACTCTCTCTCTCTCTTTCTCTCTCACCTTTCCTCAGCTTCTTCTCGTTCCCTTGTCGCCACTGATGATGCCTTTAACAGCTGATATAATTAATACATGTTTTATATGTGAAAGAGAGAGAGAGAGAGAGGGAGAGAGAGGGAGAGAGAGGGAGAGAGAGAGAGAGAGAGAGAGAGAGAGAGAGAGAGAGAGAGAGTATGTGTCGAGGTGCCATTACCAGTTACAACAGATTAAAACTGATCAAAACTGATAAAAACTGATAAAAACTAATAAATAGTAATAAAAACTATAAGAATTCGGAAGAATGATTTATCAGTTTTTATCACTATTTGTCAGTCTTTCTTAGTTTTTTACAGTTTATATCAATGTTTATCAGGTTTTATCAGATGTAATTAGTTACTATTAGTTTCTATAATTTTCTGAAAAATTATTACAATTTAATACTGTCATTAAATTAATCATTATTTTATAATAAACAATACCTCTACAAACCATTTTGATCTGTCAAATATGAATCAAATTGTTTAAAATTTTAAAGAAAGAGGTTTTATACAATCCTTTTCTCTCAAAAATATATTTACAAACTATGATAAAACTATAAATACATTGTGACGTTAAATTAGGAATCGTCTGGAAGTTTTAAAAAATAAGAAGCCTGTCATGTATATTCTATAATTTTATTTTGAGAATATTTTAAATACCGTTTCTATTGGTCCTTCAAAATATTATAAATCATCACTGATTGAAATTATTCCGCGTATAGAGAAAAATAATTGGTTTAAAAATGACTGTTATTACCGGCAATAACATTTTTATTTATGTAGATATATATATAAGTTTTTCTATCAAAAGTATAATACGGTCAGAATAATTATTGTCTTAATAATTCTGAATTAATATTATTACAATTACATGTTCCTTATATAGACAATTCGAGTATACGTACCGTAACTGAAATGGAGTACTGAGTAAGTGTCCCGATTCTCATGCAGAATAAGATCGGGGGTTAAATTCCCGTCGAGGTCTTTTTTCTTTTTTTTGCACGCATGAAAATACTGTAGTGCGCGCTACTATAGTCTAATATAGTATTCACTATAATACGTACTATAGTTTGTCTTCTTGTTTGTCAATTTGTAGCCAACAATTACACCATAAGTTGACCATAATATGGGTAAAGATACATTTATAACCTCAAATACATGTATACAAATTTAAATTCGCACAATGTTATTTATGGGTTTAATCGCATTTACAGTATACAATTTAGTTTACTAATGCAAGATATACAAACTAAGTGGCAGTATTGCATGCATTCTAAGTTCTAACTCCGATTCTACACATAAAATATATGCCCAGGATGCCCAATATAGGTATAGTAGTGCATGCGCACGCGCACTGCGGTGGGCGCTTAGGTGGTTTGCACGCTAAAACCATAAGGACATAACACATAATAATAACATTGATTAGTATATCTATGTATACAAGCAATAAGAGAAATATGTTTTTATTCCTCTCATTTATCGTATATATATATATATATATATATATATAGATATACTATTCAATGTTATTCTTATGTCTGTCCTTATTCTCTTATCGTGCAAAAGTCCTTTACTCTCCCAATATGCATGCAGACATTTATACATACACGGTGTGTTGATAGCTAGGAGACGGGAGAGAGAGCAGGCCCTTACCTGTTTGAAACATTTTAAGAAAAACGTTATTTTTGCGTTGTGAGCAGTTTAGCAGATTTATCTTAAAAAGGTTGAGCAGGATTGCTGAGTAAAATTTGCCCAATAGAGTCAAGAAAATACTAATGCAAGATATACAAACTAAGTGGCAGTATTGCATGCATTCTAAGTTCTAACTCCGATTCTACACATAAAATATATGCCCAGGATGCCCAATATAGGTATAGTAGTGCATGCGCACGCGCACTGCGGTGGGCGCTTAGGTGGTTTGTACGCTAAAACCATAAGGACATAACACATAATAATAACATTGATTAGTATATCTATATATACAAGCAATAAGAGAAATATGTTTTTATTCCTCTTATTTATCGTATATATATAGATATACTATTCAATGTTATTCTTATGTCTGTCCTTATTCTCTTATCGTGCAAAAGTCCTTTACTCTCCCAATATGCATGCAGACATTTATACATACACGGTGTGTCGATAGCTAGGAGACGGAAGAGAGAGCAGGCCCTTACCTGTTTGAAACATTTTAAGAAAAACGTTATTTTTGCGTTATGAGCAGTTTAGCAGATTTATCTTAAAAAGTTGAGCAGGATTGCTGAGTAAAATTTGCCCAATAGAGTCAAGAAAATTTTACTTAACTACCAAAGCAAATTTTTACTTAAGTCGTTGAACTAGAATAGTTGGACAAGTTCAACACAAATAAATAAGCAGTGTTTGTTCCAACCTATGTATTTGTTAATTAATATATATTAGTAGTATGAATACTGCTTGGCTAGACAGGAGGGGTGAGGGTACTGGCGCCAGTGGTGTCGACTGCCCCGGCCGATGGGTCCAGTACGAAGGCGCTAAGGGAGGGGGAGAGTGCAGTTGTTCGGGGCGAGGTCAGGAGGATGTGGGTGTGAGTGGCTAAGTGTGCGTGTGGATTTCTAAGATCGCGCGTAAGAGATAGCCGTGTGACTGTGTGTATTGTATAGATATCGAAGAAGTAATATGATGGATACTCATTTTATGCATCCGTGGACGATGATCTACGCCGGTCCTACATCGGGGAAGAGTTATTTTGTGAAAATAATTTTAAAGCATATATAAGTGTTGGCAAGTGTTAAATTTAAAAGGTTTTTTTTTTTAATTAACGTCGCCATGTTTGTGCTTCCATGTGGTGCTAATTGACGACGGGGGTCTGCGGTGTGTTTGTAAACAAAGCACATGTAATTTGTACAGAGGTGCTTGTATCAATCGGCAGAGACTAGGATTCGAACCAGGGTCACCGGCGTGGGAATCCGACACTCTACCGACTGAGCCGTCGCAGGCCCCAATAGGGGGGTTTTATTTTATTATGCGGAATGGCAGGAGAGATTCAGGATGGAGAATATGGAGATTGAATTTCGCGAAGGATTACTCCTAGCAGAGGACTATTAAAGTAACCCCGACGTACGTAAATTAATAATTATTGATGACTTGATGCGTGAGACTTCGAATAATACTATTGTAGATTTGTTTACTAAGGGGAGTCATCATAGAAATATAAGTGTAATATTTATAACGCAAAATATTTTTCATAAGGAGCAGCGTGATATATCGTTGAATGAAAATTACATGGTATTGTTTAAGAATCCTCGAGATCGAGCGCAAATTCAGCACTTAGCGCATCAGGTGTACCTGGAGGATCCTAAGTTTTTACAGGAGGATTATTACGATAGTACTATAGAGCCTTTTTCCTACTTGCTTATTGATCTTAAACAAAGTACGCCGGAAGAATTACGTTTCAGAAGCAGTATATTTCCAGACGATAAATATCAATATGTATATATACTTAAATATTCTAAGAGTCATTATACAAAATTATTTTGAATATAAAATGTAAGTAAATTTGAAATTTTTGTTAGTTATACCATGACAATGGCAGGGCGTGTGTCGCGAGACCGACCAGTATGGAGTCACTATCGCAATAAGACACATCCATTTGAGGACAAGTACCTAGCCTTTTGCAGGCGTTGCGTCATTATAATAATAATAGTTTGCGTACTGCAGACCAAAAACTTATAAAGTGTATTTGTGAGTGTACTGAGTGGTGTAGCGTCTTTAAAAATTTGCGAAAAATCTATGTTGAAACAATATAAATCGACTTTACGAAATTTCGTGAGCGTAGTAAACATCGGAGGGCAAGAACGTCTACACCGTTATCCAAAGAAAAAACATGGTTACAATTTACTAACTGAAAGTGATGGATAATATTGAGAAACAGTATTTCGATCCAGAGAATGAAGCTGGATTTTCTGGTGCAAGAAATTTTATTAAATTGAATAAACGAGTAGCACCATCTCGTATCAAGGATTGGTTGACGAGGCATGACGTCTATACTTCGCATAAACCCATTAGAACAAAATTTCCAGAATTATATTATAATGTTTCTGGGATGGATCAAGTTTGGGAGGCAGATCTTATTGTTTCCACTTCTTTGAAAAGTTATAACGACAATTATTCGTACTTATTAGTTTTGATTGACGTTTTCAGCAAGTTCGTGTGGGTACAAGTTTTGCTTAATAAAACTGTTGTCGAGGTAACTAAAGGATTTAGAAAAATTCTTGACAGTAGTTAAAACCGTTTAGTATATGTTACAAACAAATCGTGGAAAAGAATTTGTTGGTGCCATTTTCCAATAATTTATTAAAGAATAACACGTCAGATTTCGAGTTGTACGTAATCCTGACGTTAAGGCTGCTGTTGTAGAAAGATTTAATAGAACATTGAAAGCGAGAATGTTTCGTTATGTCACTGTCAGTATGTGCTATCAGTCGAGAAAGATACGTATTCGACCAAGGTTATGTAAAAGGTTGGAGTGAAGAGAATTTTAAAATTATAAAAGTGAATAACAGACAATAGTTATTTATTTACGAATTGTGTGATTTAGGAGATGAAATTATTGAAGGATTTTTTTATCTTGAAGAACTGAGTCTCGTGCACAGTGATCGTGTATTACAGCAATAGTATAAAATTGATAAAATTATAAAAATTAAAGGTACAGGATCTAAAAACCAGTATTTTATTAGCTGGGTAGGATACCCGGGTAAATTTAATTCTTGGGTTTCCGGAAAAGATCTAAAGAACTTGTAAAAATGTATCAAAACGACTTTTCTATTACTTTTTCGAACAACAGTTCTATGCAGTTTTGCCCTAGTAATACAACAACCAGGTTTTCGACAAGATTACCACGAGAAATAGAGTTACACGAAAAGTAGCAAGTAGAACTTTCAGAAATTCACATACCTTGTACTACGCTGCATTTACAATACGCGGATACAAAAATATCACCCGACGGTGAAAAAGAAGCATTTCATTTTCAATATGGAACATATGACTCTATACACAACTTAGTATAAGCTATAAATGAGGCCTTGTTTGAATATCACGGAAATCACGTAAATGAGAAATTATTTTACGATGAGAAAGGAGGTTATGTATCTATAAGGGAGTACACGCAGGATAAAAAGACGACTACACTTACGACTGCTGTAAAACGAATTCTTGGTTTTAAGAACGGCGGTGTATATGCACCCATCCCTGGGAAGAAAAATGTAGTTGGAGAGAATATAATGTTCAACTCTTTGTTTACTCTAACATATGTGAACCATGTATTATAGGAGATACGCATGCTCCCTTAATACGTATCGTCAATCTAGAAGCAAATCAGTACAAATATGGTTGTACAATTGTTAAGCGATATGCACCAGTAAGTTTTATATCTCTTCTTAATAACCGATTTAAAACTATCGATATCGATATAAGGGATCAGTTCCGTAAGCCTATAATATTCGTGTTTGGAACGTTGACCGTTACATTTCTTTTTAAGAGAGAATGTTGAAAATGAGTTACTACGTCACTTATTACAGTGTATATAGGATCGCGAGAACAGCGAGGACATGGTGTGGAGTCGTTCCTGGCTAGATTATTTAGACGAGCTATGCCATTCATCACTCGAGGAGCACGACCTGTTGGACGAGAAGCTCTTAAGGCTGGTATGAATGTACTTGACGATGAAACTGAGAATAATATGTCGTTTAAGGATTCTTTAAATAGTCGTTTAATCAAGTCAGGAAAGGAACTTAAAACGTAAGACTACGGATAAAATAATAAAGCTGATGGAATGATTGGGGTATAAAGGTCTGACGAATAAGCGACTGTCACAGTTGCCCCGCGGAAGTCGTGCACGTAAGAACTGGAGAAAACAGAAGCGTTCAAAGAAAGGTAAAAAGTAATCAGTTAAAATATTGGTTAAGAGAAAACAAAACAAGAAAGAAAAAGAAAACAGTGAAAAAATCAGTGAAAAGAAGACGTGGAAAATCCAGTAAACGAAAAATTCAAGATATTTTTTACAAAAAAAATAATAATAATAAAAATTTATTTCTTACATACATCAAGCTGTGAGTATCTTGAACCGGAGCTTGATTTATTTACATTACCTATGACACAAACTCCTATTGAATCGTCATCATGTGTGGAATACAAGCCTGTTTCTTTTTTTTCGATCAAGCACCACTCGAATTTTTAATCGCCGGAGCAGGTGAAGAATGTATAGATCTGGCGCATACGATGATCAGACTCAACGTGCAGCTAGCGCCATACCACAAGGACAAAGATACGCTTGTCGCACCGGTAAACAACACTCCATGTTAGTCAGTTGAACGTCTTTTTCAATCAAAAACTAGTGACTCCGGCTAATACGAACTATCCATACCGAGCATATATTGAAACTTTATTAATCTATGGACCTGATGCAAAAGCACCGTATCTTTTGACAGCATTATGGTCAACAGACACTGCTGGAAAAATGAATGTTCCGCCCGGAGAAGACAATGATAATAACGGTATTTTGCAAAGATAGTCATTTACCAGCAAGGGAATGACTATAGATTTAATGGGAAGACTCCACGCGGATATATTTTCGCAAGATAGATTTCTTTTAAATGTAATTGATATAAGAGTTCGTTTAATACGTTCAAAGGATGAATTTTGTTTAAGATGCATCAGACAATAATTACAGTATTCATATATTAGAAGCAAGTTTAATTGACCGCCGCGCTAAAATAAATCCAGGCGTTTTAGTAGCCCATGCTAAAACATTAGCCACAACAACCGCGAAATACCCCCTGATACGCGGAGAAGTGAAGTCTTTTACTATGCACACCATATACTTGGTGATTGTTTAGACAATGTTATTAATGAACAATTGCCGAAGAGACTAATCGTAGGATTCGTCGATAATAAGGCGTTCAATGGTGATAGAAAACTGAATCATTTTAACTTTCATAATTTTGGCATTAAATATTTATCGCTCTATGCTGATGGCACTATGATACCAAGTAAAGCATTGCAGTCGAAATTTAATACATCGTCTCCACTTTATGTGGATTCTTACCACACACTATATTCAGGCACCGGAATACACTTTTTAAACGAAGGTAACGATATAGATAGAAATGACTATGCTAACGGATTTGGACTGTTTGCATTTGATCTTACACTAGACATGTCTGCGTACTGCGGTTGACAATATTTTAGAGATAGACTCCTCCTCCGGGGAAATAATGGAGAGGGTAGTCTAGCTGAGAAGCGGGGTGTGTCCTACATAATATTCGAGATAGATAGATAGATAGATAGATATACTATTTATTCATCAATGACGAAAATTCTTACAATTGCATGTACATGTATAGTTATAATAATTAAAATATCAGTCAGTTTATACATTTGTTATCTCACATTTAACATTCAATTATTGCGTATTACGTAACGTAACATTATTCGCTGTAACGGTTCGTCAGTTTATAAAATCTGAATATAATGAACTAGTCATAGTCAAATAGCACATCACAGAATACGCTTCGTCAATACATAAAATAAATATAATAAAGATAACAAAATACGATAAAAATAAAAGGAATACATACATACACTTTACGAAAAATTGCACGTAAATCGATAACGTCAAAAAAATAATAACACACTCATTCATATGACACTCTTACAATTCACGCTAATAAATACATTCATACTTAACACTTAACACGTAAAATAAATTAAATAAATAACTAAATCAATAAATAAATTAATTAAATAAATAAATAATTTAAATAAATAAATTAATTAAATAAATAAATAATTTAAATAAATAAATTAATTAAATAAATAAATAATTTAAATAAATAAATAACCTAAATAAATATCAGAGTTAGATTAGGACTACACAGAAATGAACAAAATAATGTATTAACCAATTTTCGAAAAGTTCACTTCTGTGTATTCCCGTCACCATGTAATTGTTTAAGGTGCCTGCCTAACGCCGTTTTAAATTTACAAAAATATGGAAGGCACCTCACACTGCTTGGGAGCGAATTCCAGAGGTGCATACCTTGAACTCTAAACGAGAATAGGCCGTTATCGGTGCGCGACCCCGGAACCGAGAGCTCCTTCGTACCACCCCTACTTGAAGTCCTGGTCTGGTTTTTTTCAAAGAGGGCAGTAAGATATGGTGGCTGCCGCGTGACAACCACTGACACGTCAAGAAGAACCACTGAGCAATAGTCTAAGTGAGGTAGTACCACTGCACATGCCAGCTGCTACCGTAGTATCTCCGCGGTGCAAGAACGGAATAATTTTAGAATATACAAAGCTCTATTAACTTTCTTACTGACTGCATTCAGTTGCGGCTTCCATGTTAACCTTCGTCCATCACTACGCCGAGGTTAGTAACTGTATGGACAAAGGGAACGTGTACACCGGTCTGTATCTCAATGCCTTGCAAGTCAAGGTTCTGAACCTGTTTGATGTTGTGATCAGATCCAAAGATAATCGCCTTTGTCTTGCCGACATTGAGGCGAAGGCCAGCTGACGATACCTAATTCGACACTGCTCGTGCTACAGCCGACATGCGATCGATACCATCACAAAGATCTTCCAGGGTCACTGGAGTGTAGGTTTGCAGGTCGTCAGCGTATAGTATGTGTTCTACACCATCTAAGTCTAGTGCGTCTTGTAAGTCGTTTAGGTAAAGGCTGAAAAGCAAGGGTCCCAGGACTGAGCCCTGTGGAACGCCAAGATTGATGGTTAGCCAACCTGAATCCCCTTTTGTATTAGTGACGACTTTCTGTCGTCTCCCCATTATATATGACTTAAGCCACAGGAGAACAATCCTGGAGAAACCCACATCAGCTTACGCAGCAGTTTAGTGTGTGAGATGGTGTCGAATGCTTTCCTAAAATCAAACATCAACAAAATAGTCAATAGTTTTTTGTTGTTGTTAATGCCTGATCTTATGTCTTCCGTCAGTTTTAGTAGTGCTGTCTGTGTACTGTAATGCTGTCGAAAACCAGTCTGCATAGGGTCCAAAGTGTTGTTTTCCCGTAAAAAGTCAGTTATTTGGTCGTGTACTATTTTTTCCAGGACCTTGGAAAGGAAACTCAGTAGAGTAATTGGTCAAAAATCTGACACAGTAGATGGGAGAGGCTTCTTCTTCAACGGCACCAATTGAGCTCCCTTCCAAGTTCCCGGAAAAATGTCACTGGACAGAGAGGAGTTAAAGATTTTAACGATATGATCTTCCATAAACGGAAGAGCTTTAGCCACTATACTTTGGGGTTAAAACAAAGCCGTCATCACTGGCAGTGGTCAAGACGTTGTCATGTTCTTCATCACTTTCACTTTGTGAGATCGACACCCCTGCAAAGTGGGCATTGAGCTCTTCCGGCGAGAAACCATGAAGCTCCTCTCTTGTCTTTGGCAGAAGGCCCAGAGCCTTGAGCTCTTTCCAGATGTCTTTCTTATTATCAAGAGCTTAAAAAATTCTATTTTGCAAAAATCTTTCTCTTGTTTCCTTCGTTCGTAATTCAGCTTCTGCTGCAAGGCTCTAATACTCCCGCCACAGTCTGTCGTCTTTGGTCCGCGCATAGCGTCGTCGTACAGAGTCACGTTTTTGTATAAATGTGTCAGTTCAGCATCAACCCATAGTGGATTAATTTTCTTTTTCGGTATAAATTCTTTTAACTGCGCAATTTTATCTATCACAGCCATGAAGTTGACACTGAGGCACTCTAATTGACTGTCTACACCCGCCGTTGGACCATCAATCGGCGACCAATCACAGTTAGCTAGGTGAGACAGGAGGTCGCCGTGCTGGATCGATTTAAAATCCCTGTAGCTGAAAGATTCAGCCACAGGGGATGCAGCAGTTTCGACCCCAATCTCCACCTCTATGATGTTATGATGACTGAGAAAAGGCGCCGGCCGATTGTCGCTGCTCAGTGCAACGTCATTGTTATCTGTCAAGATCACATCAATCCATGTGTGAGAATCTGTGAGATGATGAGTCGCACCATGATCAACTATTTGAAGGTTGCGATCATCAGCCAACCGCCTGACAAATCTTGCATCGGCTGACGTTCCAAGTAGGTTCGCATCCAGATCTCCCATAATAATTTTATGACTAAAGTCTTGCGTATGTGTTGTTAGTTTGTCTGTTAAGTCGGAGCCCTGTAAAAACGGTACGTGTGGTGGTCTGTATACTAAAGCAACAAAGTCGGGGGGAAGGCTGCCCTGCTGAACACTGCACACGAAGTATTCAAGTATAAATGGCCTGCCCTCCCGTGTGGTTGGAGAGCTGCATATTAAATTGGCCTTGAAAGAGTTATTAATGTACAGGACCAGCCCGCTCCCTAGTTTGTTGTGATCTAGTCTAATTAGTGAATAGTCGTCAATCTGAATGCGATCACTCCCAACAGCAGGGTCAAGGTGCGACTCAGCAACTCCAAAGAGATGGTAGGCAGGACCAGCTGAAAGGTGTTGTTTAATCATGCCAATATGCCCCATAAGAGAGGTAACATTGACAAAACCTGCTCTCAGTCCCCAACAGCGAACCCCCCAGCAGTGTCTGCAGATAGTCCATTTTTTGCGACAGTTTCTTTTTGACCTGTTGACGGAATACCAGTCTTGCCAAACATATTTAAAATTGAGTCTCATCGCAAGGGCCTTGAGACTTCCATATTTAATAAAAGAGTCCTTTGTTAATAATTAATTTATAAAAATTTTCCCATTAATAATCCCATCCCTTGTTTCCTGGTCAAGAGCTGCAGTGTCGACGTCTCTAGCATGAAAGCCAGTGATTAGTTTTTTGGCTCGCATAATTTTCTCGCCTAACGCACTGCTGGACAGGGTAATAACCCATGGTGACCGTCTGCGTTCGCTATTTGCATCTGCTGCAGCTGTCGGTTCCTCTGACCGAAGCAAGCGTGTGCTTATTATTTCTGATTTCTGTGTTGATGGAAGGACATGGCACAGTATTGCGTGTGCAACGTCTACACGCTTGGAGACATCACCGTCAAATATGTTGGAAATTATTAACTCCGTGTTACCGTTTTTACTGTTTTTACTGTGCATTTTTTACCCTCCATCAACCGTTTTCACCCGCTTGCTTCGTGCAGCTGATGCTGCAGCACCATCATTGTCAATATTATTATTATTTATTTGACTAGATAATTTTTGTTATTTACAACTATGTTGAAGCCGTCATTATTGTTGTTGCGATTGACATTTGTATCGCTTATATTTCAATAGTTGTCAATTAAATTACTATTGCAAATAAACGCATTATTATTTTTACATTTGTTTGTACTAGTCTGAGAAACGGTAGTGTTTTGTATACTGGGGAGCACTGCAATACGTTGGTTTACAATTTTGTTTAGTATAAGTTGGTTATTTTTTTGCACATTTTCTACGTTACTCTCAATTTTATTAATAGTAGTTTTATTAATAGTAATTTTAGTATATGTAGTGGTAAAGTTTTCTTTTGTTATTATTTTTTCTATATTTTTTATTATTTCTTTATTGTCATTTTCAATTCTATTAATTTTCTTAGTTAAAGTTAGAAAATCAGTTTCAAAAGTATTTATTATAAAATTATCAATTTTAGTTTGTGACTCAAGGTTAGTCTGCTCTAAATTATCTATTTTTTCTAGTAACGTATTGTAATTTACCTCAATTTTGTTCAACAAATTGTTTGAGTCGACGTTACTGTCATGTAATATTCTATAATTGATTTTAATTGTCTATTTCTTTCCAAACACTTGCTTTACTTTTTTCATCTCCTCCAGTTGGGAGTGTTGTTTCGACAGTTTTTTCTCAATTTTTTGCAGCTTGGATTCAATTGAAAGTGCTAAAGTATGTACTGCTGGTAACGCATTTAGCCTACTAACAATTGCTTCTAATCTGCCTTCAATAGAGGTGTAATGTCTAGCAAGTGCATTGTCAATGTTTTTTGAAGTTCAATTCGCGTACTCCACCAGGTAGGAGACCGTTGTTCCCTTCTTTAAAGCAGTGCTGTCTAACATTCGAATGACAGACATTCACGTCATTAACGCTGCTGTTGTTTCTAGAAGTGAAAGACTGCGATATATCATTTGCACAGTTTTATTCTGTACTCTTGGCCATGACGTCGCTCGAGGATTTCCGGCTGTGCTCAGCTCCCATGGTGGAAGTAGGCGAGCTCAGTGACGTCACAGGAGACTGCGCGGCCAACCGGAGTTGGCTGCTGGTGGGGGCGGGGCGTAGCCCCGGCAACGGAGAGAGTGAGGAGTTGGTGGGCGCTGCCTTGCTCGCCTTATTGGCACGCGCAGCTATTACAGGCTTTTTATTGCCCGGAGTGGACGCGGCTAGTTCTTTCTCTTTCCCACTCATGTTGTTAGCATTCGCGTTCATCGCTCTTCGATTCGATGCATGCTTGGCACGCTACAGCTTTGGTTTAAAGCTGTAGCGCATCTCGTTGCACGCGGGTAAGTACTGCAATAGGCTTGCACGTCGGATGACAGGTTATATTACATATGCAGCACTTACGTAGAGAGTTGCTGCTCCTAGGGACCTCCCCGCACATGGCGCAGCTGTCGACCATGATGTTGGTGGCGACAAAGATGAGTCGTGGAAGGTAATGGTGTTGCGGCTAGAATGCAGCAGGTGTCACCTCAGTAGTCGCGTAGTTGCAGTTCGAGTCGGCAGGTGGCGCCTTGGTAGTATAGGCGCTGCGTGCAGTGTGTCCAGATAGAGGTGGCACCTCTGAGTTAATTATCCTTCGTACTTGGCTCCCGCCACTCTGCCGTTTTCACCTCACTTAAACCCAAAAAAGCTGGCCGGGTGTTGTTGCTTCTTAGATGTTGAAAGCCGTGCAGATTGACCAGTGGAAGCTGTGATTTATTATCACAGCGATAGTTTGTATGTACCACTATGCAGGCACTACAACAGACCGGCTCACAGACACAGGAGGCGGCAGAGTAGGGCGTAAATGCAGGAGCCAAAACACGAGCAGGTGCACCTAGCAGACGCGCGACGAACGAGAGCGATGAGAAGACATTTCATCTCTAGGTATTGAAAGGACAGCACATGGACTCCACCCTTCTCTTTTTCATGAAAAAGGACAGTGATGCTTTTTTTGGAGTCGCAATGGAGAGTCTTGATAGCATAGTTGACATACAATCATTCCACGATAAGGAGGGTGTATTTTTACCGAAAGAAATCGCTGTGCTTGCTCTTGATTTTAATTTTGTCTCGCATTGGATAGTGAAACCACAATGTTCATACAACGAGTTACCGAAAGGTGTTACATTTACAAATTCTTAATTATCGTGCTATCATCATGGACTTGAATGGTACGATTGTGAATCGGGTTTGAAAGATGTATAAGCTTCGCTTCGACTTGTTGCAAGAAATGCCCAGAATATTTATGTGCGAGGTTACCAAAAAGTAAATTTGCTCGAATGCGTTTTGGGGCGTCAAATAATTAACTTGGAAGAGTACAGCTGTCCTGCATTGAAGAATTTGCAACAGACAGACAATTATTTTTGTGCATATTACGGAAGAAAGCAGAATATTTTTCATGTGCTTTGACTTATGTGTATAAATTGTGTATATGGTTCCGAAAAACGTTGTATATAAGCAATATCTCACCAAGTGACCGCAAGAAGAAAGCTAAATGTGTTCCCAACACATCTCAAAAAGCAAAAGTAGGTGACGCCTCTACGGATTCAAATAGTGGGGATAACACTTCTGAGCCTTACTACTCAAAACCCTACGATTAACTCACGCCAGATTGAGCGGGCATTAAGGGGCATGCCACTGCAGACAGTGGGGGTCTATCCAGCAGGCCGACTTCCGAAAGTGTGGACGAGGCCGGTAGGCGTTATTGTTAACGTACAAGAACACTATTTACCAGGATTGCTATTTACGTAGATCGTAATGGTTTGCTATTTACGTAGACCGTAATGGATTGCTATTAACGTAGATCAAAATGGATTGCTATTTACATAGAGCGTAATGGTTTGCTATTTACGTAGATCGTAATGGATTTCTATTTACGTAGATCGAAATGGATTGCTATTTACGTAGAGTGTAACGGATTGCTATAAATTAAAAAAATATATAGAAATTATTTTGATATTTTGTAAAGGAAGGAAATATTGTGCGTATCTAAACTTTTTATTTTAAAGAAAAGAAAATTTAATATAGATATATTTTGTTCTTTTTTTTATTTTAAAAATTTTTTTATAGTTTTTGTATAAAATTGACACGGGGTATACGTCGGCCAGATAGGATGATGTATACGTGTGAGATCAGGAATTGCTGTATCAAAAGCAACTAACATTGTATTTGCATGTACACTTCCACCGTCTTTTGCTATACTAGTAAGAAAGAGATAAACCGAATTCTCAAAAAAATCCTGATGCGAAATAAACGATTACACGTTTCGATTTTCTATTGGTATTTTAAAAATTTCTAAAAACTGCAGCACGACTGGTCCACTTGTGACCATTTGGTGATATTGGTATAATGTAGCCAAGTCCGCATAAAATCGCACGTGGAGGTATTCTACAAAATTTTTTATCTAATTTGTATATATCGCAATCTTTATTTGACTGCAACAGGGTTATGCAAGTGCCATTGTCAATTAATCTACACTGTCGTGGATATTCCTCTGTTATGCAGCGTACCCAGCGCCCCGTTATTTTAAAGGTTATTAGTATTTTTTACTGAAAAATCATTTTGCATATATATATATATATATTATATATATATATATATATATATATATATATATATATATACGAGAATTTAAAAAAAAATTATCTATTTTAAAAACAAAACTCATTTTCAAGTCAATGATACGTAGTTTTGAGAGTATATTTCAGCCTGTTTCTTGTAAACAAATTGAATATGTTTCCTCACAGTAGAAGTAAATTGAGCCGAGACTATAAAAATCAAACATTTCACTCTCTAATTTTACATATATATCATCTTCTTGTGGCATTTGTATGTAAAATGACGAAGATGTATTAAATAGCGCTATTCGAATATCGCGCACTGTGTTTGTATAAAATGAAAAGTTTCGCGCAGCTACTGAATCATGTCCTAACGTTTTTTACGTCTATGTACGGCTGTGTAGTATCAGAAAACTAATCCGAAACTGCTCACACTCTGTGTGTGCTTTTATTTTCGTCATTATCTGTGGAACGGGAAAAAGGCCTACTGATAGAGGGGGCTTCCATATACGTGCAAACTCCATATCTCTCTCCAGCTGTAAGAATCGCTCACAGAAATTTTGGAGGGGGTTTAAAATTTTTTAACCTACTAGCCAGGCGCGTACGCGGCCCCTTGCTACAGACACAGTAAGCGTGATGGTCAGCTGATTCTTCACCACCGCCGCACTGTGGGCTAAATCGACTTTTTCTTTTTCAAAATCGTAGAATTTCAGATAGAAAACACCAATCAAACTGAAATTTTTTGAGCTTCAAGTTTACTGATTATAGAACATAGGAAAACTATAGAGGAAGCGTTAGATTGCCATCCTAACCTCAAAATGAGTACAAAGGTGCTCATTTTTCGGAAAAATACAGTTTTTGCTGCGACAAAGTCGTCATATATTTTTATTTAATGACTTAAACACTATATCTTGTAGATTCTTAACCGCTGCATTCGAATCCATCACCTAAATTAACCAAAAACCTAACCTAAAAGGTAAAATGCCAATTAAACGCTAATTATTACCATTTTTTCTATTCCAAGTGATAGAACATGAGATAGGAACGACTAATTCCCCTGAATCTTTTTTGATCTTCAAACTTAATGGTCATAGAACATGGGAAAATTATAGGAGAAGCGTCAGATTGAAATCCTAACCTCAAAATGAAGTACAGAGGTGCACATTTTACGAATATATACGGTTTTTAATGCCTCAAACACTATATCTTGTAGTTTATACTGAAGTGAGACACACATAGTTTTATAATATAGCGAGCTATATAGAACGAATTTTCGATGTATTAATTCAGAATTATACTACATTTCACAATAAAGCTGATCAACTAAAACATTTAAAAGTAAGAAGATATTTCGAGAATTCAATCAATACGTATTTCTTTCAATATAGCAATTAGAAATGATAAAAATATAAAAATGACGCCAAAACATCGAAATTCTGCAGCTAATATATTTTTGAAAAGTGACAAACATTGAATTTGTACTTGATAAACTTAAAATTAGGGAGTAAAGGGCATTATAAGTTATAGAAAGTATAAACTACTGAGTTTAAACCTAATGTAGACAGTGAATTAGAAAAGCAAAGTTAAAAAAAGTGGAAATATTAATTTACATTGAGCACAAACTATGAATTGTTAATTTTAATTTAATAAAAGTAGAAAAGCTCAAATGACATATTTTTTAAACGTATTTTGTTTCTTTATCAAACTACTAAACCGTTAATACGTAATTTATAAAAACAAGAAGTATCGAAATCAATTAAAATGACCCAATATGGCCGAAAAACTATTGTCTTCTCTCTTGCTCTCCTTTGTCACGGAGATTTAGAAAGATGGTTAGATAACGCTTGGATTAACTAGCACTATCAAGCAGCGTAGAGGCAAGTATGAATTTATACCTCTTACTGACGCGGATGCGATATAGGCACTGACAAAGCTTCAAATCACTTGTCTTTACTGAGTTAGTAAAGGCATTTTTCCACGCTCAATAACAATTAATATGCTAATGGCGACACGTGAGTCCACTGTAGCGTCTTCTTAATTTTCCACTCAGCACAGCACACTTTTTCAATTTCCACAATCTCGACTCCGAAGGACCCATATTTCTAATTACGTTAAATTGTAGATGGATAATAGTGAAGACAACAATCAAATATGCTGTGACTAGAATTTATTGTAAGACTATGCCTAAATAGGTGCGCCTCGCTCGCAATCCTCGTGGCGACTGCCGAAAAGGCAATAGAACGGAATTGACGTATACACGATTTAGTCAAATTGATATTCAAATTTTGATTACAGTAGTCCGAAATGTTACATTATATCATATAGTTAAATGAATTTCAGACAATGTTAAAGATAATGGCTTTCACTTAAAAAAGTGCTTGTGTTCTTAATACTCTTAGTAATTATAAAAGCATCTATGATTCGAAATTGTAAGTATAAAAAACAGAAATTTTGGAAGATTAAGTTAGAAATCAAAACAAAAAATTTTGTCTATGCAAAATAGTAATTTGAAGGTAATTATACATATTAGTTGAAATTTCTAGAGATTTTGCCATACATTTTCTGAAATAATAGCATCCGAATTCTTTTTCAAAAATACTTATGCGAATACTCTTATAGATGTCATATATTTCACAATGAAATTCGAGGTTACAGAATATTATTGTCATTAATTTATAGTTGTTATTTCAGATTAAAGATAAAACTTAACACTAGTACAGAAATAATTACCTGATATTTTCTAGGAGTCTAATAAACGTTATAATAAACCCTGTCAATAACTTCTCTAAGTTATTCTAAATTATAGTGTGCTTATTAGTAATTCAGCCACTGTTAATATTTACACATATATATATACAACATCCGTTTTTCAAACCGAATGTAATGCACAATAGTTTTAAATACATCTAATCAATTTCACACTGATTCGTAAGACTAAAAAAGATGTTATAATAAATGCAGAAATGCAGTAAAATCTAGATGTTTATTTATATTTATTTATTCAACATATGTAAATGGTTACCATGGCAATATACCGAAAGTAATAAGATTGTCGAAAGCTCTTTCACAGTTTATACTGAAGTGAGACGCACATAGTTTTATAATATAGCGAGCTATATAGAACGCATTTTCGATGTATTAATTCAAAATTATACTACATTTCACAATAAAGCTGAACAACTAAAACATTTAAAAGTAAGAAGATATTTCGAGAATTCAATCAATACGTATTTCTTTCAATATAGCAATTACAAATGATAAAAATATAAAAATGACGCCAAAACATCCAAATTCTGCAGCTAATATATTTTTGAAAAGTGACAAATATTGAATTTGTACTTGATAAACTTAAAATTAGGGAGTAAAGGGCATTATAAGTTATAGAAAGTATAAACTACTGAGTTTAAACCTAATGTAGACAGTGAATTAGAAAAGCAAAGTTAAAAAAAGTGGAAATATTAATTTACATTGAGCACAAACTATGAATTGTTAATTTTAGCTTAATAAAAGTAGAAAAGCTCAAATGACATATTGTTTAAACGTATTTTGTTTCTTTATCAAACTACTAAACCATTAATAATTAATTTATAAAAACAAGCAATATCGTAATCAATTAAAAAATTTTGTTAATAGTATTGGGATTATGTGGTTCACTTTCGAAGTTTGTGTTGTCTGCTCATGAGTGTTTGGAGATTACGAGATTTTGGAAAAGCAAGTTTTATAGTAAAAGGTTTGGCTTATTGTTCAAAATTCCGAAATAAGAATTTTATAATTATTCATACAATAATTTTTGGTTAGCTAAAGGAATATTATTAGGGATCTGTTATTTAGGTTATGTTCGTAACCAATAAAATAAGTTTATCTAACTTTGGTAATGCGTAATGCGCGGAAAAATAATAAATAGTAAAATTAATTTATTTTTATTGAGAGTCTGGACAGTAGTAATTGTATCTACGACTTACCTAGATTTAGGTTAGAAGGTCATATGGTTTTTTTCATATTTTGAATATCATTTATTGACATGTTAATACATTTTTTAGTACACTCAAGGTTTATAAACAATTTAATATTAAAAAAATGTACTTATCGATCACTAGCTGATTACTAGTATTTGAGTTTTTTTGAAAAAATAACACTTTAACACCGAGTTTTTGAGATTATAATGTTACAATAATAGTTTCCCTATAGTTTTCCTACATCTTCTATTAAACAAATAAGGTGAATAACAAAAGGTGACCATCTATTTAGCGCCAAAGAAATTTACAAATTTACAAAATGTATTTGTTTTGATAATAATTCATTATTATTGTACTATAGACCAAACCCAAATAATTTTTATACTATATAGGACTGTTCAAAGAATGAATCCTCCAAGTTTTAGCTTGATTACTTTAGTTAATTTACGTGGTCAATCCGGATTCAGCGATAAAAAAAATCGACCAGATATAGTATTTGAGGTAGTAAAAAATATATCACGACATTGTCGCAGCAAAAACTGTATTTTTCCGAAAAATGAGCTTCATTTTGAGGTTAGAACGCTTCCACTATAATTTTCCAATGTTCTATGAACATAAAGTTTGAAGATCAAAAAAGATACAGGGTAATTAGTCGTTCCTATCTCATGTTCTACCACTTGGAATACAACACATGGTAATAATTAGCGTATACTGGGATTTTGACCTTTTAGGTTAGGTTTTTGATTAATTTAGGCGGTGGATTCGAATTCAGCGATACAATATGTACAAGATATAGTGTTTGAGGCAGTAAAAAAATGTATCACGACGTTGTCGCAGCAAAAACCCTATTTTTCGCAAAATGAGCTTCATTTTGAGGTTAGGATGTCAATCTGGCGCTTCCCCTATAATGTTCCCATGTTCTATGACCATTAAGTTTGAAGATCAAAAAAGATTCATGAGAATTAGTCGATCCTATCTCATGTTCTATCACATGGAATACAACAAATGGTAATGATTAGCGTTTAATTGTCTTTTTGACCTTTTAGGTTAGGTTTTTGGTTAATTTAGATGGTGAATTCGAATTCAGCGGTAAAAAATCTACAAGATATAGTGTTTGAGGCATTAAAAACCGTATGTATCCGTAAAATGTGCACCTCTGTACTTCATTTTGAGGTTAGGATTTCAATCTGACGCTTCTCCTATAATTTTCCCATGTTCTATGATCATTAAGTTTGAAGATCAAAAAAGATTCAGGGGAATTAGTCGTTCCTATCTCATGTTCTATCACTTGGAATACAAAAAATGGTAATAATTAGCGTTTAATTGGCTTTTTACCTTTTAGGTTAGATTTTTGGTTAATTTAGGTGATGGATTCGAATTCAGCGGTTAAGAATCTACAAGATATAGTATTTGAGGCATTAAATAAAAATATATGACGACTTTGTCGCAGCAAAAACTGTATTTTTCAGAAAAATGAGCACCTTTGTACTCATTTTGAGGTTAGGATGTCAATCTAACGCTTCCTCTACAGTTTTCCTATGTTCTATAATCAGTAAACTTGAAGCTCAAAAAAGTTCAGTTTGATTGGTGTTTTCTATCTGAAGATCTACGATTTTGAAAAAGAATAAGTCGATTTAGCCCACTGTGCGCCGCCCCCGTCATATTACTCCACTGTTCATTCTGTTTACAAAACATAATTATATTAAATTTTTTTTTTATTTATTTTTTCAATTTAATTTTTATAACCATGTGGTATAGAATATTTATGATATATAAACGCCTTTTTAATACTATTCTGCATTTTTTCGTTTGTCCATATGTTACAATATCATTTACATTTGTCCGACCAATTTAACTATTCTCAACGTTTATACAATTCTCCTCGACGTCATCGACATCAAAACTATGATTTTCTATTAATTCTAAAACGCTATCAAAATTAATTTTTTGTGAATTTGTATAATTCAAACGTATACCTTTAACTTCACAGACATCAAATTTTTTATTATCGGCTCCGTAAACACGATACGCATAAAACTTGGACTCACCAGAGATGAATATCTAGATGTACGAGTCTTCTCCATAATCTTCTAATTAATTTGTCATTTGACCTAATAAAGTCCCTGTCAATGCACGGTTTTTAACAGATGTGTGAGTAGAGTCACTTGTATTTAAATCTTCCCAGCACCAACGACACAATGGAAAAAGTAGCCGGATATGTAATCGGTAGGAGAGCACGGGCTGGAATAAATTTGTTGATGGTAAAATCGTACATTTTACTAAGCCTTCGATTCGCGTAAAATTTTCAAAATTACCTCTTGTAAGATTTTAACAATCAGAGCCGCTATAAATAGTTCGATGTCCAATTGGAAATTTATCTGTTTTACAGATATGTAGATAAAGAGAGTAAACGTCTAAATGTTTTATTTTTTCGCGACCTTCGACTTTGTACATCATGGTTACATTCCCTGTGCGCACACCATAGAACTTATCAGGCGGATCTAGTATATTTTCTTTCGCGAGAAGTTGGCTTGCGATAAAACGTTTAAAACTTGTCAATACTTCTATTTTTTCTATGTAATCATACTCCCATATTTCAATTAGTTTAAAGCCGTTTTGTCTTATTCTTTTTGAAATTGCTAAGGTTTTCTCATACCGGACTCTTATCGATATTTCCTCATTTAAAAACAAATGTCTATCTACAGGGTTGCACTTAGGACACCCATGATAAAAACATCCATGAAACTGGAAGTCTACCAGTTTCTGGATTTTCTAAATCTTCCAAAAATCCATCGACTTTTACATGCCTAAAGAGGATATACTCGCGTGCTTGCCCCAAATAAATGATTTGACGACCTATTCGATGCTCCATCCAAAGCAATCATTCAATCGCTCTTTGACTCTGTTTCTCCGCTTGCACATAGCCACTATTTGGTATAATACCTATTAAATTTTCAGGTAAAAAGTTTCGACTATATGCAAATGAACACGAACCTGCAAGTGTTATATTATAGTTGTATGCTTTCTGTAAACGGACATAAATTTGCGCAATTTTTGAAAATCTCCTGAAATTTAATACACGCATGTCGTAATACAGTAACATCCTGCGTGCAGGAGGAAATTAGCTACTCCTGTAAATTAAAATTATTTAATTTTGATACTTCATTGTACTAAATGTAAAGATCTTTGCGCTCTTTAGTTGTCATCGAATCTGGGGAATAAAATTTTGTTTCCGAATACTGACCATTTGTAACTTTATTTTTATTTTTATCCGTATTGTGTAAAAGAGGAAAATATCCTTTCTCACAACTTTCTGGTAACCCGAATGATTCGGGCAATGCCGACAACTTCATTGGCATATAATTAATGCTATCTATGAACCGTGTTTTATCACAATTCAAAAGCATAATTTTACGTCCATTCATAATAAGCTTATGCTTTACGCCTGCTTCTTTCATTACTCTATTTTCTAAAATTTCATTAAGAATAAACTGCGAATCAAAAGTTTTAGTGTTATGTGCTGTGCAAACTATTGACTTAAATTTTGTGTTTTTTCTAATAACTAATTTTAGAAACTCTTCAACTGGTCTGGTCTCGATAAATTTATTTTCAAAGATTTTTCTTTTCTTTTCAATAATGTCTAAACGAGTGCCACAAAATCTGCATATATTTTACAAATCGTTATCGTACATGCACTCGGTACAACAGAGTTGTGCAACACATAAACTTACGATGCGTTTATACACTCTATCTTCCTCATTTACGTTATTTTGAAAAATTGTATCTTGAGTGGTTTTAAAACCGTAAAAAACGAATGCAGTATCCGGATGCTCCTTTTCATTCCCCCTAACTTCTATAGCTGGTCTGTCTTTCATATAGCACAAAGCATTTTTATCGACAGTCTGTTTGTAATTCGGACAATATTTTTTCCTACAATCGTGTTTCTCGTGGGCTTTATCCCATCTAGTATAACAAAACATACAAAATTTCACCATATAAAAGTCTTAAACATGCTATAAGAACGGACGGCTTTACGGTTCTGAAAGCATTGCGGGTTCTGGAAGTTTCTATTGCAATCGATGCAGGTTATAAGAATTCTGGGAGCAGACGCAGGTGAAACATTACAAGACTTACAAAGATTTACACAATTATGCTCAAATGATCTCCTATAAGCTTTATTGCATGCTTCACAAAAGTATCTCAAACCTTTTTTATTATTTAATCCTACTAAACTCAAAATTAAATTAAAATGATAAATTTCCTCATGATATGAAATATTAATTCTTTTTCCCATTTATTATTATTTAAACGATAAACCATTCTGCCATCATAAATAGGCTCCTGTCCTTGGCCTATAGTCTCAAATCTATAAACCATAATAGCTATTTTTAAATTTTAAAAATAGTTTTGGAAATTCAAATTCAACATAGCCACTACCTTCCGCAGGTATGACTACATCAGAGTCTTGTAATACTTTCAGTGCGAGTCATGTTTGATATTTCATAGTACCATGCGATATTGTATTCCATTCACATTCATAAGCTTTCTTATTTTTAAATTTTTCTATATAAACTTGTCCACATACAAGCGCACGTGCAAAACTCATGTCATCACTATTTTTAATGGTCAAAATCGAATGACAATTGATTGCATCTATAATTTTTTTTCATTTGCTCTGCAATCCGGTAATTTTATATAAGTAACAACAAATTTGAGGGATTCAACAATTTCAAATACCTCGTTACTTCATGCGACCACGACTATTATGCTCCGAAAATCATTGTAATAAAAATCCTTAATATACCGAACGCGAAAAACATCCTTCCCCTTCGCAAAACTATCATAGTATCATTGTCATAGCAGCTTGTTATATATCTATACATTCCTAACATACCTGCTTTCATATATGTTAAAGGAGTTTCTGTATTCTGCTATAAATTTTATAACTATATCTCGCGATATCGTTTGAAATTTTCTATTAAATCTCTCGCTTTCGGAAACTATTCTAAATTTTTTCAGTTCCTATTATCAGTGCCTCTGCCTATTTATGATACAGGGATTAACGTATTATCATTGTTATGATCCTGATCTTCGTCCTGGCTAATGTCCATATCTAATACAACAAAATGAAAAGTCGAGATTTTACTATTTTTTTAAATTTTTTATTAACTTTTTTTAATACAATCCATTGCTACATGTTATAAATTTATTCACACACTAATTAAACGTTGTCTGCTGCATTCAGCTCACTTCAATAGTTTCCGTGTAAACTTTAAAAAAAGAAGTAAAATACGTTTTTCTAACAACGTTTTTTTTTAAATATTCAATTACGATAACTTTATAATGATTTATTTTACTTATTCGTATTAATATGATTTTAATTAAAATATTTTCATGTATTTTAAATAAACAAACAAAAAGAATCATTACAGTTATCTAAAAAAACTTATAAATAGCACTCACCAATTGGATCTTAAAACTCCTCGTCGTATTGAGCCCTTGAAGACTCTGGGATAACGGGGTACTCTTCTCTTGAAGGCCTCACGATAGCTGTGTAGTTTTGTCTTGAAGGCCCCGCGATAGCTGGGCACCCTTCTACAGCCCTCTGGGGAGGTGGGCTTCCGTCGGTGGGAAATTTACCATATTAACTTTCATCGACATTTTCACTCATATTACTATCGCTGTTCACCAGCTCAGGTCGATACATAGCAATTTACCTACAAAGAGGGTACACTGGGATATTTTGCACTACAAAATCTACGACTTCTTCTGGCATCTCAGACTCAACACATACTTCACCACACATTCCCCGTTCGTCTTGATTTTTGGCTTGTATTTGTGAGATCGTCACTCCAACATTATCCGACATAAGTACCTCACGCAGTTCCTCATCATCGGGTCAGGGTTGGAAATAGTCGTCGTTATCGTCGTAATTGAAAAAACGAGGCGCAGCAGAACTCTCTGTAAAATAAACATTTTCTTTGTTATATACATATATATATATATATATATATATATATATATATATATATATATATATATATATATATATATATATATATATATATATATATATATATATATATATATATAATAACAAATTACGAATCCTTACAATATATATATATATATTGTAAGGATTCGTAATTTGTTATTATTATTCAATTTAAATATTATAACCTTTTATTATAATATTTAATTATTTATCTTTCCCCGAGGTATCTAAATGATAGAAAATCATAAGGAAATTATAGGATGAGTTTTTATGTATGTTTGTATAGGTTTATAAATAAAGTGATATATATTATTTGTATAAAATATCAAGCTCAGGACTCGCATTTATTTAGCTGCATAGTTCCATACCATCAAAATAACTTGCGCTTACACATATATTCGCCAATAATAATAAGTAAACTGACAAATATATTAGTTAACTGTCCAAATCGTTTTATAAGAGCAGGAAGAGAGAAAGTCCTGCTTGCTAGGCGGCTGTGCGATGACTGACCATCCTTCGATCGGCAGCCGACTCAATCCTTTCGATTGCTCGGCTTCGCGACTTTCTTCTCGCACCGCTAACGTCGCCTAGCAACCAGGATCCCATTTTTCTTACCCTTTCCATCAATCATAACTCACGTGGATGTAGGCACACATCCTTATTCTTCGCGATTTCTCTTTGTGCGGATATTCGCTTTTCATCGACCAGCCTGTGCGAATTTCGATTATATTTCAGATTATTAAAATTTACAACAGACTATAGTTTGGGCCGTTACAATTTACATATATATATATATATATATATATATATATATATATATATACACACAAATTTTCAAACTCCCCATTTCGGTGTGATGGATGCTGTACCCTAAAAATCGGTAGACTTTCTGGATTTAAATGTTGTGCCACTAAAAAAAAATTAATATTTTAATATTTCTTTTGTCTTTTTAATATAAAAAGTGTTTTTATAATAAAAAAAATTCTTACCATCAGCATTGTCAGCCTCAACTACGGGTCGTTCTTCCTCCATAGGAAGCCCCTCATCCTCACCGATGATTTCAGCGAGTGCTACATAAAGAATATTATTATTTTTATTATTATAAATTGTTTTTAAATTATCTTTTTTTTTTCTTAAAGTTGACTACCTTTTTCAACGCCCATGACTCGTCTTCCAGCTTTATGTTCATACGATAAATCTGTGTGTATACCTGCTCCTTTTTAAAATACATTTTTTTAAGACATTTATTTATATTTTAATGTTATCAATTAAATATATATATATTAAAAATACTTACGTATACGTATGTGTCTATCAAATATCGGTTTAAGTCGTCCGTCACGTGCATAATGCGGTTTGTTGTGGCATGCTTCACACGCCAGTATTACGACGTCCTCGCAATCTTTAATGTATTTATAACAAAATTTCATTAAAAATGATTGACTACATCGTTTCACACGAGGCTTCCAATTTTTATCCGCAAAACCATTATTAATCACTTGATTTTTCGATATCAAAGTTGTAACAAAAGAGCCCCCGCCGGATGCTCAGGAGCTTCACCAGGGTTCGGATGGGGGTTAGGTTTGAGATTATTATTAATAAAATAAATAGAAATGTTTTATCTTAACGAAATTATAATACGAGATTTATTGATCTCAAAAATCCAACAAAATATTTACAACAAATTTAATAATCAATCTAATTAAACTAAATATGGTTAGACGCGGAAACCGTTTCTTGTCTGGCTTGATCACCGCGATCTCCTTTAATCTATAACATAAAGACAGGCGGACACCAAAATACATTAGTTAAATTACCTAATACTTATAACCTATTTAACGCGTACATAATACATTAATCTAATTGCTTACAATATATATTCAACCTCTGCACTCGTGGAGGCGCGTCTCAACGAGGCCGCTTCTAGAATTTACTAATAATCCGGGAGCGCCCGTCTTATTAGTGTTTTATCTCCGTCACACTGGAGTACCTTTCAAGGAGCACCATGGAAGGTTCTCCAGTGCACCAGACACGGGGGCACCCGTAAGTCTGGCCGGAGATTTCCCTACGCTAAAATACGGACTTTCGGACGAACGGGCGTGTGGCGGAAGAGCGCCTCAGCTCACGGCCCGGGAGCGATTTTCTTACCGGTTCATCTACCGGTGGACCTCGAGCGGGGTGCGCCTCGCTGCGATATCCTCCAGTAGATGTACCGATACTTATCCGTCTGCACCTCAGGATACTGACCGAGGAGCGCCTCGAGTCAGGAGCCTGGAGATGCCGGCGTGAGTCGTGTACGCAGCCACAGACTCCTCTACTCGTAAGCGCGATCGAGCGTGCTGGAGTACCAACTCACTCGCTCAGCGCCCGCGATTAAACTGTCGATCTCCAACTACTGCAGGCTAGAGGTCCGCTTTTCGCTCTCTCTCCCCACCGCGCCGCGCTTCTCGGCGCTGCGAGAGCGCCGCCGGTCAGTGCTGGCTAGTGCGCGCCGCCGGAGATTTCCCCCCGCTGCGTGCCGTCCGAACGATGTTCGTTCAGCGGCGGCTACTGCCTACCTTATGATAGCCGCCCCACTTCCCTTCTCTCCGTCTCTCTTCCATTCTCCATCCGTTCGCTTTGCGTTCGTATTGAACGCACACCGAATTTCCAGAGAATCGGTTTTATTTAACTTTAACTAATAATTACGACGAGGGGTACTTTCGTCGCAAAGTAAAACATTACTCACGCAACAATGCTATGAAGATCGAGGAAACGAATTGAAGCGTGTTTTTCTAATATGTGGTAGAGGGCACTGAGTTAAGTAGAAAAGTTGGTATTTTCGCATACGTAAATAGGCTTGTGATTTGACTCCAGGTCCCAGAGACGGGAAATTTAAAGAATCAAGAGAGGCAATATAGCGAGAAGTTTGAGTTTTTATGTTAATTGCAGACATTAATTTTTGTATGTGCTCTATTGCTTCGTCTAATCACAGGAAGCTAATCTTTGGCAGTGAATTTCCTGGTACAAAAGAACACTCTGATTTACTAGTATACACTTTCTTTTCTTCTCAGTGTATAAATTACAACTGGAATCCAGAATACTGGATAATTTCCTGCATAAGTATCTTGTGAGTGTTTGCGACGACACGATCGATCGTAACGTTATATTGAATATCTTTAACGTAATCTAATTACAACAGTATATGTAACTTGTTTTGCGTAACTCGTTGAGAATGAAGTGACTCTCGTTATTGTGTATCCCAAATGGTTTCATAGTCATGATTAATCGGAGGTAATTGACGAATATATTAGGATCATCCCAATCGTCAAATCCTTAATTATGATTTCTACTTATCCATTTCTTATATGAATCTTCCATATTTGATTGTCCATGGAATCTAGAACCAAAATTCGATTGTAATTTTGATGAACTTGTAGCAATCATATGACTACTATCATAAGTGGATGAAATAGATTCATCTACACTGCTATCAATGACTCGTGGATAATTGCCAGTGGAGATTCTTCGGATTCGTCACAAGTTGCATCTGAAGTCTCACAATTCTGATAAATATTGCGAATCTTATACTATGAAGACCCATGATATCTTGAAGAATTGGTAGATGTTGATTTATTAAATTCCAACAGTAAGGTTGAATCCATCTTTCTGATCTCTTCTCCGATTTTTAAATAAATCTTTTTCATTTAATTGTCTATTGAAAGGTGGTTCATACATTGACTTTCAAGAGCTAGCAATTGTATAATTGATGGTAGAATTGGATGGAGAGGAATCTGTTCTACTGATATCCTGCAGTGAGTTTTTAACCAAAGACTCTTCACAATTTTCAGTCTGATCGGGAAGATGAATTTCGATTAAATTTTCGAATCTTAGTCTTTGGAGAACTCTGATTCACTACTATAGAATTAGAGAAAGGATTTTCTTGTGAATATATTTCAGCGTTGGTTCTATTTTATCTTGATTCAACGTCTTGCGTTTTAGATCAATCGCCTATACTAAATTGCGTTTTTGGTTCCAAGTATATTTCTGTCGTTGAAAATGGAATATATCGTCTTTCAAAATTGGCTCTAGATTTTTACTAATTAACGGCACAGTTTCGGTAGGTGTAGCATGATTAATCCCCTACAGAACAAATGATGAGTATGATATCTTTTGTTCAACTGTTCCTTTATACTTTTCGAGACCGATCTATATCTTTATAAAACATGTTACCATCGAGTAGAAGTTGTTTCACAACTTTCGAACTTTTCTGCAAATCGACGAGCATTTTGCTGGAAATTACTGTTTCATAGTTCGAGAGCTATATATATATATATATATATATATATATATATATATATATATATATATATATATATATATATATATATATAATGCTAAAATAACTTTCGGGAATCGGTGTGTATACAAGGATGGTAATGTAACAATCGGTCAAGTGTCGATCAAAAGTCGGTAAAGTGCAGGTCAAAAATCGGTCAAGTGTCATTCACGTGTCGGGCAAGTGTCGGACAAATGTCGGTCAAGTGTCGGTCAAGTGTCGATCAAATGTCGATTAAGTGTCGATTAACAATCGGTCAGGTAACGGTAAAGTGTCGATTACGTGTCAGTCGAGTATCGCTAAAGTGTCGATCAAGTGTGGGTCAAGTGCGGTCAAATATTGGTCAAGTTTCGGTCAAGTGTCGTCAAGTGTCGATCAAGTGCGGGTCAAGTGGGGTCAAATATTGGTCATGTGTCGGTCAAGTGTCAGTCAAGTGATGGACAAGTGTCGGTCAAATGTCGATCAAGTGTCGGTACAGTGTCGGTCAAATATTCGTCAAATGTTGATCAAGAGTCGATAAAGCCTCGATTAAGAGTCGGTCAAGTATCGGTAAAGTGTCAGTCAAGTGTCGGTCAAATGTCGGTAAAGTGTAGGTCAAGTACGGACAAGTGTCGGTCAAATGTCGGTAAAGTGTAGGTCAAGTACGGTCAAATGTCAGTCAAATGTCATTTGTCGGTCAATTGCTGTCAATTGGTAACAAATATTGATCAAGTGACGGTTAAGTGACGTCAAGTGTCGATCAAGTGTCGGTTAAGTGTCGTCAAGAGTCGATCAAGTGCGGGTCAAATGGGGTCCAATATTGGTCACGTGTCGGTCAAGTGTCAGTCAAGTGTCGGTCAAGTGTTGGTCAAATGTTGATCAAGTATCGATAAAGCGTCGATTAAGAGTCGGTCAAGTATCGGTAACGTGTCGGTCAAGTATCGGTCGAGTGTCGAACATATGCCGGTCAAATATCTGTCCAGTGTCGGTCAAGTGTCGGTCAAATGTCGATCAAGTGTCGGTTAAGTTTCGGTCAAGTGTCGGTCAAATGTTGATCAACTGTCGGTAAAGTGTCAATTAAGAGTCGGTCGAGTATCAGTAACGTGTCGGTCGAATGTCGATCAAGTGCGGGTCAAGTGCGGTAAAATATTGGTCATTTGTCGGTCAAGTGTCAGTCAAGTGTCAGTCAAGTGTCAGTCAAGTGTCAGTCAAGTGTCGGTGAAGTGTCGGACAAATGCCGGTCAAATGACGGTAAAGTACGGTCAAATGACGGTTAAGTGTCGGTCAAGTGTCGGACATATGCCCGTCAGATGTCGGTCGATTGTCGTCAAGTGTCGATCAAGTGTCGGTCAAGTGTCGGTCAAATATCGGTAAAGTGCAGGTCAAGTACGTTCAAATGTCGGTCAAATGTGGGTCAATTTCTGTAAATTGGTGTCAAATATTGGTCAAGTGAAGGACAAGTGTCGGTCAAGTGTCGTCAAGTGTCGATCAAATGCGAGTCAAGTGGGGTCAAATATGGGTCATGCATCGAGAAGTGTTAGTAAAGTGTCGGTCAAGTGTCGGTCAAATATCGGTCAAATGTTGGTCAAGTGTCGGAAAATTCCCGGTCAAAAATCGGTCAAGTGTCATTCACGTGTCGGTCAAATGTCGGTCAAGCGTCCGTCAAGTGTTGGTCAAGTGTCGGTCAAGAGTCGGTCATATGTCGGTGAAGTGTCATTCAAGTGTCGGACAAATGTCGGGCAAGTGTCGGTCAAATGACGGAACAATCCCATTCAAATGTCGGTCAAGTGTCGGAAAAATCCCGGACAAATGTCGGTCAAGTGTCGGTTAATTGCTGTCTAATATTGGTCAAGTGTCGTTCAACTGTAGGTCAATTATTGCTAAAGTGTCGGTTAAATGTCGATCAAGTGTCGTCAAGTGTTGATCAAATGCGGGTCAAGAGGGGTAAAATATTGGTCAAGTGGCGGTCAAGTGACGGTCAAGTGTCGGTCAATTGTTGGTAAAGTTTAGGTCAAGTACGGTCAAATATCGGTCAAGTGTCGTTTAAGTTTCGGTCGAGTGTCGGTCAAATGTTGTTCAACTGTCGGTAAAGTGTCGATTAAGTGTCGGTCAAGTGCGGTCAAATCTTGGTCAAGTATCGGACAAGTGACGATCAAATGTCGGTAAAGTGTAGGACAAGTACAATCAAATGTCGGTCAAGTGTCGTCGAGTGTCGATCAAATTCGGGTCAAGTGGGGTAAAATATTGGTCATGCGTCGGGAAGTGTCAGTAAATTATCGGTCAAGTGTCGGTCAAATGTCGGTCAAATGTTGGTTAAGTGTCGGAAAAATGTCATCAAAGTGTAGATCAATTGCTGTCAATTGCTGTCAAATATTGGTGAAGTGTCAGTCAAGTGTCGGTCAAATGTCGATCAAGTGTCGGTTAAGTGTCGGTCAAGTGTTGGTTAAATGTTGATCAAGTGTCAGTAAAGCGTCGATTACGAGTAGATCAAGTATCGGTAAAGCGTCAGTCAAGTGTCGGCCAAGTGTCTGTCAAATGTTGGTAAATTGCAGGTCAAGTGTCGGTCAAGTGTCGGACAAATGTCGGTCTCGTGTCGATCAAGTGTGGGTCAAGTGCGGCCAGATATTGGACAAGTGTCGGCCAAGTGTCGGTCGAATGTCGGTAAATTGTAGGTCAAGTATGGTCAAATGTCGGTCAAGTGTCGGTCAATTGCTGTCAATTGGTGTCAAATATTGGTGAAGTGTCGGTCAAATGTCGGTCAAGAGCCGTCAAGTGTCGATCAAATGCGGGTCAAGTGGGGTCAAATATTGGTCATGCGTCGTCGTCAATGCTCTCTCAGCACTAGCTGGAAATTTATCGAATTTGATTTTAAGTCCATTTTGTGCTTTAATAAGTTGGCGAAAAATACCTTCCCGTCGACGGAAGTCTTCCATGGTGACGCTTTGACAGCTCATGGTAAAATGACGACGAGGTCGAACTGCAAGCGACATATGAAATTCTTTGTACCTAATGTCAGCGATAAACCAGTGCCCTCTGTTCGAGATATAAAGCACACTATTTTAATGCTATACTGCAACGTCCTCTGTTAATAATTTGAATTTCCTGCCCCTGTGGTTAACATTCTACGCATGCCCAAAGACTAATTTTGTACTTAAGCTGAGCGTCCTCTGTCAGGGTTGTAGAGTGTGTGTATGGAGAGGAGGTATTGGAATAAAGGAGTACGCGCTAGAGCGGATAACTTGCTTCACTCCGAGATGCCATACGTGGTGGAAGGTATCAGTATGGAAAATAAATGTAATACCGCAGATAAAAGGCATGTACGTTTTAAAAATAAACCTACCGTTCATTTGATGCATACAGGGAGAGATGCACATTACCGTAAAAGTTGTAGAAAGAAAATAACACGAGATCGAGAGCGCATAAGGTTAGAAACCAGTGACCTTATCACATCTATTATTGTAGAGTATATTGAGAAAGGTTTTATTTAATAAAAAATTGTAATTTGTTTTGTAAAAACAAAAAAACTGCCAGAGAAGTATGCGATACATCGCGAAAAAATGAGCTAATGAAAATCATAGAAATACAAGAATATTCACACTGTAATAAAAGTGTCGTATAATGATAGGACCTACATTTTCTATTTAACTGAGTGCCCTCTATCACTTGTTACAAGGACACGCTCGTATGCACTTTTTCACTACAATCACTTTCGAATGTCGTAGAAGAAGAACGAGAGCACGGAAAGTCTACCAGGTACCAAGATATCCACTACTAGATACCCACATGCACATGACCAGGTACCCGCAATCAGATACCAGTGGCAAGATACCCAGGTAGTAGCGACCAGATACCGGGATACCAGCGACAAGATTCCCAGATACCTGTGGGCAGCGATCCGGAGCCGGAATTTCGTGCGCGATTGAGACAACTGGGTTTCAAAGGTTGAATGCGTACAAAAAATTCACACTAGTGTGTGCTTTATTAGGTCAGTAATGCGAGAAATTTATCGGAACCACGGTAGCTCAGTGGATTAGGACTCAGCCTTCTACACAGAAGGCGCCGGGTTCGAATCACAGTAGTAAAGTACCGAAGTTTTGATGGTTCAGACTCTATCTAAAACTGTAGAGACAGTTGTGAAGCATCTTAAAATAGGGGGAGGGGGAGGGGGAAAGGCGGGTTTCGATGCATCATAACTATAGGGACAGTAATATTCTTTCTATATAGCTTTAAATAGTTGTAAAGATAATATATTTCTATTAAATTGTAAATAAGGGATTCAAACATTAATTTTTTTTGTTTTTGTTACTTTGAAAAAGAAACCTATAATTTCATATCAATAGTTGTCAGTCGGTAAAGTCGACTTATTCGCTCTAAGTGTAAAGAAAGTTGGTATTTCTCTGATTAGAAATTTAAGTAAAATAAATACATTCATTACAAGCTGGTATACTATACATATATATTTTTCAGTGGAAACAAATGTGCACTTGGTCAAAGACATAGATATGACTTAAAGCACGAATATTTTATTTCATACATTACTAATCAAAAACAAACTTCAATAGGCTAAAAGTGCTTTTAGTGACTCTCAAGTATAAAATGATGTATTTGGGCATTTCTCTGAAACTTTTGATTTTCGACATTTTGAAAAAAAAAAAAAAAAAATAGTTGCACACTCATATAACCGATTTTACCTTATTCCTTGAACCTTAAAACATAAGTAAAAAATGTGGAAATTCAGTTTTCAAGCTCGGTAATGTAAAAAAAACGAATAATAAAAAAATAATCAAATCAAAATTGATTGAATCGACAAATGTGTAGTAATATAAATTATATACAATATACATACATATATGTTCATAAATAGCTTGATAACGGATTGTACACCAATTCAACTTATCAACCACGATTACAAGGTTGACGTAATAAAAAACCGCAATTATTTAGTAACTGTACAAATTATTTATTTTCCATGAACAAATCATTGAGAATAATGCTAAAATAAATTAACAATACAACTTTTACGTACAATAATAGAAAATCAACAATTTTTTGTTTTTACAATACAAACTATCTTTTCTTTCCTGTAGAAATCTTTTTGTCTTTTACATTTCTTTTCGTTGACTTTGGAATATTAGATACACTTTTTTTAACATCATTTTTCTTTCGCAATTTTCTTTTTTTCGGTTTCGACACTTCAATATTAGCATCAGTGCTATTCTCTTCAACTTTTCTTTTTCTTGTCTTCAATTTTTTAATATTAGCAATGGTTTCCTTTTTTATTTTCTTACTTTCTGTGTTCGATTTTTTTATAGTCTTCAAAGACCAACCATCGGAAATTAAAGGAAAGTGTGTACAGGGTGGATAAATCATACATGATGGATCAGTGCAAGAAAGATAATTTAGGAACAAAAAATCACTTTTATTCTTGGTCCATAAAATTTGAAAAATTTTCTGGGATTTAGGCGCTGATTTAATATGAGATCGCACAAGCTTATCAATGTTTTCTATATCTTTTTGAGTTACATGAAAAACATGCATTTTTGAGGATTTACCTACGACCTCAATTATGTCATTGACAGAAACTACGTCTCGACCAGCATGCACAGCTCGATCACATAATGTTTTTGTGGTACCACCTGCGCCATCAGCTTTGCTTTTCCCATGCCCGGGCGTCGTGAAATTCCAAGAAGCTTTTTCAATTCCTAATTTTGTACAGTGCTGTTTGAAAAGATCAAAATTTGTTTTGTTTTTATATTGGATTGAAGGCCCATCACTTTAAAAATGAAGAGTATTTACTTGTGGAACCGTTTCTTTAATCAGCAAAAATATAGGTTGAAGATGAGCCCAAATTGCAGAAGCATCATGTCTTAAACATTCGGACACTGTGCAAAAAGAAACACATCTAATTTTATCATTGCTCTTGTCTCTATAGCAGAATACGCCTGAATGCAAAGTGATCTGTGATTTCGAGGCTCCAAAATGTACAGACTGAATTTCAGAGGCATATTTACAAATATAATTTTGAGAGACATCAATTGTCAACTTAACTTGATTCAATATCAAATTAGATTCAATGTCTTGCACTGCTTTATACTGATGCCAAGTATCAAACGAATGTTTTAAAAAACCAGGTACAGTCAAATTAAATTGTTGGATCATTTCTGTCACTTTACACTCAATTTTTTTTTTCGAACTGATTGTTACATGGTACATTTTTCCACCTTTTCCTTCTCGGCTTTCTTTTAACGTAACCCATTGAAAGTAATGCGATTGGTCATTATTATTGTCGTCAATAACGAAATCTTTTTTGCATGTAGTGCAATCATTATACATACAACTTTTATTTTGAATGTCACATTTGAATTTTTCTAGTACGGCTTTTGTATTACTAGACGGTAGATACTTTAGTTTGGCAAGTTTTGTAACTAAAAAATCAAAATTAGTATGCGCTTTACACATAGTAGTATAGCGATCTGTTGTCCGTTTAAAAATAATCCAGAAAGGTGATAATCGAAAAAAAGTTGCTCTCGAAATTTTTAGTAATCCTTCTTGACAATATTTTTTATACACACTAGATAATGTATCTGATAGAAATCTTTTTCTCACAGTAATACCATTCTTAGTTATGACATCTTTAGAACCCGGAGCCATGGAACTGTTGTCGTCTCTTTCTAAAAACGTTCTTACTTCTCTTTTTGCTATTTCCATATGATTTGTAAGCTTAATGTTTGCTCGACTAAAAGACGGCGTTTTTTTATTACACTGCTTATGCTGCAAGTAAGTACTACATAACACAGAATTTCTTTTCATGAGTTTATATTTTTTTATAATTTTACCTGACACTAGCCATGCAAAAAATGATTTGCTATGTTCTGTTTTCAATCCTTCTTTTCGTTCTCTTAATTGTTTTTGTAATGCTTCGCAATAAATTAATCGTTGTCTAATAGCTGCTTTACCTTTATTTTCTATTTCTTTAACATTATTTATTATATCATCTTGATCTTCTTTACTTCTCTTTTTCCTCATCCCATAATATTTGTTTTGCCAAAATTTAATTTTTTTGTTTTTCTCTATTATAATTGACTTCAATTTTGTAATATCTCTGCGTAATCTAATTTCTCGGTTTTTTGTAAATTGTAAAGTACGAGCTAATTTATTTAATTTAATTACTTTATTGGAGTTATTACTTAAGTGACTGTTGTCCTCGAAATTACTCCTTGAATTTTCGAGAATATCATCAGTGTCGCTAATTTTTCCTCCATTATCATCATCAGTTGTTATTCGTATAATTTCATGATTTTTATCAATATTTGCGTAAATGTCAGGAACGGGAGAGTCATCGCACATACCTGAATGCTTGAAATCATTTTCGTCGGGAAAAGGGTCATCACACATACCTGAATCATTGAAATCATTTTCGTCGGGAAAAGGGTCATCACACATACCTGAATCATTGAAATCATTTTCGTCAGGAAAAGGGTCATTTGGTGCAATATCTTCTTCATCAACATCATTACACTTTGAAATCAAGATATTTGCAGCAGCCGTAATACGCGCATTCTTTGCCATTTCATTTTTCTTTGCGATCCGTTCAGTCTCTTTTTGCCTTTTTTCCTTTTCTTGTTTTCTTTTTTCTTGCATTTTTAAACGCTTTATTTCAAGTTTTTTCTCGTGATCAAGATCCATAGTGTATAAATACTTTTTTGCTAATAATAATAATAATAATAATAATAATAATAATAATAATAATAATAATAATAATAATAATAATAATAATAATAATAATAATAATAATAATAATAATAATAATAATAATAATAATAATCATAATCATAATCATAATAATAATAATAATAATCATAATAATAATAATAATAATAATAATAAAGTACGTAATTACACATAATATGTTTTAAACAATTTAGAAAAAATAAATTTACCTTTTACAATTATTAATTTAACTCTAATCACTAAGTACATGTAACTGTTCACTCAATAAAATCCATTCCACGACTGACAAAAGTATACAATACAAAGAAAGCACGGCGATCGTAGATTGTTTACCAAAGTTACTGCACGACTTTGAAACGTGTATGTATACAAAGAAAACGGACAGTCGTAGAGCGGAGATAGCGTTCCTTGACATTACCGCTTTTGATGAAAATTTTGACCTTTGGAAACTTTCGCCTTGTTGCCTAGTTTAAACTTTACCAGCACACTTAACAATTTATGAACACATTGTACAAGTATAGAACAATCGTTTTCTAGTATAAAACACCATCCACACATCAATAAAAAAGTATGCCGGCTAAAAAATCGTTTTTTTCCCGTGAGTTTCGCTTCAGATACTAAATTTCGAATAACCATAACTCTGGTTCTATTAGAGGCACACATTTAATTCTGTTGTCATTTGGAAGCTTATATTATATAGAGGCACACATTTAATTCTGTTGTCATTTGGAAGCTTATATCATATTTGAACCCCATTTTCGAAAATGAAACGGTAAAAATGTTACCTGAAAAAAAGTAAAATATATTTAAAATCTATATATTAAATCTATCTATAATAATCCTGTTATCACTATTTTATTTATTTTTTAAATCCAATCCACGAAGGGCACACCTACGTATACTATATTTTTATAATAGTTATATACTTAAGATTATTAGAAAAAATTTTCAGGGTCCAAACATATTCGGTAAAAAAGATACAGCGCGCAAAAGAAAAAAGAAATGTCAATCATCACATTGACTCACTGGTGTTTTGGCTAGTTTTGGGCTTACAACGAGCGGATATTGGTGCAGATCGGATGCAACACTACAGTAACTCTTATTATACGATATTTCCTTTCGAAAAATACCCAATAGGTATAGCGATTTCGACCATATACCCACGAAACTATGCATCATCACCAAAATCAAATGTTCCTGAGATATGCCCATTTGAGTTAAATGGAAAAATCTGTAACATACTCTGATATACTATACAGCTATGCAACTTTTACATTCAATTACAGATTAGGTTTTATATATGTAATAATTTTATTAGCTTAAACAACATCTACTGAGAAATTGCTACAATTTTCTCTACTTAAATGGAAATAAAGTAAAGAAAATCAGGCCATATATTTGATAAACAATATTATTTTTATACTTAATCAAATTCCCGGGCGCCAGCTCAGAGTATGAGCATGAGTGCAATACAATTAGTTTCACCCTAAATAACGAGAATAGGATATATAAAATCACATAATAACCACATAAATAATTAAAATATATAAATATTACTTTATTCTGATAACGGCGATCTCTACAGAAATATTATTAATTTACCTCGTAGTTTCACGCATTCGCGGGACATACATAAAAAAACGTCGCTTTTACAATTAGTTTTGCGTCTTTATCTCAAATAGTATTCATAGTCGTCTTAATTATAATCGGAATACCTTCACTATTATCATCTTTATCCTACTGGTTATTCTAAGCCAACATCGCGCCGGTCGTATCAATTCGTTTGTTTCTACTGAATGTTAAAAGCTACATAAATGCGCACGGTACAATGGTATTAAAATCGCTACGCGCGTTATTCCCGCATCTACAATAATATTCTTATAACCGAATGAACACGACTCTTGACTTTAATTATAATTAAAGGAGGGCTTATCTGTATAATATCACCACTTCTAGTCGATATATCTTGGCGAACGCTTGATTCGATGTATATTCTGTGATAAAAAGTTTTGGATGTTCTGTTTCCATTACATTGTAATCACAGAGTGTTCTTTCGCCAGTTTTACTAAGACCATAACGTACGTCGCTCGATGAATTTGCGAAATAGACTACCGTAGTTCTAGTCGTATTTTCAGTGACGTTTACGCCCATACCCTCGTAAAGGATAGCGTATTTTCCAAATCCACATGCTGTCGGTTGTTGGATATCCCAGTAGGCAGAATTTTCGTCTATATCTGTGAACTTACTAAGTTTATAAATGCATTTCGTACCAGTGTTTAGTACAATTTCGTTCTTTTCCGTTTTTGCAGCTGAAATATATTCATAAACTGAAATTTCAAGTTTAGCTGTGATTACAACATTTTTATATTGCCGTGTCTCGCTTATGTAAATAGCGTCATTGCACATTCTATCTTCATCTAGTGCTCCTGCTAGTGTCAGCGCTCTTCTTGTAGTCCCATTTACCAATATACGATTAATGATTGTTTGATCAAATTTAAATTGTCCAGATTTAACTATGTCGTGACACAATTCTGTTGTCATGTACATGATGTAAGTCGTTTCTCCTTATTCAATTTCTGCTGTGTGAGATTGCATTCCACAGTAGCGTATATGTTCCGCTACATGCATATATATATATATATATATATATATATATATATATATAATATATATATATATATATATATATATATATATATATATATATATATCGGCATTGCTGTACAACCGTTGGTTCGTGTTCGATCAGCTGTAATAAGTGTAAGTGGAGGGGGTGAATTTCAGACTCCAAGCCTTCGATCTGGCAGTCTCTTACTTTAGTTAGGGAGACGGTGGTTATGTTTGGCGATCCTGCGCCGCTGTTATACCCAGTTCATTTTTCGGCCTATGATGCTGTCAAAATCAAGATAAACAAAATGAGTCGAATACACTCCATATTGATTATCTGTAATAAAAATAATAAAATCCTTCAGCAGATTTTATTCTTCTACACTTAATTTATTTTAAAGCAATTTATTTGTATGTACGAATCGCGTTTTTTCCTTATAAGTAATTTTCGCATTAATACCGTTATTTGATAATTCATGAATGTTTGTCTTTTGGCGGGTCAATTAATAATAATATATTATCACCTATAGCAAATGTATACGGATTCAATTTGCGATCATAATACTCTTTTGATTTTACTTTTGCATTTTTTAAGTTTTCGCGGGCGAGATTTTGAATATCAATAATACGTGTTCGAAATCTAATCAAATAATCATAATAAGTTTCTGTAATATTTTCGTCACTAATCGCTCCCGCTGAAGGTATTCTCGCAACTTTACCATAGACACACTCAAATGGTGTTAATTTCGATTCTTCATGGATACTTTTATTATACGATAATGTTGCACAGTCACACCATTCATCCCATTCACGCACATTCGTTATATAATTTTTTAACCATTTTTTAAGCGAATGATGCATGCGTTCGAATAATCCATTCGATTCTGGTCTAAATGCTGTAGTTGTATAAGTTTTTAAATAACATAATTTCGCGATATGTTTTATTAAAGCGCTGGTAAAATTTGCAGCTTGATCGGTGAACACGATTTTAGGAGCCCCGTGTATATATACAAGACGTTTTAAAAATGCGTCAGCTATATCTATTGACGTAGTTTCCTTTAATGGAAGAGAGATAGAAAATTTTATTAACAAATCCTGCATGGTAAGGATGTATAAATTCAGTCTCAGTCAATATCATCGGCTGACATACTTTTTTTCTTACAAGTTTATTTGTTTGACACAAACGACATCTTTCTATCATTTCTTGAATTTCTTTTTTAAGATTAGGCCAAAAATAATGTTGTCTTATTCGGTTATATGTTTTTGCTACACCCTTATGACCACTTGTAGGTGATTCATGTATATCACGTATTATTGCTTCTCTTAAATCTGATTCGGGAATAATTACTACATTTCAGCATAATATTATTTTAACTTCACGATTTTTAAAAATATCTTTGATTATGTCGACAATTTCATCCTACACAAGATCATCCAGGCTATCTGTTTTAGATAAACGAATAATAACCAATTCTTGTGATAAACATACATCAAGTAAAGATTCGATAGCACTCAAAAATATTTCTTTATCAATACGTATATTAAGATTTTCTTTAACTGGAAGAGCTATAAAATATTCTTTTTCACACAGTGTCACATTAGCCTTACCTAACGTCGTTATACGCCCAATACTAGGCTCTTTCGCGCAGCTTAGAATAGCTGTATTTAAATTTTCGAGTCCCAAGGAGCACAATACCTCCAAAAATGCTGGTACTGTTCGGAGCGTCATTTCCACAAGGACTGTGCCATATTAAAGGCGAGGCAGCAAAACCAAACCCCGCAACAGACGGGAAACTGGCACAAGACGGCGGAGAATCGGCAGCCGACGCCGACAATACGACAAGCCGAAAGTAAACAGCACATTCGGCGATGTGACAAACCTTCCTCGAATCAAAGTAGAATTCGAGGGGACGGAAGTCATAGCACTGGTTGATCCGGCCGCTACCACAAGTCTAGTTAATACGTCGCTCCTGTCACCTTGTTAGGATATCAAAAGATACGACACAACTTTCTACTTAGCTGCTGAGAAATCGGAACTATAAATCACTGGGATCACGGAGTTGAACTTCAAGATCCAGAGAAAACCGTTCACGATGATAACCTTCTGCGCGCCTTCATTACGCCACTCACTGATACTCGGATTACCTTGGTCGGACAAACAGGGCAGCCTATTGGACCTCACACGAAATGTTCTCTACCTTGGCCAACTCCGAAGTCTGAAGCAGAAACTTGTACCTTCTGTAATTAACTTCGAGCAGCTCCAGCATGGCTTAGAGGATCAACAGCTTGAGCATCTCCTTAGACTGTTAAATGAACACAGAGAGGTATTTGCTTCAATCGGAAAGAGGCAACCCCAAACTAAGACAATCAACCACAAGATTCGAGTGCTCAGTGAGCAACCATTTCGTCTACCGATCTACCGCTACTCCGAGCGTAAGCGAAAGGTCATCGAGGAACAAGTTCAAGAGATACTCGCGGATGGCATCATTGAGCAAACCTCATCACCGTATAGTTCACCGATCGTTCTTTCCCAAAAGAAGGACGGACGTTTCAAGTTTTGTGTAGACTACCATCGACTCAACGACATTTCTGAGGACTCGGCTCAACCCATACCGCGGATACCAGACGCTCTAAAGGACCTGGAAAGGGCGGAATACTTCACCACACTGGACATTAAGTTACCACTTAGTAGTTATGCGATTTGGTCTCAAGGGGGAGCCCGAGACATTTCAACGACTAATGAGTCAAGAAGTGCTTACGGGCTACGTCGGCGTAATCAGCATCGTTTATCTCGATGACAACATCATTTACTATAGAAATCTGAAAGAGCACTCAGTTGACGTAGCGATGGTTCTAGAGCGACTATATCTACATGGTTTAACAGTGGGTCTTGAAAAATGTCGCTTCGCCATGAAACGTCTCGAGTACCTGGGTCACGTCGTCACCAGCGAAGGCAACGAGGCCAAGTCCGCTTACGTTGGGGCTGTCATTAATGCTCCAGTTCCAGCCACAAGAAAACAGCTACAGTCCTTCTTGGGCACCTGCAACTGACTGTGTGAATACGTTAAGGACTACTCTTGACAAGAAGAAGTCTGGGTTCCGGTGGACCTCGAATGCCCAGGAAGCATTGGAAAAACTGAAGGAAGAGTTCAGAAAACCTCTTAAACTAGCACGACCACATTCCAACTGGCCATATGTTCTGCAAACCGATGCCAGAGCCCAAGGAATGGGCACCGTATTATACCAGGAACAGCCAGATGGGGGGCGAAGCATTATTAGCTACGCAAGTGCAAAGTTCAACGACACGGAAGCTCGCTATCACAGTAACGATCAGGAATGTCTTGCGATCATATGGGCGATCAAAAGATACCATCATCTATCAGATGATACCTCCTTCACACTGTGGACAGATAATGAGGGACTCACCTGGCTTCGCACCTTTAAGGACACTCGTGACAAACTCCGAAGATGGGCTTTGTTACTGCAGGAGTTCAATCCGAAAATCGAATACTGCCCTGGATAAGAGAACCAGCTGGCTGACTTCCTTTCTCGTAATTCAGTAGACGAAGCAACCGAAGAACTGGACGACCAGGAGCGTCTTCTTACACCGGACGGGGCACACGAGATAATCAAACCTGAGGAAAACACTCCGGCAATCTGCACGATCGATGCAAATGGACCGCAGTTTTGTAGCGAAGTATGGCGAGACGCATGTAGCCGCTGGGAGGCAGAACAATGGGCAACAGCCATATGCCATCCTCGTGCCAACTCAACCGAAAGAAGAAACCAGGAGATGAAGAAAGGTCTGCGACTACACATCCATGGGAGAACGCACAAATATTGGGATGTCCGCCTACCAAAAGTGCATATAGCAACTCCGGAACCGCTGTAATGCTGCTACAGGCTTTACACCAGCCGAGCTCTTGATGGGCAAAAGTCTTCCAAGGTCAGGAAACTGTAAACTCGACTGGTCACAGAATTCACCACCGCTGCGAGAAATGCGAGTGGCCATCGCCAGCGCTAACCAAGCGCAATATCAACAAAAGTACACCCAAGCAAAGTCCACTTCCACTAAATTCCACGTCGGAAGTCTGGTTTACGAGCACAGCCACCCCCTATCCAATACCGCCGAGGGGTTCCATGCTGGATTTGCAAAAAAGTTGGAAGGACCATTCCCAATTTTACCGCGCGTTAGCAGTGTCTATCAATCCTATGAAAATCCACACATCCAAGATGAAGCTTGATAATGTTGCTACACCTAGTAGTCAGGAGACTGCTACCCCCGCTCACCAGTCATCAGCGCGCTTGAACATCGCGCAGGCGCCTTTCATCTCTAGTAGTCAGGAGACTGCTACCCCCACTTACCAATCATCAGCGCGGTTGAACAGCGTGCAGACACCTCCCATCTCTAGTAGTCAGGAGACTTCTACCCCCGCTCACCGGTCGTCAGCGTACTTAAAGAGCGCGCAGACGCGTCTGATCTCTAATAGTCAGGATACTACTAACCCCGCTCACATTTCTAGTGGTCAGGAGATTACTACCCCTGCTCATCAGTCATTAGCATCTAATGGTCAACCACAATTGCCCACTCCAAGCAGCGCGGAGTCACCTAGACGAACCCGTGGTCAAAGGACGAGGATCCTTTACCGGAAACAGCGCTACAATCTACGTCCAAGATCTAAGAGCTACACCAGCGAAAAAATAACAAAACATAAAAAATTAATCAATAAATGATTACCTTTTTAATAAATTAGTCCTAAGTACACTAAGACTTAATATTGTAGATACGCCGAACGCAAACACATCACCTACATTAGAAAAGCCTTGTAACTAGTCGTCTCTTCAAATTACGCTCAAGAGTTTTTAAAACGTAGGGGAATTGTTATACGCCCAATACTAGGCTCTTTCACGCAGCTTAGAATAGTTGTATTTAACTTTTCGCGCCATTGCGCGGAGTTCCCGGCAGCACAGTTTGCTCGCCGCCGCTACACGGCGTTGCCTCTCCTGCAGTAGGAGTAGACATGGCAAACCCATATAGGGCCGGCCGGGAAGGCACTCGACCTGTTCCTCCCCCTTCGTGACTATCACTTGAGAAACATACCTAGTAACGCCTAGAGACGACTACAGGGTTAATTACTCGAGTTCGAGAATAAATGACGATTTTGTTCAATTAAACAATTTGTTTAATTATTTCTTCCAACTCCTTTTCCTACACTTCTATGTCTACCTATACAATGAACTTGTCTCATTGGGGATGAATGTCGCCGGGCTGCTCCTCTCGGATCAGCTCTAGGCTCATAGAGAGCTAGGTAGAGGGGTCAGTGCGGGACACAACCTCCAGAGGACGACGAGCGCCGTCAACGCTCCAAGCGCTCCATGCGGGCGTTCTAGCACCGCCATCTTTGAGGGAAGGACGACGCACTCATCGGTGGATCATCGCCTCTGCAGGCAACCACGGCCCTGCCGACAAGTCGCTCTCTGCTTAGCGACTTCACCACAGCTACCGGACATGGCTGTACACGTCATCTTCCCGCTCTCTCACCATCCCACCAACAGGCGTACAACAACGTTACATCAATTATTTGCGGGAGATTGTTTGCTCTGACTAAAGTATGCGCGCCTGAACAAAGAGGTTGATTTTCAACAGTAACAAAATATGCTACATTGTCTTTACTCAAAATAAAACAATCTCATATTTCAATTATATTACTCGCTATTCGAGGACGATTCTGATTATTACGATTAATTTCATAATCGGCTGTTAGCGGATTAGCTATGTCTAATGACGTTATACATTTATCAATATAATCTGCTGTCTCATTACATTCTCGAGGTAATTGATCTAACTGTTTATTGCCAGTCTCGGACAATTCGACTGGCGATGGATCGTCTGGCGTTACTACTCGCGTATCGGATCACAACAATGACGAAGATTCGGTGGTAGACTGATGTTTATTTTTCCATAGTTCTATTTTTCCCTTTTCTGCTTCTATAGATTGCGCTAATATATCTTCTATTCGTTTTTGGTATCCACTTGATAATTTATATTTTCCTTTTCCTACTTCCCGTAAATTTAAATTAATTAACATGCAACCCGGTTCAATAAAATTGTAATAATGTAGAGTATATTGATCTTCCTGGTTTTATAATTTCGAAAGCCAACGAATTCTTACACGCTTACTCGACTGTAAAATATTTGAAGTAGGTTTACATATATAAAATCCTCGACTCACATTTCTTACTGCTAAAAATTCATTTTTGTAAAATAATATATTTTCATCATTGTCTATCTTATTATTATCTATCGCATTTTCATTTAACTCTTGTCGTTCTGATGTTTAAGAATTATCATCTGATACAGGATTTCGTGACAACGCGTCGGCTACATAATTTGTTTCTCCCGGAATATATTCAATATCAAAATCATAGACTTCTTTTAATTTAAAATACCATCTTTTTAAGCGTGATATTGAATCTTTAACACAATGAAACCATTTAAGAGACTTATGATCCGTAATGAATGTAAAATGTCTCCCGAAAATAGTGCTAATTCTATAGTGCTATAATTAATTTCTGGTATTGTAAGGACTCGCGTATGCTACTGGTATGTCAGATCCGCCATTTTTAATTTCTTTAATTTGAGATAGGATTCCACCAATAGCAAATTTTGATGCATCTGTCGTTACGTAAAATGGTTGGTCAAAAATAGGATGCTGCAAAATCGGTTCTTTAATTAAACAAGATTTCAAATATTCAAAAGCACTATTGTGGCTATCAGTCCAATAAAAGGTGTATTTTCTTTAATAAATTCGTCATCGGTTTTGCAACTTTCGAAAAATTCAGTATAAAGCGACTATAATATCCACAAAATCCCAGAAATTGCTTAATATTTTTGGGATTTTTTGGTATTGGAAATTAGCTTACAGCTTGCACTTTCTTTGAATCTGGCCTCACACCCTTTGGTGAGATCACATATCCCAAGAAAGTGACAGATGCTTTGTAAAATTGTGTTTTCGATGGTTTCAATCTCATATTCGCGTGTCTAAGATTATTTGCAAATGCAGAAAAATTTTCTTCTAGATCATTAAGAGTTAAATAAAGATTAGAAAATCATCCATAAAAGCAATTCTTTTATTACGACGTTTTACTATATTATTAGTTTGTCCTTGGAATGTTGCTGGTCCATTCATTAAACCAAACATCATTCTTTTGAACTGTAAATGATCAGTCAAAATTGAAAAAGCACTTTTTTCGCGATCTTCCGGTCTTATTTCAATTTGAAGAAATCCCGATTCCATATCTGCGACTACATACTCTTTTGCATCTACTAACTGTTCTATCATATGCATAGCAAGAGGAATAGGATATCTGTACGGTACGGTTTTTACATCTAATTTTCGAAAATCTACAACTACTCGTCATTGTTTATTTCCTATAATATCGTCCTTCTTACTGATAACCGATAAGGGACTATAATAAGGACTTTCAATTCTTTCAACAATTCCTGCTTCAAGCAATTTCCCGATGTGTTCATCGACTACTTCTTGCAATTTTTGTGGAATAGGATACTATCTAACGTTAACTGAAATATTGTCATATGATTCAATTTTATGTTGAACTAATGTAGTTGCTGGTAATAGTTCATCAGGTAAATGAAATATGTCAGCTGTATTTATAAGCAATTTTAATAATCGTTTGCATTGATCGATATTTAAATAATCTTTTGGTAATTTAGCAAACACTCTCTCTTCTTTTTTCTGCAGTGAGAGTATGATTAACCGTATGCAGATTTTTACATTCATTTGTTCTATAATCTTTTTTAACATGTGATAATGGCAAATGTTCTGTTATATTATTCTTCTTCAAATTCTCACAAGTCATTTTCATTAATTGTTTCTTTGTCAATATCTAACAAATTAATCGAAAGTTCATAATCGTTATCATTTGAGTGTGAATATTTTGATGCTGATATATCTAAAGAGATATGTTTATTTCAAATACTTGTATATTATTCTAAAGAATTTGTATCATCATCATCACCTAATTCTGCACAAGTTTTGGATAATTTATCTGTTTGTTTGTCCAATTCTCGATGAGTACCCGAAATTCTTTGAAACATTTCAGTTAGCCACATATTTAATTCCGGTATCGTAATCGCAACTTCATTATCATTATTATTTTTTATAAGTATATTCACGAAACCATTATCATTTTCTTATAACCATTATCATTATACCCGGTTCATCGAAAATGAACATTTCATAATTACAAATAATTAAACGCGGATCAGCCTTATCTTTCTGTTTCGGAGATTTAGTCAAATTTGCGAACTGATTATCTAAATTTGATTTTTCATTATTCGCGTTATTTAGAGAATTTGAATTTTGTAGTTTTAATTCAGAACGTTGCGCTCCATAGCTGTCATTCCTCGACTTATTATACTGACTATAATTACGTGTATTGTGTTTGCTACGGTCTCTTTCCATTTGTTTATCGACTGCGATTGCATCGTCGAAAACTTCTTATAAACTTATATTTCGTTCGTTGCGCAATCGGATACGCACTTCAGGCGCTAACCCGTCTTTCAAACCTTCTATAGTCTCGCGCTTGATATCTGCGAGTTTCGCGTGGCTTAATTCGTCACAAATATTGGTCCGTTTACGCTCCACCATCCCGTCGTGTATATCTAAAATTCGATTTATATAATCAAGCAAAGGTTCACTCGGCGTTTTTAAATTGTATCTAAACGGTTTCTTAAATTATTCAAAGTTTCAGTTGGAGCAAAAGTTTATTTTAATCAATTTATAAATTCATCTAAATTTCCAAATTGCATATTTTCAACTAACACATATGCACGAATGCTTAATTTATTTTTAAATAATTGAGTCAACTGGTATTCTAAATTCCGCAATGCTACTCTTATCACTCGTTTACATGCACGAATAAAATGCATAAGATTTTTTCCATCAAACGTAGGCACACTATTCAACGCTTCTTTTATGTAAATTGATATGGGCACGTCTTGAATTTCACGGTTATTAATTTGTACATTAGAATCGACACGATGTTGAGCATTTTCCGAATTTTTATTTATTTTTAACTATATTATATCTTTTCTTAAATTTGTAAGTATTTGTAAAATATCATTATTATTATTACTATTTTTGGAAACTGTAACACTCGGTGTTTCATCATTATTTTTCGACAATTTTGACGCTTCTATAACCGATTGATTACACAATACTATCTAATATAGCACGTTTTCATTATCAACATTTTCACGAGCTTTAATCTCCTTTTCTAGTCGTTCATTTAATTTACAAATGCGCTCTCTCTCTCTCCGCCTCGATTTCGCGCTCTGCTGCGGCTTTTATTTTCTCGGCCTCCTCTTTACACTGATTTGCTTCGACCACAATTAGTTGTTCGCGTTCGCGTTGAACCTCTTCGCGTTCGCGCAGACGTTTTTCGAGTTTCTGTAAATTTTTTGTTATAATATCTAACTCATCCGGAGATAACGTTTTACCTTTCCCCGACACTTTTCTTTTTTACTGTACAACACTCGCGATCACTCCCTAAGAATACGAAATTAATTAATTAATAATTAGTTTACACAACAATTCCAGCGCTGTCACCAATCGTTATGTCGCGGATCACTCCAGTAAGACAATAAAAGTGGATTTTCTATTTACTCTCCCAACGGGTTATTCGGACATTGATTAATGAAATTATTATGTATATTTCTTTATTTAACTTACTATTGGCTGCATGGCTAAGATTGTTTGGCTAGCCGAAAGTGCGATACGTTCAGACTGCTGACTGCTTGGCTGATACAAGTGTGTATTAGATTTTCAGGAAAGGGAGTACTATTAAATAAATTGAGCTTTAAGACAATAATAAAGTTAATGTTTGTATTTTTAGTATTCAATAATAATATAATAATAAACAATACAGTTGATTATTACAATTAGACTATTACAATTTGACTGGTAATTCACGACTGTAAACTGTAGACTGACTCGTAAGTACTTTTTCACCTAGCACCGAAGCTGCTCGCCTGTACCTACTTGGGTGGTTTTCCCATTGTTCACATTATACGCTTTTGGTTTCTCGGTGACAGGGTTATTAGTCGTATTGTACAATATCGATTGAACGTACTTACATTTCAATTTCGTTCGTATAATCGTTTATTATTATTTTATATGTAATTATTATTCATATACATTTTATTTTAAATAAATATACATATACATAATACTACATAATACAATATATAATATAATAAATATTTTATGATGCGACTCATTTCAATTATAGTTTAAAAATAATAAAAATAATAATAAGAATACATAACACTCTAATTTAAACACGTGATGTTTTATTTCATAATGTCACGTGATCATCACGTGATAAGTCACGTGATCCTTTCAGTAGGGGTAAAGTGTCATTGTAAGCCTCTACTCGATAAATCAAAGAAAGTACCTGTCGAAGGCATAGAAACAAACTTTTTCACAACAATTTTTAGGACTCTAGCTCTTTCATTTTCTGTGATGTGAGATTTGAGTACCAATAGGCTAGTTATAAGTGTAAATTTGGAAATAACTTATATTGTTGATCAAAAGATATTTGTACACCTGTATATGAATAAACTCGACTATAAAATGATATGTTTGAGTAAGTTATATTATTATTGACTATATTTTCCTTTAATTACAAAAAGTAATTGTAATATTTTAATTAAAACGATGTAAGTAAACATAAGAAGTACTGTAATACAGTTGTGGTGTGTAATAAAACATTTTTCTGAATGGAAATAATACATTTAAAAGTATTCCACCAACATTCATTCCATGCATGAAAATAAAAGTTACAAGAGATCTTAATTTTGTTAGAAAAATATTGCGAAAAGTACTGCATGGCTTATATAGTAGTGCATAGTTCTGGGTGAGGGTAAAGTGACATGAAAATCTACATGCGTAACGAGTTAGAAAAATGCTGGCTGTCCCGATACGTGCTAAAAAATACAGGTGGCGCCTAATGCTCATAGCTGGCTTAGTATGTCGGCGTTCCTTGGCGGCGTGCCCCCTTGGCGTCGTACCCGCTTAGCGTCGACTCCACCTACCTTATCTACTGTTCGATTTTCAATATTTAAAGTTCTGTTATTCCATTTAGTAGTACAAAAATAGCGAGCATACCAAACATTATTAAAATCCTAAAATATTCACGAAAGTTATTAAGAAAATCACAGAAAAGTACGTTTGAACCATCTTTGATGTAAGATAAGTATGTGAAACAAATATTAAAATAACTACTTTCACATATATATATATATATATATATATATATATATATATATATATATATATATATATATATATATATATATATATATATATATATATATATATATATATAGAATAATTAAAATAAATATATTAAAAGATATTTTATGTTATACACTTTTAGGCAGTATAATTTGCTTTTATATTTTTTTTACTTTATATTTGGTAATTAAGTAAAATTAAAAAAAGTCCTAAGCGGGTTCGTTGGCACACGAGCGATTTTGCTCTCAATCTTCAAAAATTTTTTATCAAATTGTCCATATGGGAAAGAAGATAGTTACTTTATTAAGGCGTATTAGTTATGCATTAAAGATTATGTAAATATTATATTTGCTTTGATAGCTAGTGTGTAGGTACTCATGTAATTTTTTGAGATTGACCTAACATATGCTATTTTCTTTACACATGAGTTGTTTTACTTATATAATATTTATAATCTATTGATTAAAGTATTTGTAAACTATTAAATTTGAATTTCAAGCATTTTTACTAAAAGAAATCGGTTTATATAAAGAAATATGATGCTATAATATTCGTGCGCCAACCAACCCGTCATCGTCGCAAAAACATTTTTTTGTAACCGTTAATATCAATAATTTACGAATGTTATATAAATAATAATTGTTTATTAAAAAAAAAAAAGGTTTAACTAGCATTTTGCATAGTTTTTCTTTAAGTTAACTTTCTTTTCATTTAAATAATAAATAATTAACCCTAGGTGCGCCAATCATGCCGCATCTCTCCTAACATGCGGATTTCGGATCGGAATCGGACAAAGATTCGATTTAGGTTTACGTCACTGACTCTTATTGATCTATAGAAATCTGGTATACGTGAGGTTTGCTACACGGGTTTTGGAGCATAATCGTTTGTAACAGATTGAAATGGATCCGGAAGTTTACAAAATTTTAAAGCACCCTGGATTGAAACGGGATTTGAAAGTTTTTAAAAATGTTGAAGCGGATTGAAGCGAATGAAAACGGATTCAAAAACTGGATTGAAACGGATTGATCCATTTTTTTATCTGTTTCCAATCCGTTTGTTTCCGAATTTTTAACGAGGGCTGCTAAATTAATACCTTGGCATTAATTAGAAGATTTTTAGAATTCCGGGACACATATTTAAGGTGCCATAACTTTTTTTAGAACGACGCACACACATAAGGTTTAACACTAAGCTGTAGTTTCTGCTTAATTTACTTAAGCAATTGAAATCAGAATCATAAGTTAAACGACGTATATGCTTTGCTGGTAAGAATAAAAAAATTCTTCTCTTCAGACATAATAATTCAGGCATTTTTTCATCTTTGTTCGACTTGAATCATTGAATAAAAGCCGAATATTCGGTCTATGCTGTGCTAACATATTACTAATGATGCGTGGAAATAAAAAAATGATTACTTGGGATATATTAATAAATAATTTTAAAAATATCAAAAGTTGTACAGCTCAGACACTAAAGGTTAAAAGTTCGGCGGATTTCCCCATCTAAGTGAAAAAGTGACATTAAATGACAAAAAGATATTTTCGCAAAACTTTTGTTTGTCATTGAAAAAAAATTAATACCATCCTAAAAATATTTATACTTGATGAGTTAATAGTTCAACTGATTTTTTAAATAAAAAAAAGTTTTCGAATTTTTAGTCGAAAATCACTAGAGAGCCACCTTAAACATAAAATGACTAGAATAATTATCTTTTAAATACAAATATTCTTTAAGTCGGCAGACCTGGGTTAAACCCAAAAAAAAGATTCTTTTTTATGAGTCAAGAAAACTTTTTATGTTTAAAAGTAATCATTCTGCAAATTTTGATGCTATCAATGCATAATAATATCTTAAAGTTTGCCGTTGTAAAACCTCAATATCTTGATCTTACACGTCAGAATAAATCATTATTTTCAATAGCTTATTTATTAATCGAACTTTGTTTTTCACACGATTCGAGGTGACATGTTGAACGAAAATTGTTTTTCGAAGGTTATTCGACTCCTTTTCACATGTATTAATTAAATTTTTTTATTATTCTTTTTCGTATATCCAATCAATTTAAAAATATTACAAGATTTTTTCAATAAATCGAATTGAATCTCTGAAAGAAATAATTAAAAAAATGTTAACGAAAAAGTGCTGTGTTCATTTTGTAATACATGTTAAAAGGAGTTGAATAACCAAGGAATAAATAATTTCGTTCATCATGTCACCTAGAATCGTGTGAGGAACAAAGATCCTTTAATAAATATGATATTGAAAATAATGATTTATTGTGACGTGTAAGATCAAGATTTGAGGTTTTACAACGGTAAAATTTAAGATATTATTATGTATTGACAGCATAAATATTTGCAGAATGATTGCTTTAAAACATAAAAAGTTTTCTGGAATCGTAAAAAAATTCTTTTATTGGGTTTAACCGAGGCCTGCCCCCTTAACCCATTTCTTCCCAAGCGGCCATTTTATAGTCGATTGATTTTTTGCCTAAAAATTTGTCGAAAAAAAAATAATAACCAATAGCACTTTTCTAAAGTAAAATTGTCCGCTCTTTCCGATTCTGAAGTCAGAATTTTTAAATTTCCGTTGGAAAATTTTTTAGACAATTTTTTAGGCAAAAAACCAATCGACTATAAAATGGCCACTTGGGAAGAAATGGGTTAAGGAGGTTCGAGTGCCAACATAAAAATGAATGCAAAAAGGTAAAAAAAATTGTACTTGTTAACAAAAATGGTAACTAGACACTGCTAAATTTTTAAGTCATTAAGAAAGTTCGTTAACGAGAAAAATTGTTTTTGTTAACAACCATATCTTTTCGAGAAAATGTTTACACTGCTTGAAATTATTACAGCGACTTTAGATAACGATTGTTCACATTGTAATAATATATAAGTTTTTTTCATGAAAATCTTTTGTTTCGCGCATTAAATACATTTTTTCTCTTTACTACCATATCTTTATGAAAATATTCTTAAAATATTTGATATCTTTACAGTGAGCTTAAAAAACATTTATTTATATAGTAAACAAATTTCAATTTCTCTATCTATTTTTCCAAAAATTGATTCTTTTGTTAATAATAAATCAAAAAATTATTATTTTTTTATAAATACGTTCGCAGTACTGCCTGTAGTACAACATAGTATGATTATATTAAAGATTAGACATTAATCAGTCACGTATTTATCAAAATGTTATTTTTTATCAGACCGTGCCGCTCGCACCTCCTTAAGCACTCTAAATACAGTGAAGAAGTCACTTTTACAAAATAGTGAATTATTTATTCGCTCTGTATGTGAACGTGAAAATTCACTCTAAAATAAGTGATTTTGTTATCTTAACTTCTTGGAGTGAGAATTTACTGCAAAAGAGTGAAGATTCACACCAAAATATTTAGAAAGTATTATTAACTGATCGTCAGTTACTGAATAAAGATATATTTGAGTTTGTAGAATAAATGTTTATGTACTGAAATATTAAAATTATGTAAATAATGCATTTATTTTACAAATGGTATACTAAATAATTTTCTAATATAGTAATGCATAGCAATTTAAAAGTCATCCAGGTACTGAGTGGTGTTCAATCATTCTTATAAAATTTATGAGAAAATTTACATAATTTTAGTAAATTTATAAAAAATATTTATATCGTGCCACAGTCAATTGAGGCGTTAAAGATAGAATTACGAATTGAATACAATCCCCTAGGCTTTGTATTAAAGCTCAGAATGTTGAAATACGTCCATTCACCAAGCTATATTATTCGGTCCACTTGTCTGCAGCCCTCCAAAATCAGCCCCTATGAAACATTTCTTTGCGACGCCTTCCACCCCTTCTAATCCAGTTACGCATTACAATTTTCCATGTGCACATACGCCCGTTTGTGGTTACGAGCTCTGTAACAAACTGTACTAACTTTCTTTATCCTTGCGTTGAACAAATTTCAAACTAAATCATATAAATAATAGATGACACAATGAATAATACAATCTTTACATAAATATACTGACATAAAGAATATTGATATTATTGTCAGCTATATTTACAATAATATTGCTAATACAAAAATCACTGCCAACTGCTTTGGCTCTATCCTTTCTCAAAGTGATATAATTATACTATAATTAATATGTATTATATGTTGGCTACAAATAATATCATCAGAATAAAGCAGATAGATGTCTTAAATATACAAGGTAAAAAAATATTTTTTAATTGAATAATCTCTAATATCTAAGAAGATAATAAGCTAAATAATCATGTATAAAAAAATTTGGTGTCATAAAAATGTGACAAGATTGTTACAAAAGCCTAATAAAAGTGTGATGAATGTGCGACGAAAGTATGATCAAATGCGAGATTTTGTGCGAGTTGGAACAAATTTATAACTGATCTTTAGTTTCATCTTACAGGTATGTAAGGTAAATGTACCAATAACTGGCCGTTTAAGCTTATCAAGAAATTTTTTTCTAAATTCTAATGCAGAAAATCATTTTTAATGTGGAAGCTCTGTTGCATATAGAAATATACTGATGTTTAATATCTAATGAAAAGAAAAACAATTTATTTTGCAATATTAAATTAATTATGAAGATAAATGAAAATAGTCCTAAGGTCCCAATACATGACCAGTGAAAAATGGCTCAGCGTCTAATTTCTCATATCCCAATAACTGGTCGGAACCTCTAAAGCGTATCAAAAGTAATTCAGATGTATAATAAAACATTATATTGCTCAACATAAACGCTTGGGAGGTAATAAAATAAAAAATGTCAAAAATGTTTTTTTGTATAATAAATGACCTTTTATATGGGAAGCGTCGTACGATATGAACACCACAAATTTCTTCATTTTAAACTTTATGAGGTAAATGTTAAAAATTAATTTTTTAATTTTTAAATTTTCATCGCCAGGACAATTTTAAAACTAGATTATTTTTCAGCAATAATGAAGAATATAGAAAAACATATTTATTTTTTTTTAATCTGAGCAAAATAGAATAATGAATAACCGGCATCCTTAAAAAATATTTTTTAAGGTCGATCTTTCATGATATTCGACCATAAATATACAAATTTATACAATAATTTGTTTACGTATATTAGAATATGAGAAACGTTTATAATATGAAAGAAAGGTACTTTAAGCGTGACCTAAAATTTTGATTTTACAAAATTGGATAACTAGAGAATGATTTGACAAAAGTTATTTCAGTTCACTAATATATAAATTGAAAAAAAATCAGAACCTACAAAGTTTCAGCCTATAGTTTATACTTACATACGCACAAACTTACAAAAATACGTATATAAACATATAAACGATTGGTATCTTCATTCCCTGAAATCTTTCAAGGAACAAAATTACTGCTTTATAATTAAAATCGGGTGCACAAAACAGATTCGGTATTTTTGTCCCTTGAAGTACCCTTCTTTCATAGTATAACATATATCATATTGTAATGAGTAAAAAAATTATTATATAAATTTCTATATTTAAGGTGAATTATCGTGAAAGAAACACCTTAAACTTGATTGTAAGAAGTGAAAACGTGTAGGAAAATAGATGACTTTGAAGAAAATATTTTGCTTTCTTCTAAAAGAAGCTTCGTAATAGTAAAAAAAAGTTTTCTTTATATATTTTGGTCCATTTGGAATCAATATACACTATTTTTAGTAAATATTCGTATGCATGTGCGTGCATATGTTTGTTTGCGTGTGTGTGTGTGTGTGTGAAAGTGTGTGTCTGTGTCTATGTGCGTGTGTGTGTGCGTATGTGTGTGTGTGTATAGCACCATGTCTCGAGTGATCCATGATTAAATTTAATGCTTCCGGCCTCATTTTTTTGTTGTTTTAAGGGAGGCACCTCAAAAAAATGTTTATTGTTTTTCTATGCATTTTTGTTTCTTTATCGGTTTCATGATTTCTGAGTTTTAGTTTTTCGGTTTCTTTAATGCCTTAGAAATAATATCAACGATTTACTGATAATCCATATGAAGGAGCTTAAAATTACCTATATGTTCCGACCCGAAATTTTGGACAAGGTGTTTTCTTTCTTTTGTTATACACGGAAAAGTCATTTATTGTTTGTATGTTGATTTCTCTGAAATATATGATGGAGAATTTTTAAACAACTGATGTGAGTAGGTCAATGGAGAAGATGTTTCTGTAGAATTTTTTAGTCATTTTATTTTTCTCTTGTCGAGAAAAAAATCATTTCGTAAAAAAAAACAATTTTCTATGTCGAACGATAACTTGAGTAAAACGGCATTATTCTCCTTAAAAATTTCAGAAATGTATCTTTTAACTATCTATTGGCTAAGTTATTTGCACCGATAATGAGGACTTTCATTTTTTAAGATATGAGAGGTTATTTTTTTTCAAACTTTCTTTTGATCGCTTATATCTCGAGAACGTCGCGGTCATTTTTTGCCAACTGGAATTAATTTTTTTAATTTCTTAATGAGCATTCGAAATTAAAAAGAAATTTTTAAATTTATTGTTTCGTTTTTGTTATACAACAATTTTTCTATTCTACGTTATTCTGAAATCAATGAGGTAAATTAATTTAGTATGTAGTAATAATATGATTGCTTCAGTGTAAATGCATTTGAAAGAGAATAAAATTATCTATCTTCCCCGGCAAGAAATTTATTATAAGCTATTTTCCTTCTTTTGTTATACACGAAAACGTCGTAATTTTTAAACGGTGATATTTTGGAAACATATGATGGACAATCTTTATAAATAAATTAAGATGAAAAACGTTTTCACTATCTCTTGACAGTCTGGGCTGACCTCTTTGACCAGAATATGAAATCTTTTATTTTTCACGATATTTGAGGTTATATTTTTTTATTAGTTTTTTATTGCCTATTTCTTGGGTCTTATACGGTAATTTTTTACGAATCGCTCATTTTCTTTGTTTTTTGATGAAATGAAATATATTTCTTTAGATTCATCGAGTCGTTTTTGTGTTATAGCTGTTATATTTCTAAAAGATATAGCAATTTAAAATTAACTTATAAGAACAATTAATTTCATATTGGAACAATTAATTTAGCTTTAGGAAGTTATAAGTCTCGTCCAAATCAAAATGAAATAAATAATTAAAATATAGCGCGCGTTAAAAAATTAAGAATAATATGGGAAATCATTTTTTCGATATCTATTCTTTAATGAGCGTCAATTCCTTTTATTTATGACGAAAATGTTAGTTCGGTTAAGTAATACAGTTATACTAATCTAACTTTCGACCGTCTGTTCTGTGTAAGTAATTTTTAAAATCATAATAAAAAATACTATTATATAGTTTAAGACATATTTAATAAAAATAAAAAAATTCAATTAAATCGTTCAATTTTTTCTATTAAAAAGAGCTTCGTCTTCAGCGTGTCACAGTACGTTTTACATGATGATAACCGGTCATTGTTGTGTCAGATGGAATAACATAAATGATTTATAATGATACATAGATCTAAAGACGATGTATATATGGATGATGTTTATTTCATTGATAACTTCCGATTTTGTTTAAATACGAATGATATAGATGAAGAGATAATTTTATTATAACTTTGTTGATTGATGTTTGAGCTAGAATAGCATAAATTATTATAAAAATAGATGTAACCGCGATGTGTGTGTGTATATATATGTATATATTTTAATAAGATTGATTTTGATGCTAACTTATGGTTTTAATACATACGAATGATATACATGATTATATACTATTCACTTGTGCATGAATTATTACACAATTACAGATAAAAATACTTTCATTAACTAAAGTCTTCAACAAAAATAATTACAAAATCATGTATTCTTCTATATAAACTTAGTTACAAAATTTAGTATGATAACAAAATCTTTTGACTCTCATTAAGACTTAAAAATATAATTTGTTGACGTTTTTTATTAAACTTATATTTTTATCTTTAAAAATCATTATACCCTAATATAAATTAAAATAAATTTTAAATCTCAATTTGATAATAATAAGATTTATTGTAATAAAATTAAATTTTTAACTTTTTAACTTAACTTTCAAATTTATTATTTTTCAATTAGTAACTCTTAGCTCAACTGAATTAGTTTTTATTTTGATTAACTACTAACTTAACTTTTTAAAAATTAAAAAAGTTACCCAACCCTGACTTTATGAGTACTTTCAAGCACACACTGGGTATCGATAAAAAACATCTGCCTAAAGTTTGGAAAGTTATACCGCAGATTGATCGAATTGTGATATGCCACATACTAGCGCACTCATATACACACACACGTACGTACGCACGCGCCATACACAGATACACATGTGTTCTATAAGCAGTGGCCAGTTATTAGTACCTTTACCTTAACTATTTCATAACACTTTATCACGTTGTAGAGAAAGAACTTATTATCTAGATTTTGTATAATAAGCAGAATTTGTCACACTTTTGTCACATCTTTTTTACATTTATGTCAATGAAAATGTAATCAAAGTGTGATAAAATTGTGAGTGTACGCCTGAGTTGAAATGTAAGTGAAACACTTTTATTACAGTTTTTAATAACTTCGTCAAAGCTTAATACGTTTGCTATCACATTTTTCATACAAGTCCTTAAGTTATTTCTTCTTACGCGGTTGTCACATTTTTGTCACACTTTCGTGATAGATTCATCACACTCTCGTCACCCTTTCGTCACACTTCTTGGCATCCGTCATTATAGTCGAAAATGTGATAAAATATGATAAAGGTGTAATGATAGTGTGATGAGTGTAGTGATAGTGTAACTAAAGTGTAATTAGTATTTGACTTAGTTCGGATATTAATGCAATAATTTCATCACACGTTTATCACACTGTCGAATACGTTAGGTACAGTTTTATATACTTTAATCAGATATTCTCACAAAAATATTTCCAAGCCAGAACTGATAAATTATAAAAGTGTGAGATAATGTGACGAAATTATAAGCCAGTGTAACAAAGTGTGACGGAATGTAAAAAATAATGTTAAGAAAATTTTATGGAACTATAATAAAATTTGATTTAAATGTAAAAAAGATGTGACAAAAGTATGACAAATTCTTCTTACTATACACAATCTGGATAATAAGTTTTTCTCTACAACGTGATAAAGTGTTATGAAATAGTTAAGATAAAGATACTAATAACTGACCACTGCTTATAGAAAATGTCTGTACTGATGTGTCTGTATTGATATGTGTGCGTGTGTGTGTATGTGTGTGTGTGTGTGTGTGCGCGTGCGTGCGTGCGTGTGTGTGTCTGTGTGTGTATGTGTGTGCTAGTATGTGGCATATCGATCAAAGAATCAAAATGAGATTTAAAATTTTTTTTAATTTATAATACGGTATAATGATTTTAAAGATAATAATATAAGTTGAATAAAAAATATCAACAAATTATATTTTTAAATCCTAATGAGAGTCAAAAGATTTTGTTATAATACTAAATTCTGTAACTAATTTTATATAGAAGAATACATGACCTTTTAATTATGTTTGCTGAAGACTTTAGTTAATAAAAGTATTTTTATCTGTAATTGTGTAATAATTCATGCACAAGTCAATTGTATATCGTCATGTATATCATTCGTATTTATTAAAACCATAAGTTAGCATCAAAATCAATCTTATTAAAATATATACATATATATACACACATCGCGGTTCCATCTATTATTATAATAATTTATGTTACTCTATCTCAAACATCAATCAACAAATTTATAATAAAATTATCTCTTCATCTATATCATTCGTATTTAAAAAAGTCGGAAGTTATCAGTGAAATAAACATCATCAATATATACATCGTCGTTAGATCTACCCCATTAGCCAGATGTATTGCAAATTGTTAGCAATTTGACATACACGTTTTGCTATCAATTTCCGTAAGTTTGACGTAAAACTGCGTCCGTATATGCTGGAAATTTTGTATCAAGTATTGAAGTAAATTATGAGGGCAAAGTGAAGGCAAAATTACAGCAACTATTGCTCATGATGTGCAGGCGTATCATAGGCATACATTGACATCATATTGTCGTCACATTTCTCGATTTTTGTGTTACACAAATTTCCATCAATACGTTGTTATTAATTTCTTCCCTTTCTCTCTTGCACTGACGCATATATGAGTAATTTTATTGAATATTACGTGAATAATATTGAAAATAAAATAATATAATATATTAATAATATTGAAAACAAGTTGAAAACAAATTGATGTACAAAACTTGCAGCAACAGTTACACATCAAATGTAAGTAAATCTGCGTCCGTATATGGCAGCAATTTGGTGGCTAGCATGTGCAGTCAATTTTACGGCACATTGACATCAATCCTTGATATTCGTCATTTCTTGAGCGTAAGTTGGAAGCAAATTACTAACAAACATTGCACAGCAACTATTGCCGCGATTTTGCCGCGGCAAGCCTGGTTAATGGGGTATGTATCATTATAAAGCATTTATGTTATCCAATCTGACACAACAATGAACGGTTATCGTCGTGTAAAACGTACTGTGACACGCTGAAGGCGAAGTTCTTTTTAGTGGAAAAAATTGAACGATTTAATTGAATTTTTTAATTTTTATTAAGTATGTCTTGTACTATATAATAGTATTTTTTTAATATTATTTTAAAAAATCAATTACACAGAAGTGACAGTCGAAAGTTAGATTAGTATAAGTGTATTACTTAATCGAACTAACATTTTCGACATAAATAAAAAAAATTGACTAAATATTTTAACGGGCGCTATATTTTAATTATTTATTTCGTTTTGATTCGGACGAGACTTATAACTTCCTAAAGCTAAATTAATTGTTCCAATATTAAATTATTTGTTCTTATAAGTTAATTTTAAATTGTTATATCTTTTAGAAATATAACACATATAACACAAAAACGAGTCGATGAATCTAGAGAAAAATATTTCGTTTCATCAAAAAACAAAGAAAATGAGCGATTCATAAAAAATTACCGTATAATACTCAAGAAATAGGCAATAAAAAACTAATAAAAAAATATAACCTCAAGTATCCTGAAAAATAAAAGATTTTATATTCTGGTCAAAGAGCTCAGCCAAAACTGCCAAGAGATAGTGGAAACATTTTTCACCTTAACTTATTTATAAAGATTTTCCACCATATGTTTCCAGAATATCACCGTTTAAAAATTACTACGTTTTCGTGTATAACAAAAGAAGGAAAATAGCTTATAAAAAATTTTGTGTCAGGGAAGATAGATAAATTTATTCTCATTCAAATGCATTTGGACTGAAGCGATCACATTATTTCTACATACTAAATTAATTTACATCATTGATTTCAGAATAACGTAAAATATAAAAATTGTTGTAAAACAAAAACGAATCAATGAATTTTAAAATTTCTTTTTAATTTCGAATGCTCATTAAGAAGATAAAAAAATGAGTTCCAGTTCAAACATCTTAAAAAATTAAAGTGCGTATGATCTGGGCAAATAACTTAGTCAATAGATAGTTAAAAGATATCTTTCTGAAATTTAATAAAGAGAATAATGCCGTTTTACTCAAGTTATCGTTCGACATAGAAAATTATCTTTTTTAAGAAATGATTTTTTTCTCGTCAAGATATATATATGTTACAGAGAAATCGCCGTTCAAACAATAAATGATTTTTCCGTGTATAACAAAAGAAAGAAAACACCTTGTCCGAAATTTCGGGTCGGAAAATACAGGTAATTTTAAGCTCCTTCCTATGCATTATTAGTAAATCGCTGATATTATGTCTAGGGTATTAAAGAGCCCGAAAAACTAAAACTCAGAAATCATGAAACCGATAAAGAAACAAAAATGCATCGAAAAACACACATACACACACATACACACTCACACCCACACACACGCAAACAAAGACACACACGCACATCCATACGAATATTTGCTAAAAATATTGTATATTGATTCCAACTGGACCAAAATATATAAAGAAAACTTTCTTTTACCATTACAAAGCTTCCTTTAGGAGAAAGCAAAATAATTTCTTCTGATTCATCTATTTTTCTACGCGTTTTCACTTCTTATAATGAAGTTTAAGGTGTTTCTTGCACGATAATCCACCTTAAATATAGAAATTTATATAGGGCCAGTAAAGCGCAGTTGGCTAAGGCACACACCTTAGCTAGCGGAGATACGCTAGCCTTCAGCGGCCATGTTCGATTCCCGGTGGGAGCAGATAGAGGATTTTCTCTCTCTGTGTCCTGCCGGAAAAAGAACTCAGACTGCGCATTGGTCCTGGCGGAGGTTTTTCCTATGGGTTTTCCTTAGTTACAGGTTATCGGCAAAGGTAGAAATCTGCAATGTCGGTAACTTGGGCGAATGCGGGATCAGTGTGGAGAATTAATGTGGGGTTGGAGGATCAAATACTTCCACACAGAGGTGGTGGAGGTACCCTGTAAAAACCCGAAAGGGTATACGGGTAAGAACCACATAATAAAAAAAAATAGAAATTTATATAATAAATTGTTTACACAATACAATATGATATATGTTATACTATGAAAGATGGGTACTTAAAGTGACAACAATTTTTTTTATGAATATTTCGGTATTGCAAAATTCACCCAATTTTAATTATAAAGCAGTAATTTTGTTCCTTGAAAGATTTCAGGAAATGAAGATACAGTCAATTGTTTATATGTTGCTATGCGTATGTTTGTAAGTTTGTGCGTATGTAAGTATAAACTATAGGCTGCAACTTTGTAGGTTCTGATGTTTTTTCAATTTATATATTGGTGAACTGAAATAACTTTTGTCAAATCATGCTGTAGTTATCCAATTTTGTAATAACGACAGGAGATAGAGAAACTCTGGTATATATTAGAGATGAGTAGAGAGATGGGCAACGGAGGGGGTTTCGGTGCGACGCGTTTTGAAGCAGTCGTAGTGGCCTCGCAAACTTTAGCGTACCACATGGCGGCTCCTGGAAAAAGGATCAGTATGAGAACTTCTTTAGACCGTATGTAAAGAGTTTTCAAGAAAACGGGACAAGAGTTTGAATTTCGTCTCTGCAGTACCTTTTCTTTCGTTTAGCTCTTCCGAGGCGGCCGCTGTACTTCATTGTACACTGAGCGCTCGGTAAGGTATCTGGACTCCGAGTTATTCCTTTTTATTACAGCTTTATTACGGTCAACTTGTATGCTATGACAAAACTACACTATGATACACTACAACTATGACAATAAAACGGCATTTATTAACAGTACAAATGAAATTTGAATGGAAAAAATCGGATAATTTTAAGTTACAATATTAAAATTCGTATTAATACTCAGAACCCTTACCTTTGCGATTTATTTATAATGAAACATTGTCATTTTTCTTTTCAAAAGAATCTATTGAATAATTTATAAATATTTTTAATGTTAGTAATTTATAATATTGGATAGCTTCAGGATAGAATTTTATTTCAAAAACAGCAGGTATAACAATGCAGTGACATTTTTTTTTAATATTTAGAGCGTGCAATGAGATAATCATCTTTAAATAATTTTATGTTGCCTGTATAATGTTTGAAAGTCAAGATTTTAATAATTCGTTGTGCGTTGTATCAAAATAATATTGTGAAGGTGATTTATTCTTAGACTAATAGATAAATAAATAAATGGTTTGGATAGAAAATTAATAATTAAATTATCTTTATTTAAAAGTAAATAATCTTTATTTTTATAAGTAATCTAATAATATAGCTTCATATCAGGATTTATGTTTTTATATGCCCTTGTTGCACAATATACTATTTTTTAATCAAGGTTGTCCAATCAAAATTAAATCCGAAAAAATTGTTTTTTTGAAATAAGTCAAATCTAATAACCAAATAATCCAATTTTACGAACAAACATTAATTATAATTAATACGAATTTTAATATTGTAACTTAATATTATCCGATTTTTTTCATTAAAATTTAATTTTTACTGTTAATAAATTCCGTTGTATTGCATGGTTAAAAAATACAATGATTGATTATTTTTAAAAAGTTAGTTTTGTCATAGCGTAAAAGTTGACCGTAATAAAACTGTATTAAAATGGATTATCTCGGAGTATTGAACGGATTAAAAGTAAATTATCTTTATTTTTATAAGTAATCTAATAATATAGCTTCATATCAGGATTTATGTTTTTATATGCCCTTGTTGCATAATATACTATTTTTTAATCAAGGTTGTCCAATCAAAATTAAATCCGAAAAAATTGTTTTTTTGAAATAAGTCAAATCTAATAACCAAATAACCCAATTTTACAAACAAACATTAATTATAATTAATACGAATTTTAATATTGTAACTTAATATTATCCGATTTTTTTCATTCAAATTTCATTTTTACTGTTAATAAATTCCGTTTTATTGTATGGTTAAAAAATACAATGATTGATTATTTTTAAAAAGTTAGTTTTGTCATAGCGTAAAAGTTGACCGTAATAAAACTGTATTAAAACGGATTATCTCGGTACCTGGACCTGATCGAGCGCTCAGTGTACAGTGGTGTACAGCGGCTTCCTCGGAAGAGCTACACGAAGGAAAGCTACTGCAGAGACAAAACTCAAACGCTTTTCCGTTTTCTTGAAAACTCTTTACCTGCTGTCTAATGCTTTGGCTACACCTAGGGTTTAACTGAGAGGCTGTTTAACTGAGCACTGGTGTAGACGGTAAAAATTCACTAAAGTTCGGTACGAAGTCAGCTACTACCGTTAACGTCGCTGAATTCGTTGTCGTGTTGCCAACTTCAAACGAATGTGTTTTTATGAGTGCGAGTGAGAGCGTCGTTTTGAAAAAAAGGGTGTCTCTCTCTTCGCCCACGCTGCTTTCTTCCCTCCGAGGGTCGAAGCCTGACAGTCCGAGCTCGAGCAGGTAAACGGACCCAAATTTTTTAGTCTTTTTTTATTTTATCGTCAGATAGAAAATTGAGATTTACCTTTTTTTCTCGAATTTATAGACGAAGTAAGAAAATTCGCATTCTTTACAAGAATAGAGTTATAATGCAATTTGAATGAAAAAAATCGGTCCATTATTAGCAGAGATTGGAAATAAAATAATACACCTTAATCATAAATATCTCTACTAATAGTGGGTCGATTTTTTCAATTCAAATTGCTTTTTAATTCTTATTTCATAAATAATGTGAATTTTCTTTTTTTGAGTACAAATTGACAAAAAAGGTCAATTTTAAATTAGGATTTAGCCATCGAATATTCCTAGTTAAAGAAAAAGTGAAAAAAAATTCGAGACCAATACATGTCACAGCAGGAGAGAGAGACAGTCGCAACTGTGTGGCCAAAGTCTGAGCGGACATTGCGCTATAATCCGCCTCGTACCCCGACCAGTAAACAGATCCAGTAAAATGATCATCCAAAATAATGACCAGATGATAAACAGGCTGGAGGAGCTGCAAGAAAAATTTCTACTCAAGCAAGCTCAACAAAACACAGAGTTCATACACCAGCTGATCAAGGGCCTGTCGGAGCGCACGGCTTGGAACCTGGAAAATCCACCACTGCAGTCGACCTCTGCAGCAATTCCAGCACTGGCTGCTGGAACTGCTAAGGTGAGCGAGGGTGCCACGCGGAAGCAGATAATATAGCTGAGAAAGGCCCTGATGCTGAGGAGGCACAGCTACGGGCAGCTGACGTGGAAGAGACGTCAGGTGGTAACATGAACCAGAGAAATGGTATCAAAATTGTACGGGTGGAAATTCCAGAGCCCAAGATTGCGATTGAGAGGCGGACGAATGGGAGCGGAGAGACCCAATCCCGGTCAGATGAATTTGCGCTTCTGATGGCCAAGTTACCAGACATGTCAAGTCCTAGACAGGGGCATGTTGGTGCATCAGAGGTGCCTGTTGAAGAGAGCGGAGAGATCGTCTTGCCACAGGAGCAAGGGTCACCGCAGGAACAGAAATCTCCCCTAGAGAAAGGTGAGATTGCTGATTTACCTTGCGGCAGCCAACATGTAACAGGTGTAGCAGAGACACCGAGAGTAAGTAACCTCAAAAAATCAATCTATCTATAAATAAGACTCTACCTAAAAATAATTTGACTGCACAAAATCTAGATGAGTACATTAATGAAAAAGTAGAGGCTTTGTTGAAAAAGAGAACAGAGAGTCAATTAAATTAAAATAGCTTGAAAAATATAACTGAAAAAATACAAATTGAAATTAATAATGGAAACTCAGGAGTAAAACGAAATTACAAATTGACAATGTCAACTAAATTTGAGATTTTTGAAGATTATTTAACATCTGAATTAAAAACAAAAAAATTAAATTATATCCTCGAAATTGAAAAGCACGACAATATAAATTCAGTAAAATTAAAGGAAGATAAAGAGAAAGTAAGAGACATAATAATAAATCACATAGATATGATTTATTACACTAAAATAGTAGAGTTGAGAGAACCATCAGAGATTATGGTAAAACTCAAGGAACACAAGAGATTAGAGACGAGAACAAACTCTATCTCAGCTAGAAAGGATTTATATGGTTTAAAATTCAATCCAGTCACAGAAACTGCTTCACAATTCTGGGACAAATTTGAAGAAAAAGTAAGAACATTCGATAGGATTCCTGGAGTTGGGAAATCAAAAGAAATAGAAAAGAGAGATGTGTTTCTTCAAGCCGTAGTAGACACAATTCCAGAGATAAACATTGTGGACTGCGTTGCCAGGCAAAATGGCAGCGAAATGTCATATTCGCAATTAAAGGAGTTTATTTTACAGGTTGAGTCCACGTGACCCAAACGAGACTTACCCAAAACTGCGCTGTTTGCCCGAGGAGGCATGGAAACAGTAGGAGGCAGGAGCAACCAAAGCACTTATCATCAAACCGACAGAAGGTGCTTCTCATGTGGTGTAAGAGGCAGATTTTCTGTTTTTCTTGCAAGGAGGTGGCGGGACATATCTCCAAAGACTGCTCAAAAAGGAAAGCCGAATGGCCGTCTAACCCTCAACCTAACAAAAGTTTCAAGAGGGGAGAAACGCAGCGACCTGCACAACCGGCATCACATGCCAGAAGATCGGGCAGACCTCAGAGAAGCTTCGAGAGTCGAGGCAGAGAAAGAAACAGAAGCAGCAGAGGAGGCCGAGGCAGAGGCTCGGACGGAGGTGTATACTACAACCGAGCTCGTGGGGATATCCAAATGGCAGCTGCCCACTTCAGTTCTACAGAAAATTCGGCCTTGGAAACGAGGTCAGATAACTATTCAGGTGAGGATATAATATCTTTTTACAATACGAAATATCAGATAAACGTAGGTATTATAAAGAGCGACATTAGTAACAAAAGGCATACAAGTAAAGTAGTTAAATTCATTGCAGATTCGGGAACAACTGAACATTTGAGTAACGTAAAGTTAATATGTAACAACTTAAATGAGTCTAATAAATAATCGATCAAGTGTGCGGATAACAAAATCAAACTAGACACAAATGGGGTAGGAATTGTTAAAATCAAAACAACAGAAGTAAATGAATTAGTATTAAATGATGTAATTTATGCAAAAGATTTATCGGAAAATTTACTTTCTTTGAGACAATTTGTGGACAAAGGTATGAAAATTTATTTAGATAATAAAGGGATCAATATCTATGACCCAGTGGCCAGAAAGAGTCTGATTACCGGTATTTATCAATCACCATTTTGGATAGTCAAACTAAAAATATCTAAAGATAACGAAAATAATGAAACCTCAAATGAATTAAGTACCAGTTTCAATGAAAATGCTTGTTATCACTCGTACAACACTAGGAGTTCTAAAGTTAATGGAGAAAAGAAAAGTGACGATAGTGAAAATAGAGCAGAGAGTAATATAGACAAAAGTACGGAAGTCTTCTCTACGAAAAAATTCACAAATTAAAGAAATTGAAACAAATAAAGAGAGTGATTCGGGAAAGGAATCAACTAATCAACTAAATGGTTTATTAAATATATTAGTAAATAGGAAATTGCACAAATTAAATGAAGAATCTGAAATTGAAGTAAATTTAGATATTGACTATAAAAATAATGTATTTGGTGAACCAAAGAGATTAACCCAGGCGATGTTCTGGCACATGAGATTGGGTCATGCACCTAGGACTTATCTGGTAAACTTGGCAAAGGAATATCCAGAGTTATTAAAATCAAATGATATAAGTAAAGATAAGTGTATATCTGAGTGTGAGACATGCTTAATATCCAAAAGTACAAGATTGCCATTCTACCAGGTAAGAACTAAAGCAACCAAACCATTACAGGTAGTTCATGCTGACACAATGAGACCAATAAGTTCCACTGTACACCCTAAAGAATTTAGGTTTGTGCTTATTTTGATTGATGATCATTCGCGAGTAGCTCTAACCTATCCATTACGTAGGAAGAATGAGGCTCCTAAATGCATAGAAGAATGCATAGAGGAACTGAGTTTACAGGTTCAGAAACAGTAGAAGTATTGAATAACTTGGGTGTTGAATTGCAACTAGCCTGCCCAGATACTCCAGAGCACAACGGAGTGGCAGAAAGGTTTATTAGAATGTTAAAAATGAGAATAAGAGCAATGATGTTTGATTCAGGCCTGCCACAGAGCATGTGGGATTTAGCTGTTAAGGCAGCCACGTACAATACAATAGGACACCTCACAAATCAGTTGAAATGAGTATTTCTCTGAACAAGTTAAACTCCACTTATAGAGTAGACCTACTCTAAATACTCCACTTATAGTTAGATTTATTGAGAGTATGGTTTACAAAGATTTTTACAACAAGCAAGCAGAGATTGTGAGTCAACAGCTGACCGCTGAAACACCCATGGAACTGTGTGGTAAAATAGATGTTAACCAGGTTAAGTCATTAGATTCAGAGAGAGAAGTAGAAACCCTAAATATAAAAGAAATGACAGTCCAACCGAGTGAAGATTATGTAGAGCCAATAGTTTACTTTACTATAGAAGATAAGCCAGATAAATTATTAATCGATGAGAACACTAGCGATGTTAAATTTCACGCGCTATTAACTAAGATACAAGCGGATCCGCAAACATACAGGGAGGTTGTATATTCTGCGGAAGGTTAAAAATGGATAGAAGCAGTAGAAAGTGAATTAAAAGCTCTCAAAGATAAACAATTTTACAGAGTAGTAGAAAAGCCAAAATTCAATGACAAAAACTCACAGCCCAACATAATCAGCTCTAGGTGGATATTTAAAAGAAAGGTAGACAGTGTAGGAAATGAAAGATTTTAAGGTAGATTAGTCATTAGAGGGTTTCAGGATAGAAACGAGTACGAATTACGGGAGACGTATGCGCCTGTTTCTAGACTTTCATTAGTTAGAGCATTTTTAGCAACAGCAAATAAATACGATTTGAAATTAAAACAACTAGACGTAGAAACGGCATTTTTATATGGTGATTTGAATAAGGAAATATACATGGAAATTCCAGAGGAAATAGTCATTGACTCAGAAACAAGAAAAAACTTCCTGTGGAAGTTAGAGAAATTCTTGTATAGATTAAAAATTAGTCCAAAGAAGTGGAATGATAAATTCACACAGAATATGTCCAAATTAGGTTTTACGTCACATGATTTTGATCCTTGTTTATTTGTCAAAAGAAGCAAAGATGAATGTATTGTAGCATTATTGTATGTTGATGACATTTTGATGGCAGGTAAAGAAAGCAAAAATCTGGAAACAATAAGAGAGTTCTTGAGCAAAGAATTTTCAATTAAAGATTTAGGTGAACCAAGGGAGTTCTTGGGAATTAAAATAGAAAGAGACAGTAATGCTAGAACAATAAGTCTTAGTCAGGAAACGTTTATAGTTAAAGTGCTGGAAAAATTCGGATTTGAAAAAACAAGACCTGTTTCAACCCCTATGCAAACAAACCAAGTCTCGAATAGAGAGAGAAAGAATAGAGAGGAAAATGAGTACTCTAAAGAAGTGACTCCAAATCGTCAATTTCGTGAGGCAATAGGGTCCCTACTATACCTAACAAATGCTACTCGCCCCGATATTTCCTATACTACCAACGTATTAAGTAGACACCAAGTAAATCCTACAAAGAACGAATGGGAAATGGTAACAAGAGTTTTCAAATACTTATCTGGCACTAGGAGTTATAAATTGACATTTAAAGGAATATTAAACACTTTAATAGCATACTCTGACGCAAGCTTGTACGATTGCAAAGACTCATTGACTACATGCGGCTTAGTCTTAAAACTATTCGGAGACTCTATAGCATCGAGAACTCACAAACAGAGTAGTGTAGTTCTGCCAACTTGTCAAGCTGAATATGTTGCTATGAGTGAGACAAGCCAAGAACTAATGTCTATGCACAGTTCGATCAAATTTATTTTGGGAAATAATTTGTATCCTATGATGTTATTTTGCGATAATCTGGCAGCAAAGGCGTGTGCAGTAACGAATGGATCGAACAGATTAAGACACATGGTAGACAGAAAGGAACATTATATACAGGAATGTGTGGATAGAAATTATGTTAAAATAGAATGGGTCAGTTCTAAAGAACAATTGGCAGATATTTTCACCAAGGCTCTTCCGAGAGAATTACATGATAAGTTAACTTTACAAATATTAAACATGTCTGATCGCTAATACTATGTATGTAATTACAGGAGAAAATGAGGGCTGGGACTGAGACAGCGTCATACCTGAGAGTCTAAAACCAGAGCTAATCATACGGGAAAATCACCCGACCAAAGACTATCAGTGCCTAGTAAAGTCAAGATTACCTCAAATCTGCCTAAACTAGTTTTTAAGATTTTACTGCTAATTAGCTGTATTAACCATTTACAAATTCAATGTAAAAGGTTACGTAGTTACTAAAAGTAAGATTAAGTAGCGAAATTGAGAGGGAATGAAAGATGTAATCAATCTGATCCTTACCTCAGAGCGCCCTCTGTGCTGAGCGGATGTTGCGAGCGAGCGTGTCGGCACGCGCGCGCGAGTCGATCGCTGTTCGTCGCATGGAGAGCTTCTTGATTACAATAAAGCAACTACGAGTTCTTCGCTACACCGAGTGTTTTCTAATTACCACCCATATAATCCAACAAAAACATCTGCGTAAAGTTTGGAAAGTTATACCGCAAATTGAACGAATGGTGATATGCTACATACTAGCACACACATATACACACCAACTCACGCACGCATGAGCACATACACAGATACACACACACGCACACACATCAATACGGACACATCAGTACAGACATGTTCTATAAGCAGTGGCCAGTTATTAGTACCTTTACCTTAACTATTTCATAACACTTTATCACGTTGTAAAGAAATAACTTTATATCTAGATTTTGTATAATAAACAGAATTTGTCACACTTTTGTCACATCTTTTTTACATTTGCACTGCAGCTAAGAGAGGCGAGAGCATCGTTGCAGTTGAGAGAGGCGAGAGCGCGTTGCCGCATTCTACTATCGCTCTATTATTATATTAGAGGTAAGGGCTAACCCGCGGCAACCGCGGTCGTATATCAGGGCCATACAACGAATAGTGTGTCGTGCCCTCAAGATACAAGGGCTCCGAACAGCCCACGGTAAAAGGGGACCGCGCGCGAACGCAACCCTCTCCGATTCCGGCGGCGTGTTCAGCGACGGTCGTGCTGAACACGCAGGCCACGCTCGGCCTACGCGAATTTTATTTTTACTGTCTAATTTGTAAATATTGTTAACTTCATTGTTTGCTTTATTTAATTGTTTTTTAGAATATAGCTTTTTGTTGTTTTTGTTAAATCGTTGTGCCATTAATTAACCCTGACCCGTCTCTCATCGCATCAAGTTAGGCCGACAAGCAAGGCTAGATTGCTGTTCGGAGTATACGTGGAAAAAGCCTGCATGGCTACATCGGAGTAAGGCTACAGCGGTGAGTCGCCGCGATTTCCATATATTTCCATATAACATTAGTTTCGCTTGGCGTGAAACGGCAAAGCCGCTTATTTCGCTGAGCATAAACTATTGGTGAATATTTGTTGCTTTGCTTGGAGTGAAACGACAAAGCCGCTTATTTCGATGGGCGTAAACTATTGGTGAATACTTGTTGCTATGCTTGGTGTGAAGTGGCAAGCACTTATTTTGCTGGGCGCAACGTGATCAGCTACTTCAATTTATATTAGTTAATTATATTTTATATTTATTCTATATTAGTAGACGAGTTAAACCCGTTGTTCGCTTGGTGTGAAGTGGCTACTTAAATATATGTTAAATAATGCACTTCGCTCGGCGTGAAATGGCGAACCGCTGAATTCATTGGGCGATAGTGTAATTAATGTTCATTCTATATTAGTAGACTACTTTAACCCGTTGTACGCTTGGCATGAAATGACAAGCACTTATTTCGCTGGGCGCAACTTAATTAGCTACTTAAACGTATGTTAGTTAATTATATTTTATATTTATTCTATATTCGTAGACTACTTCAACCCATTTTTCGCTTGGCATGACGTGACAAGCACTTATTTCGCCGGGCGCAATGTGATTACCTACTTAAATATATGTTAGTTCATTCTATATCATTGTTATACCGATAATCTGTTGTTTCCGCTTGGCGTGAAGTTGCAGGCACTTATTTCGCGGGGCGCAACAGTAGGTAAGCAAAGGGGGTTCTGGATCCCCCCACCAATCCACCTTTCGACTCACCTATGAAGGTAAGAAGCGCTGTGATTGGCTGAGGCGGACAAGTGAGAATAAGCCCCGCCCCCACTCAACTCACCTATGCAGGGAGCAAGCGAAGGTGGGTGGAAATCAGCACCCATTCCCGATTACTCGATTATTACTCGATTATTATAGGTGAGTAAGCTACTCTCTTATGCATGCAAACGGGAGTATAATAGAATGCGTACATGTGTACGCATGCATGCACCCGCGCGCTCGATGCTCGTCGAAGTTTCTCGCAGGCGAATGACGTGATGCATACATGCTCGCGCGCGCGCGACGTCATCAATTGATCTAGCAGCATATACGATGTGAAATATGTAATATCCGGATAGGAGTGCGCATATTAAAGAAATCCACTTTACCGACTAAGATTTACGTTAGATATTCACATTTCAATTGTACAGAGTATACTTACAAATTTTCAATATAATCGAATAAGACAAAGAAATAACAAGAATTTTTTAGCTAATAGTGAAATTCCATGCAAATGGGAGTATATTAGTAGAATGCGTGCATGTGTATGTATTATGCACGCACCCGCGAGTTCGATCATCGTCGAAGTTTCGCACGGACAAATGATATCATGCTTTTGCGCCGACAATCGTTCGGGGATGTCAGGTTGAACTCTGCGCACTTTAAAGAGGTAGAAATAATATCTCGCGATACAAATGCTTTCATGAATGCAGTCGAATATTCGAAGGACTAACTGTAAGACGCACATTTAGAAATGGGCGTGTATGCGTGTGTGCGTGTATGTACGTGCCTGGAATTCTCTGGAAGCTTCTCATCGTCGACGAGGACCGACCTTCGATGGATCTGTGGATGAGCCAGGCTGCGATATACGAATACTACTGTGTTTCCGCAGGCTGGCACAAAGCGTGTATATCTATATATGCACAAGTCAAGAATCTTATATCTGCTGCTATAACTTTGGCTAGTAAGCAGCGAGTTGTAGGGGCTGAAAAACGTTTTAATAAGGAGAACAATCATTAACCCATTTCTTTTCAAATTTAGCAATATAAGTATATAAAACTACATAAGTTATTTACATTTCTATGTATGATATATACTTAATATGAATATTCAATATAATCGAATAAAGCAAAGAAATTCCAAGAATTTTGAGATAATAGTAAAAATCAAAAATTCTTTAATTTTTTAAATTTCGAAAATGAATACTCCTATGCCATAGATGACCCCCGACAGTGGACCTTAACTTTTGCTTATTTAAATCGAGCTCTTGTAGTTTACGCTATAAGGTAAAAGTCCCTATTATGGATATATTAATATTGGGTATAAAAAGAATATTGTTTGAAGGGCTATGGTTTATAAATTAATTTAGAACGTGCAAATAACAATTTTTTTCTTTATTTGAATTATTATCTCTATTATCTATCTATTCTATTCTATCTTCTATATATAAAAATACTTGTCCCGACTGACTGACTGACTGATTCATCAATGCCCAGCCAAAACCACTCATCCGATTAACTTGAAAATTTGTGAGTACCTTCTACCCACATAGTAGGTGCTCACTAAGAAACGGTTTTTTGAAATTCCACCCCCAGGGGATGGAAAGGGTTAAAATGTGTTTTTTCGATTTTTTACTATATTTCTGCGGGAAAAGGAGATTTCGAGATGGTTCTCGCGGCAAAAAGTCTGGAATAACATCAGGAAAAAAGCAATTTCTGGATTTTTCGGAATTTCACCCCCAGGGGGTGATATGCGTCGAATATGTATTTTTCGTTTTTTCACTATATTTCTGCGGGGAAAGAGATTTCAGGATGGTTATTGCGGCATTATATCTGGAATATCATTACTCAGAAAAAGATTTCTTAGCTTTTTAAATTTCACCCCCAGGGGGTGAAATGCGTCAAATGTGCATTTTTTCCAGCTGTACTATATTTATGTGGGGGAAAGAGATTTCAGGATGGTTCTTGCGGCATCATATCTGGCACGACATTAGGAAAAAAACAATTCGAAAAAGTCACACCCTCCGTGCGTGCAAACAGTTGAAACGCTTCTTCCATTTCTTACTAAATTTTCACAGAGAAAAAAAATTTTCGCAGAGAAAAAGATTTCAGTATAACAGAACGAGACTGTTTTCGTGTCGTAACTTTCGAAATGATAATACGAAGGGAACGTGCAGTGTTGATATCTCTCATGAATTTTAAAGTATGTAATACCGATAAAGAGCCGCTAGATGGCTACGCTGAGCTTCAACCACAAGAGAAATAATCGAGTCTCATTATATATAGAGGCGATGAAGCCTTGAAAAGGCATTAGGAGTCTGAGAACTCTAGCCTATTGTGAGTAATATCACGGTTTTCCTGCGTTGTCACGATGATTGTGTAAATATTGAGCATAAATGGGTTATGACGCCACATAAAGTAGTTCCCATGTTGGCGGATGGTGCTTGCCTCTTAAGTGCAATATCTTTTCATCTGTACGACACTCAAGTTTTGTCTCGGGAGATTCGTATTCAAATTGTAGATCATATTGTTAACAATTGGCAATATTTTTGGATCATGTCTCATGATGATATAAGAAATAATTATAGAAATTCTGAGGAATACTCGATCGATATGTTAAAACATTCCACTGTAGTTTTAGGAACCAAGTGTAGTTTTAGGAGGATGATTTATGATATTCCTCAAGCGATTAGAATCTTTTTGATCGAAGTAGACGCGTTAACCATTTTCTAAATGAACAGCGAGGTGAAAGACTGTTGGAAATTTTTCATGAATAGGGAAACTTAAGATTCTCCATACTGCCTCGGAACTACTGATATATCGACCACTTTCATAAATTTTAACTTCGTCTTTTTTATCTTCTATATCGAATACAGCCTAACCACTGCCTTTGGTGATATATTTACAAACATACTTTATCGATTTAACAGAGTTCCAGTATTCCACATTGATATGAGCTTAAAAAATCCGCGAAAGAACAGGATTGTATGGTACGACCCAGCGGTTATCAATGGTGATGCCATTGATTTCAACAATAAAACCACCATCTTCCGGTTTCCTACGTCGATATTTTGGGTATCCATCATCTCCTGTTTGAGTTTCTTGCAGAAATTCTTTAGGATATTTTTTGCTGCAACAACCTTCTTTCATGCAAGGCGACCTGTTATTTAAGCTACCGCAAGGTCCGTCGATCATGTTGGCCTTGACGATTTCATAAAGAAGAGGATCTTCGGCTGGGTCTGGTATTTCTGCGCTAATAACATCATCTATCTGATCTGGAGTGAAACGTAGTTTAAGCCACAATAAAATATGTATGTGAGGTAAACCTCGCTTCTGCCATTCAACAGAATACATGTAACATTTCATTTCTCCAAATAATTCACCCTTCGTTAATAATGCTATAAGTGATTTCACTTTCAAGTGGAAGACCCTAGCTATGATATCATGCCGGTCGTAAGACTTTTGGCCATATAGTAATGCTTCTGTAATGTCGCTCCATCGGGGATTACACGTAAATATTATAAATAAGTCCGGACGACCAAAATTGCGGACGTACGTCATAGCATCCTGGGCCTTTTCATGCATATACCGTGGTGATCCAGTAAAAGACGATGGAAGCACTACCATCTGACCTAGTTCGGCGACATCGGTATCTTGTCTTCCAATAGCATCTTTTAGGTGCATATAATTGTCTACTCTAAGTTGCGCCTGGTTGTTCCGAATAAAGTTTAATCGTTCTGTTTCAATTTTCGCGTACATATCTACTAAGAATTGATTAAAGTGAGATCGACAGTACAGTAAATGGTTGATCTCTGTTTCTCGGATCATGATGCGGTATGAATAGAAATTCATTGCAGATACTGTTTTTTTAAGAGGTAAATTTGTTTTTGGATCGATCTGATAAACATCTACAGAGTAACCGTCCTCACCCCGGCAAAACAGTAAAGGATACTGTAAGGCATCATACGAACGATGCACCTCATTTATTTTTTGTAACTTATCATCATGACTTTGTAATACAATATCCCTTTTTTCAAACTGCTGCCCAACTATGACCAATGCAACTTCACTTGCTGCTGGAGCATTATATCGGCCACGATGAGCATTGGCTGGTTTCCTATCAGCATGAATTACAACTTTGAAGTTTTTACAATTTTGAGCTATTTTTTCGAGAGTAGTCTTCAAATCCTTTATGTAGGAGTTATAACGATGCAACATCGTCTGCAGTTGTTTTACCAGATCCTGGCGTACGTCAGGGATGTGACCAGATCTTATACGTACCTCTCTTTCATCCTCTCCAACAAAATCAATCTGTAGAAATTGAGGATTTTGTTGGGGCAAAGGTTGTAGACCATCAATTAAATGATACACTTGACCTTGTACTTTGAAAGTAGGCATAAATCCATGTTCCTTGATTTGTTTGGCTCCGAAAGATGTCATTTGGAAACAGCTATTATATTTTCTAATCCTGTCCATGAAATGTACATGGTCCGGGTGAGAGCCCATGATCAAACTGAAAAGTGGTTCGGGAAGACGCAAAGTAGGTGGCAGTTGCACTTTGCCGGTACTGCAGCACATTCCGGGTGGCTCAGTTTTATACTTTAAAGCGCCACAGTGTTTGCATTTGTGACTCATAGTGCCGATGGATACAGTTTTATCGGTTTCATATGATATCTCTGGATCGTATTTCATTCCGGAAAGAGCTTTAATCTTCCATGGAAGTAAGCGCCTTTCTGAGCGTAATCCTGGACGGCTTTTTTCATAAACACTAACAGCGGCTCTATGAACTTCCGGATGATTTTGCTGGTAAGAAGAAGCAGCGGCTCTATGAACTTCCGGATGATTTTGCTGGTAAGAAGAAGCAGCGGCTCTATGAGCTTCCGGATGATTTTGCTGGTAAGAAGAATCAGCGGCTCTATGAGCTTCCGGATGATTTTTCTGATAAGAAGAAGCAGCGACTCTATGAACTTCTGGATGATTCATCTGATATTTTTAGCGGCTCTTTCTAGTTGATTTTTCTTTACGTTATTTGTGAATCTTGCACGACGTTTCTTATTACGCTTAGCAGAACTGGATATTGGATCAGAAATTTCCATACGCTTTACGGGACTCGGTATTTTATCAGAAATATTTTGAACAGTTGTAGCGTCATTGCAAGATAAATAAACATCAAAATGTCCGTTTGATAAGTCTAATGTGAAACGAAGTCTCTTAATGGGACTTCCTTCTACACCGAATCTTTCATACAGATGTCCATTGCGATATACCTCAAAAGTGAAACCAAATATTTGTGCAGCAGCTACTAACTCGCATAAACTTCCATAAGTGGAATGTTTTAACATATCGATCGAGTATTCCTCAGAATTTCTATAATTATTTCTTATATCATCATGAGACATGATCGAAAAATATTGCCAATTGTTAACAATATGATCTACAATTTGAATACGAATCTCCCGAGACAAAACTTGAGTGTCGTACACATGAAAAGATATTGCATTGAAGAGGCAAGCACCATCCGCCAACATGGGAACTACTTTATGTGGCGTCATAACGCCATTTATGCTCAATATTTCCACAATCATCGTGACAACGCAGGAAAACCGTGATATTACTCACAATAGGCTAGAGTTCTCAGACTCCTAATGCCTTTTCAAGGCTTCATCGCCTCTATATATAATGAGACTCGATTATTTCTCTTGTGGTTGAAGCTCAGCGTAGCCATCTAGCGGCTCTTTATCGGTATTACATACTTTAAAATTCATGAGAGATATCAACACTGCACGTTCCCTTCGTATTATCATTTCGAAAGTTACGACACGAAAACAGTCTCGTTCTGTTATACTGAAATCTTTTTCTCTGCGAAAATTTAGTAAGAAATGGAAGAAGCGTTTCAACTGTTTGCACGCACGGAGGGTGTGACTTTTTCGAATTGTTTTTTTCCTAATGTCGTGCAAGATATGATGCCGCAAGAACCATCCTGAAATCTCTTTCCCCCACATAAATATAGTACAGCTGGAAAAAATGCACATTTGACGCATTTCACCCCCTGGGGGTGAAATTTAAAAAGCTAAGAAATCTTTTTCTGAGTAATGATATTCCAGATATAATGCCGCAATAACCATCCTGAAATCTCTTTCCCCGCAGAAATATAGTGAAAAAACGAAAAATACATATTCGACGCATATCACCCCCTGGGGGTGAAATTCCGAAAAACCCAGAAATTGCTTTTTTCCTGATGTTATTCCAGACTTTTTGCCGCGAGAACAGTCTCGAAATCTCCTTATCCCGCAGAAATATAGTAAAAAATCGAAAAAACACATTTTAACCCTTTCCATCCCCTGGGGGTGGAATTTCAAAAAACCGTTTCTTATTGAGCACCTACTATGTGGGTAGAAGGTACTCACAAATTTTCAAGTTAATCGGATGAGTGGTTTTGGCTGGGCATTGATGAATCAGTCAGTCAGTCAGTCAGGACAAGTATTTATATATATATATATATATATATATATATATATATATATATATATTAAGTGTCTGAAAGTCCCTCTAGATACATGTATCCTGCAGACAGCTGGTGTATATGCAGGTATGCTACTATAAATGGATCGAGTATATAGCATTATCGATTGATATTTCGAATGCTGGCTTATTCTTAATTCAAAGTTGACAATACATTCCGTACGAATTTTTAAATATCCCCAGCTCATCTGAAGGTCATCAGTCATAGTGTAAAGGAAGATCGCGAGCAAAGCTTTATCAAATAAATAAAGATAGTCAGATGTCATCAATTTCACCGTATGACGTCACACATTGACGTGTCAGGTACATTCAAATTCCAGACAATTCTCTATTATAATCTTTAACATCACATATTACAGTTGATTTATCGATTAAGATGTTGGAAGTACAGAATATTTTATGATATACTTTATCAGTAACGTAATTATTTTAGAAATTTCAAGTTTGAAATAAACAGTTTTTTCCGTAGATGGGTTATTATTAACATTTTTACTTATTTCTGACAGGAATATTTAAACGTATTTAATTATGGAAGCTTAGGAGTGGAGATACTGATTTGGGTATCAAATAAATGGAAGGAAGCGTATTTTATAATACAAAAATATTTTATTTTAAATTTCAATTTTACACCATTTGCTAATAATATTTTTAGCTGTCAGTTGAGATAATACATCAGAACGTATATCTGTTGCAATCTTAGTACAAAAGAATTATTATGAGTTCAATATACAATTCCATCTTTACGAAGCTTATTGATAATCAAACTATAACTAACAACAAATAGGATCGTTACAGTCATCATCAAGTTTATTAGGAATCCACGCAGTATTTTTTCTGCTAATCTTTCTCCGGATCCAATCTTCTTCAATGGTAAAAGGTCTCTTGTATCGATGTTGGAGTCCTAATTCTACAGCGGATGCCTTCATTACCGGAGCAATAAATTTACCAAACTTTTTGTTTCTCTTAATGTGAAAGGATTCATCGTTTCTGTAATGTTTTCTATGGGCGCTCGATTTATCAACAATATCTTGATAAGGATCAGATTCATCGTTATCTTCTTCACTATCAGCTGTTGGAAATGAGGAGCTTTGATTAGACAAGGTATCATCATCTTGAATTGTAAAAGACTCATTCAATTCATAAGTCTTTTCGGACTCATCAGACTCATTAGAATTCTCTACCTCAAGAGATTCGTAACTCTTTACAAGCTTACGAGACTCATCAGATTCAGATATCTTGTTGAACATATTGGGCTCATCAGATTCAGGTATCTCGTCAATTGTATTAGACTCACCAGATTCAGATGCGCTGGACGCAGTAAACTCATAAGCCTCATTTGACTTATGAGATTTATCGAGCTTATTAAATGCATAAGCCTTTTCATCAGGAATGAATTTCTCAATCTTCTGATGTTGTTTTACCTCTGTATTATTTACTAGTTTTTGTACTGGATCAATAATTGGTTTAAAAGTTTCATCTAACATTCTCTTAGTGTATAAAGTATCATTTTGTTTCGACTTGCATTTTCAACTAATAGCCTTCTTTGTCTTTTCAACTTTATTAAGAACATCTTTCTCTGGTAGAAGCACCTTGTTTTGCTCATCAGCATACTGACTCTTCACATTTCTGACTTGAAGTTCTTTTGTAGAATGTTTGTTGAGCATTGGATCATTTAAATCATAAAATTTCCTGCTCTTCAGTCTACGAATTGATTCGGCTTCACGGTAACGTTTTTTATGAGCACTTAAAGCTTCAATGATACTATAATAATTTTCTATATCATGAGAAATTATAAGATTTTTATTAAGCTCTTTTCTAAATTCTAATAAAGATTTTGTTAATGGATATCTTAACTTATTCAATTTGACGAAAGAAGTATCAATCTGAATAGGAGAGTTACCAATCATAAGTGTATTTCCTTGATTATAAACCCCATATATGTTATCAAGATATCGTACACAAATTTGATTTAACTTTGTCAAATATTTATTTAGATGTAAAAGAATCTCTTGATCAGCATCGGTATTGTCATAATTCTGAGTGTTTAAACTCTCTGCTATAGAGCTGGCTATCATAGGCTTTATTTCTTGAGCTTGTGCAGATATGACTGAACCATTTGAAGTTTCATCACCACTTTGCTTAAAAAAACTGCATTTAGATTTGATAGCCTCTTGAATATCATGCTGTTGCTGAAAAGTTGTCATGTCGATGCTTCAATGGTAGACAGTAAAATGCTAATGTTGGTAAATAATAACTAATATTTATACAAATTATACCATAGAGTAGTAATTTTATATCCTGCAGTAACATACCTCTTGTGACATAGAGTAGCACCTTTTATGTCACAATGTAGCACTTTGATGCTATAGAGTCACACTTTTACGTTATAATGTAGAAATTTTATGTCACAGAGTAACACGATTATGTTATAATATGGTAATGTTATGTAATAGAATAACTCATTCATGTCATAATATAACAGTTTTATGTAATACAATAAAAGCTTATGTCATAATATAGCACCTTTTATGTCACAAAGTAGCACTTTGATGTTATAGAGTCACATTTTTACGTTATAATATAACAAGTTTATGTAATAGAGTAGCACATTTATGTCATACAGTAGCACTTTGTCGTTATAGAGTCACACTTTTATGTTATAATGTAGCAATTTTATGTCACAGAGTAACACGATTATGTTATAATATGGCAATGTTATGTAATGGAGTAACTCATTCATGTCATAATATAACAGTTTTATGTAATACAATGACAGCTTATGTTATAATATAGCACCTCTTATGACATAGAGTAGCACCTTTTATGTCACAAAGTAGCACTTTGATGGTATAGAGTCACACTTTCATGTTATAATGTAGTAATTTTATGTAACAGAGTAACACGTTTATGTTACAATATGGCAATGTTACGTAATAAAGTAGTACATTTAAGTCATAATGTAACAGTTTATTTTATTTTATGTAATACAATAACAGGTTATGTCATAATATTCACCTCTAATGATATAGAGTAGCACGTTGATGTTATAGAGCCACCCTTCGATGTTATAATGTAGCAATTGTATGTAACAGAGTAACACCTTTATGTGATAATGCCACAGGTTTATGAAATACTGTGACAACTTATGTCATAATACAACACCTTTTATGACACAGAGTTGTACCTTTTATGTCATAGAGTAGCACTTTGTATAGCATTTTTTCGTACAGAAATACTTCTATTTAATGATAGAGTAGAATTTTTATATTCACAATATTATAATATAATTATGCAATGAAAAAAGTTTAAATTAAAATCTTCTTCAGTGACAAGTATATCTATAAATATATATATATATATATATATATATATATATATATATATATATATATATCATATACATTAGTATATATAAATAAATATTGTATATATCATTAACTTAGGTATAGAGGGCATGTTGAAACTCCACTGATTTCAGGCTAACACATTTTATCTTAAAACATTCTATACTTCCAACACCTTAATCGATAAAGCAACTTTCTGTAATATGTGATGTTAAAGATTATAATAGAGAATTGTCTGGAGTTTGAATGTACCTGACATGTCAATGTGTGACGTCATACGGTGAAATTTATGACATCTGACTATCTTTATTTATTTGATAAAGCTTTGTTCGCGATCTTCCTTTACACTATGACTGATGACCTTCAGATGAGCTGGGGATATTTAAAAATTCGTTCGTAATGTATTGTCAACTCTGAATTAAGAATAAGCCAGCATTCGAAATATCAATCGATAATGCTAATGTTGGTATATAATAACCTATATTTATACAAATTATACCATAGAGTAGTAATTTTATATCCTGTAGTAACATACCACGCGCAGTGCCTGAAAGTAGCCAAGGCAGACTTTTATACCGACATGTATCATGGCCGCCCTCGCGCAACTCTTGCGCGTAGGCCTCTAGCCCGAGGCTTACCTCGGGCTGCCTCGGGTCCCCTTGGATGCTCGTGTTTCGCTCAGGTACTAGGGGAACGTTAGAGGTCCGCTAGTCCGCGCGGGGAACGCTAGTATAGTATAGTATACCCTAGGGGAACTCGAGCGATCCGCTAGGGCACGCGGGAATCACTTGTGCGTGCGAGGGATGCTCATGCCGCGAGGTTGGCCATGGGTTCGTTCCGAATTTCTTTTGAAATTTTCCGTACTCGTCGGCCGATCGCGATTTTGTCCAGAATCAAATTAGGTTATGTAGATCAAAATTCAAAGTAAATAAATATTCACTGGGCACTGCAGGACTTCACTAAAGGAAAATCTGCTGCTGTTTATCAGATAAGTTATCTTTTAACTGCTTATCTATTTATAATTAGGTAATCTTCATTTTTTATGAGAGAAATATATTTAATGTCATTGACTTTTTGTTATTGTCAAGAAATTTATACATTTGAAAAATGCAGATTACCTTAGATTTATTGATTGTCAAAAATATTGAGCACTTGCTTTGTTTTAAATATTAAAAATTATTTTTAGTATTTCTGAAGGCTCAAAAGTATTTTACACAGAGACGATGATCCTGATACTTGTGGATTTGTTCAACCCTGCTTTTTAGAGTGGTAACCCAACAAGCAATAGGATTATTCTAAAAGTTCTCAAAGAATTCTTTTAAAATTCTCTTTTTATAAAGGAATTCAAAAAGAGTTCTTTTTAATTACAATAAGATTTAACGAATATCCGTTACATAGTCATTTATTAAGAATTATAAAAGAATTTTTTAATTCTTAATTTTATTCAGCAATTTAAAAGAAATTAAAAAGAGTTCTTTTGTAATAAAACGTAACACATCATATAATAATAAAGAGTTCTTTAATACTTAAATTGTTTTTTTATGATTAGCAAAACATCTTTTCTTTTTCTCTTTTCTTTTCTTTTTCCTCTTTTCTTTTCTTTCTCGTTTTACTTTTCGCTGTTTTGTCTGGGTTCTTTTTTTTTCTCGCATCTCTTTTCTTTTCGTTGATCGTTTTCGTTGATCGTTCGTATGTTTAATAGTGAAGGAAAAGACCTTTTCCGCTCAAACTGCCAAATACGCCCGCAGAGCAGCAACCTTACCGAGAAGCTTCGAACCACCACCACCACTTACGTCCCCTAAGACGTTCAATATATACGAATCAAGGGGAGAGCTCGGCACTTGCGAGCAAAGGGCCTTCGCGCCACCTAACGGGCCAAGCGTGTACCAAACGTTGGGACTGATGCAAATTCGGGCGCTAATTTTGAAATGAATGATCGGGCGGTAGACGCCACATATTGTTTGTCGTTGCTTATTCATTTTGCGGAATTATATTTTAACGGTATAACATTGCTGAATGGTATTTTTTATTTAAGTTTGGGCTCGTTTAAAATTCTTTGAATGAATAAAGTAAATTATAATATAATATCTAGTTATAATTATGATTATAATATAATATTGTAGTTATAATTACATATATTTACCTGTATATATTATTATAATAACAATTATTATAATCTTTATTATATTTGGTCTTTATAAAGGGATGTGAATTACAGACCCGACTTTTTACTTTTATACGGTTTAGGTATTTCAATGTTAAAAAAATATTTCGGAAAAACATGTTGTTTTTTATGATGTCCGGAAATTAATGGAATTTTGCTTGAATAATTTTTATTAATAAATATTATTAATATTGTGAATAGACGAAAGACGATGAAAAATTTAAATCTCCCGACTTGATGTTTACCGACCGAGAAGTAAATAATTACTTATAATGCAGCTTCAAACTCGGAACAGAATATTAACGACCAATCAGCTTTTCAAACTATAATTTTTTTTCTTTCTATATTATGGTCGTGGGGATCTCTTGGAGGATGCCAACATGCCGTTATGTATGCGTACGTTTTTAAAACTACGAAAATTTATTATTGTCTCATCATAACATATTTTCCATATGTAATAAAGAGAGAATACCTTATGAACGCTTTAAAATTTTTTTTAGTATTGCTATATAATTGCAAAAATTATTTTCACAAAAGAATACTTTTTGTAAACTTTACAATTACATATTATAAACATAAAATGTTAATAGTACTTTCTTAAAAAATACATAAATGTTTAAAAAGAATACTTTTTTAATTCTCCTATTCCTAAGAAACAAAAATTATTTCCACAAAAGAATACTTTTTGTATACTTTACAATTACATATTATAAACATAAAATGTTAACAGTATTTTCTTTAAAATACATAAAAGTTTTAAAAGAATACTTTTTTAATTTTTCTATTCATAAGAAACAAAAACTTATTTTATAAAAAGAATACTTTTAAAATACTGAATACCTTTATTAAAAAGATAAATTTATTCAAAAAGAATACTTTTTTAACTCTTATTGGATATTTTAAGTATTCAAATTTTGCGAACATTCGTTAACTCTTAAATAATTCTTTTTCAAAAAAGTGTGCTTGTTGGGTGTTTACTCTCAATTCTTGATTTTTTTTGGATTTTTGAAACTTATAAGAGGAATAAATACCATTTTTGATTTTCTTTTCTTTAGTTTAGTGTGCTTGTTGGGAAGTAATTCATGTAGCATAGTATTACCTATGCATTAGGACACGTAGAATTAAAGTTGTTATAAATTCCTAATTATGAAGGCAGAACCATGACTAATATTTTAGTAGCTATAAAAATTCTTTACAGTTTGGATGGTGTAACAGAGTAAGAAATTAGTCAAATAGTATGCAAAATAAACAGGTTTTTACATTTCTTTTAAAATTATTGAGTTTTAAATGTTACATATGTAAAACAAAAAACCCAAGTTACCCTCGTAATTTCTAAAATAATCTCAATATTCATGCATTACACGATAAATATATATGCTTTTCAGATTTTTTATATTATAATCATTTGACTCTATGTTCATGCTAAATATAACTGCATTTAACTTACAGTATTGCATGGGTTATCGAGTCATGACTGTAATGTATATATAATTATACATTTACATGTGCAGCCACATACTATGAAAGGTAACTGTACATTTTATCCTATAATTTTATATACGTACACACATTTACTTATAACATCTGGATATAATGGTATACTAATAGACATTAAATTTACAGAGATTACTTACTTCACAAAACCTATAAAACTAAAATAGAGCATCGAGAGATTGGAACAAAAAAAGATTTCAATACACCTCAGCCTTTCAATCCTAATGAAAATGAAATTGGTATAGCACCTTGACCTTTCTTAAGCACGAGGTAAACTTAGATCTGAAGTACTACCGACAAAATTGCATTTTTTCAGCAATGTACAACTTCTGCTCACTGAAAAGTCATCCAAATACACAGATTACACTGCGAGGGCTTGTATGCCAAGCCTCAAGTCTAAACAATCCACCAGTTTTTAAATATTAAATTATTTCCAAATTTTTTTGTTCAAAAATGAAATATTTAAAAACTGATCAATAGTCCAGACTTGAAAATTGGTATACATGCCCTCAGAGTATATTATTATCATATCTGTATAGTATCTTGACTTTTCTTAAGCACAAGGTATACTTAGATCTGAAGCACTACCGTCAAAATCGCATTTATTCAGCAATGTACGCCTTCTGCTCGCTAAAAAGTCTTCAAATTACACAGGTTTAATGCAATACACTGCGAGGGCTTGTATGCCAAACCTCAAGTCTAAACAATTAACCAGTTTTTAAATATTAAATTATTTCCAAATCTTTTAGTTCAAAAATGAAATATATAAAAATTGGTCAATAGTCCAGACTTGAATTTTGGTATACATGCCCTCAGAGTATATTATTATCATATCTGTATAGTATCTTGACTTTTCTTAAGCACAAGGTATACTTTGATCTGAGGCACTACCGTCAAAATCGCATTTATTCAGCAATGTACGCCTTCTGCTAGCTGAAAAGTCTTCAAATTACACAGGTTTAATGCAACACACTGCGAGGGCTTGTATGCCAAACCTCAAGTCTAAACAATTAACCAGTTTTGAAATATTAAATTATTTCCAAATCTTTTAGTTCAAAAATGAAATATTTAAAAACTGGTCAATAGTCCAGACTTGAATTTTGGTATACATGCCCTCAGAGTATATTATTATCATATCTGTATAGTATCTCGACTTTTCTTAAGTACAAGATGTACTTAGATCTGAAGCATTGCCGTCAAAATCGCATTTATTCAGCAATGTACGCCTTCTGCTCGCTGAAAAGTCTTCAAATTACACAGGTTTAATGTAAAACACTGCGAGGGCTTGTATGCCAAACCTCAAGTCTAAACAATTAACCAGTTTTTAAATATTAAATTATTTCCAAATTTTTTAGATCAAAAATGAAATATTTAAAAACTGGTCAATAGTCCAGACTTGAATTTTGGTATACATGCCCTCAGAGTATATTATTATCATATCTGTATAGTATCTTGACTTTTCTTAAGTACAAGATGTACTTAGATCTGAAGCATTGCCGTCAAAATCTCAGTTTTTGAGCAACTTATGCCTTCTGCCCACTAAAAAGTCATCAAAGTATGCAGGTTTGATACAATACATTGCGAGGGCTTGTATGCCAATTTTCAAGTCTAAACAATCCACCAGTTTCGAAATATTAATTATTTACAAATATTTTAGTTCAAAAATGAAATATTTAAAAACTGGTCAATAGTCCAGACCTGAATTTTGGTATACATGCCCTCAGAGTATATTATTATCATATCTGTATAGTATCTTGACTTTTCTTAAGCACAAGGTGTACTTAGATCTGAGGCACTACCGTCAAAATCGCATTTATTCAGCAATGTACGCCTTCTGCTCGCTGAAAAGTCTTCAAATTACACAGGTTTAATGCAATACACTGCGAGGGCTTGTATGCCAAACCTCAAGTCTAAACAATTAACCAGTTTTTAAATATTAAATTATTTCCAAATCTTTTAGTTCAAAAATGAAATATTTAAAAACTGGTCAATAGTCCAGACTTGAATTTTGGTATACATGCCCTCAGAGTATATTATTATCATATCTGTATAGTATCTTGACTTTTCTTAAGCTCAAGGTATACTTATATCTGAAGCACTACCGTCAAAATCGCATTTATTCAGCAATGTACGCCTTCTGCTCGCTGAAAAGTCTTCAAATTACACAGGTTTAATGCAACACACTGCAAGGGCTTGTATGCCAAACCTCAAGTCTAAACAATTAACCAGTTTTTAAATATTAAATTATTTCCAAATCTTTTAGTTCAAAAATGAAATATTTAAAAACTGGTCAATAGTCCAGACTTGAATTTTGGTATACATGCCCTCAGAGTATATTATTATCATATCTGTATAGTATTTTGACTTTTCTTAAGTACAAGATGTACTTAGATCTGAAGCATTGCCGTCAAAGTCGCAGTTTTTGAGCAACTTATGCCTTCTGCCAACTGAAAAGTCATCAAAGTATGCAGGTTTGATACAATACATTGCGATGGCTTGTATGCCAAGTTTCAAGTCTAAACAATCCACCAGTTTCGAAATATTAAATTATTTACAAATATTTTAGTTCAAAAAAGAATATTTAAAAACTGGTCAATAGTCCAGACTTGAATTTTGGTATATATGCCTTCAGAGTATATTATTATCATATCTGTATAGTATCTTGACTGTTCTGAAGCACGAGATATACTTAGATCTGAGGCACTACCGTCAAAATCGCATTTATTCAGCAATGTACGCCTTCTGCTCGCTGAAAAGTCTTCAAATTACACAGGTTTAATGTAAAACTCTGCGAGGGCTTGTATGCCAAACCTCAAGTTTAAACAATTAACCAGTTTTTAAATATTAAATTATTTCCAAATTTTTCAGTTCAAAAATTAAATATTTAAAAACTGGTCAATAGTCCAGACTTGAATTTTGGTATATATGTCCTCAGAGTATATTATAATCATATCTGTATAGTATCTTGACTGTTCTGAAGCACGAGATATACTTAGATCTGAGGCACTACCGTCAAAATAGCATTTATTCAGCAATGTACGCCTTCTGCTCGCTGAAAAGTCTTCAAATTACACAGGTTTAATGCAACACACTGCGAGGGCTTGTATGCCAAACCTCAAGTCTAAACAATTAACCAGTTTTTAAATATTAAATTATTTCCAAATTTTTTAGTTCAGAAATGAAATATTTAAAAACTGGTCAATAGTCCAGACTTGAATTTTGGTATACATGCCCTCAGAGTATATTATTATCATATCTGTATAGTATCTTGACTTTTCTTAAGCACAAGGTGTACTTAGATCTGAGGCACTACCGTCAAAATCGCATTTATTCAGCAATGTACGCCTTCTGCTCGCTGAAAAGTCTTCAAATTACACAGGTTTAATGCAACACACTGCGAGGGCTTGTATGCCAAACCTCAAGTCTAAACAATTAACCAGTTTTTAAATATTAAATTATTTCCAAATCTTTTAGTTCAAAAATGAAATATTTAAAAACTGGTCAATAGTCCAGACTTGAATTTTGGTATACATGCCCTCAGAGTATATTATTATCATATCTGTATAGTATCTTGACTTTTCTTAAGTACAAGATGTACTTAGATCTGAAGCATTGCCGTCAAAATCGAAGTTTTTGAGCAACTTATGCCTTCTGCCCACTGAAAAGTCTTCAAATTACACAGGTTTAATGCAATACACTGCGAGGGCTTGTATACCAAACCTCAAGTCTAACCAATTAACCAGTTTTTAAATATTAAATTATTTCCAAATTTTTTAGTTCAAAAATGAAATATTTAAAAACTGGTCAATAGTCCAGACTTGAATTTTGGTATATATGTCCTCAGAGTATATTATAATCATATCTGTATAGTATCTTGACTGTTCTGAAGCACGAGATATACTTAGATCTGAGGCACTACCGTCAAAATCGCATTTATTCAGCAATGTACGCCTTCTGCTCGCTGAAAAGTCTTCAAATTACACAGGTTTAATGCAACACACTGCAAGGGCTTGTATGCCAAACCTCAAGTCTAAACAATTAACCAGTTTTTAAATATTAAATTATTTCCAAATCTTTTAGTTCAAAAATGAAATATTTAAAAACTGGTCAATAGTCCAGACTTGAATTTTGGTATACATGCCCTCAGAGTATATTATTATCATATCTGTATAGTATTTTGACTTTTCTTAAGTACAAGATGTACTTAGATCTGAAGCATTGCCGTCAAAGTCGCAGTTTTTGAGCAACTTATGCCTTCTGCCAACTGAAAAGTCATCAAAGTATGCAGGTTTGATACAATACATTGCGAGGGCTTGTATGCCAAGTTTCAAGTCTAAACAATCCACCAGTTTCGAAATATTAAATTATTTACAAATATTTTAGTTCAAAAAAGAATATTTAAAAACTGGTCAATAGTCCAGACTTGAATTTTGGTATATATGCCTTCAGAGTATATTATTATCATATCTGTATAGTATCTTGACTTTTCTTAAGCACAAGGTATACTTAGATCTGAAGCACTACCGTCAAAATCGCATTTATTCAGCAATGTACGCCTTCTGCTCGCTGAAAAGTCTTCAAATTACACAGGTTTAATGTAAAACTCTGCGAGGGCTTGTATGCCAAACCTCAAGTTTAAACAATTAACCAGTTTTTAAATATTAAATTATTTCCAAATTTTTCAGTTCAAAAATTAAATATTTAAAAACTGGTCAATAGTCCAGACTTGAATTTTGGTATATATGTCCTCAGAGTATATTATAATCATATCTGTATAGTATCTTGACTGTTCTGAAGCACGAGATATACTTAGATCTGAGGCACTACCGTCAAAATAGCATTTATTCAGCAATGTACGCCTTCTGCTCGCTGAAAAGTCTTCAAATTACACAGGTTTAATGCAACACACTGCGAGGGCTTGTATGCCAAACCTCAAGTCTAAACAATTAACCAGTTTTTAAATATTAAATTATTTCCAAATTTTTTAGTTCAGAAATGAAATATTTAAAAACTGGTCAATAGTCCAGACTTGAATTTTGGTATACATGCCCTCAGAGTATATTATTATCATATCTGTATAGTATCTTGACTTTTCTTAAGCACAAGGTGTACTTAGATCTGAGGCACTACCGTCAAAATCGCATTTATTCAGCAATGTACGCCTTCTGCTCGCTGAAAAGTCTTCAAATTACACAGGTTTAATGCAACACACTGCGAGGGCTTGTATGCCAAACCTCAAGTCTAAACAATTAACCAGTTTTTAAATATTAAATTATTTCCAAATCTTTTAGTTCAAAAATGAAATATTTAAAAACTGGTCAATAGTCCAGACTTGAATTTTGGTATACATGCCCTCAGAGTATATTATTATCATATCTGTATAGTATCTTGACTTTTCTTAAGTACAAGATGTACTTAAATCTGAAGCATTGCCGTCAAAATCGAAGTTTTTGAGCAACTTATGCCTTCTGCCCACTGAAAAGTCTTCAAATTACACAGGTTTAATGCAATACACTGCGAGGGCTTGTATACCAAACCTCAAGTCTAACCAATTAACCAGTTTTTAAATATTAAATTATTTCCAAATTTTTTAGTTCAAAAATGAAATATTTAAAAACTGGTCAATAGTCCAGACTTGAATTTTGGTATATATGTCCTCAGAGTATATTATAATCATATCTGTATAGTATCTTGACTGTTCTGAAGCACGAGATATACTTAGATCTGAGGCACTACCGTCAAAATCGCATTTATTCAGCAATGTACGCCTTCTGCTCGCTGAAAAGTCTTCAAATTACACAGGTTTAATGCAACACACTGCAAGGGCTTGTATGCCAAACCTCAAGTCTAAACAATTAACCAGTTTTTAAATATTAAATTATTTCCAAATCTTTTAGTTCAAAAATGAAATATTTAAAAACTGGTCAATAGTCCAGACTTGAATTTTGGTATACATGCCCTCAGAGTATATTATTATCATATCTGTATAGTATTTTGACTTTTCTTAAGTACAAGATGTACTTAGATCTGAAGCATTGCCGTCAAAGTCGCAGTTTTTGAGCAACTTATGCCTTCTGCCAACTGAAAAGTCATCAAAGTATGCAGGTTTGATACAATACATTGCGAGGGCTTGTATGCCAAGTTTCAAGTCTAAACAATCCACCAGTTTCGAAATATTAAATTATTTACAAATATTTTAGTTCAAAAAAGAATATTTAAAAACTGGTCAATAGTCCAGACTTGAATTTTGGTATATATGCCTTCAGAGTATATTATTATCATATCTGTATAGTATCTTGACTTTTCTTAAGCACAAGGTATACTTAGATCTGAAGCACTACCGTCAAAATCGCATTTATTCAGCAATGTACGCCTTCTGCTCGCTAAAAAGTCTTTAAATTACACAGGTTTAATGCAATACACTGCAAGGGCTTGTATGCCAAACCTCAAGTCTAAACAATTAACCAGTTTTTAAATATTATATTATTTCCAAATTTTTCAGTTCAAAAATTAAATATTTAAAAACTGGTCAATAGTCCAGACTTGAATTTTGGTATATATGTCCTCAGAGTATATTATAATCATATCTGTATAGTATCTTGACTGTTCTGAAGCACGAGATATACTTAGATCTGAGGCACTACCGTCAAAATAGCATTTATTCAGCAATGTACGCCTTCTGCTCGGTAAAAAGTCTTTAAATTACACAGGTTTAATGCAATACACTGCGAGGTCTTGTATGCCAAACCTCAAGTCTAAACAATTAACCAGTTTTTAAATATTAAATTATTTCCAAATTTTTTAGTTCAAAAATGAAATATTTAAAAACTGGTCAATAGTCCAGACTTGAATTTTGGTATATATGTCCTCAGAGTATATTATAATCATATCTGTATAGTATCTTGACTGTTCTGAAGCACGAGATATACTTAGATCTGAGGCACTACCGTCAAAATCGCATTTATTCAGCAATGTACGCCTTCTGCTCGCTGAAAAGTCTTCAAATTACACAGGTTTAATGCAACACACTGCAAGGGCTTGTATGCCAAACCTCAAGTCTAAACAATTAACCAGTTTTTAAATATTAAATTATTTCCAAATCTTTTAGTTCAAAAATGAAATATTTAAAAACTGGTCAATAGTCCAGACTTGAATTTTGGTATACATGCCCTCAGAGTATATTATTATCATATCTGTATAGTATTTTGACTTTTCTTAAGTACAAGATGTACTTAGATCTGAAGCATTGCCGTCAAAGTCGCAGTTTTTGAGCAACTTATGCCTTCTGCCCACTGAAAAGTCATCAAAGTATGCAGGTTTGATACAATACATTGCGAGGGCTTGTATGCCAAGTTTCAAGTCTAAACAATCCACCAGTTTCGAAATATTAAATTATTTACAAATATTTTAGTTCAAAAAAGAATATTTAAAAACTGGTCAATAGTCCAGACTTGAATTTTGGTATATATGCCTTCAGAGTATATTATTATCATATCTGTATAGTATCTTGACTTTTCTTAAGCACAAGGTATACTTAGATCTGAAGCACTACCGTCAAAATCGCATTTATTCAGCAATGTACGCCTTCTGCTCGCTAAAAAGTCTTCAAATTACACAGGTTTAATGCAATACACTGCGAGGGCTTGTATGCCAAACCTCAAGTCTGAACAATTAACCAGTTTTTAAATATTAAATTATTTCCAAATTTTTTAGTTCAAAAAAGAATATTTAAAAACTGGTCAATAGTCCAGACTTGAATTTTGGTATATATGTCCTCAGAGTATATTATAATCATATCTGTATAGTATCTTGACTGTTCTGAAGCACGAGATATACTTAGATCTGAGGCACTACCGTCAAAATCGCATTTATTCAGCAATGTACGCCTTCTGCTCGCTGAAAAGTCTTCAAATTACACAGGTTTAATGCAACACACTGCAAGGGCTTGTATGCCAAACCTCAAGTCTAAACAATTAACCAGTTTTTAAATATTAAATTATTTCCAAATCTTTTAGTTCAAAAATGAAATATTTAAAAACTGGTCAATAGTCCAGACTTGAATTTTGGTATACATGCCCTCAGAGTATATTATTATCATATCTGTATAGTATTTTGACTTTTCTTAAGTACAAGATGTACTTAGATCTGAAGCATTGCCGTCAAAGTCGCAGTTTTTGAGCAACTTATGCTTTCTGCCCACTGAAAAGTCATCAAAGTATGCAGGTTTGATACAATACATTGCGAGGGCTTGTATGCCAAGTTTCAAGTCTAAACAATCCACCAGTTTCGAAATATTAAATTATTTACAAATATTTTAGTTCAAAAAAGAATATTTAAAAACTGGTCAATAGTCCAGACTTGAATTTTGGTATATATGCCTTCAGAGTATATTATTATCATATCTGTATAGTATCTTGACTTTTCTTAAGCACAAGGTATACTTAGATCTGAAGCACTACCGTCAAAATCGCATTTATTCAGCAATGTACGCCTTCTGCTCGCTGAAAAGTCTTCAAATTACACAGGTTTAATGCAACACACTGCAAGGGCTTGTATGCCAAACCTCAAGTCTAAACAATTAACCAGTTTTTAAATATTAAATTATTTCCAAGTCTTTTAGTTCAAAAATGAAATATTTAAAAACTGGTCAATAGTCCAGACTTGAATTTTGGTATACATGCCCTCAGAGTATATTATTATCATATCTGTATAGTATTTTGACTTTTCTTAAGTACAAGATGTACTTAGATCTGAAGCATTGCCGTCAAAGTCGCAGTTTTTGAGCAACTTATGCTTTCTGCCCACTGAAAAGTCATCAAAGTATGCAGGTTTGATACAATACATTGCGAGGGCTTGTATGCCAAGTTTCAAGTCTAAACAATCCACCAGTTTCGAAATATTAAATTATTTACAAATATTTTAGTTCAAAAAAGAATATTTAAAAACTGGTCAATAGTCCAGACTTGAATTTTGGTATATATGCCTTCAGAGTATATTATTATCATATCTGTATAGTATCTTGACTTTTCTTAAGCACAAGGTATACTTAGATCTGAAGCACTACCGTCAAAATCGCATTTATTCAGCAATGTACGCCTTCTGCTCGCTAAAAAGTCTTCAAATTACACAGGTTTAATGCAATACACTGCGAGGGCTTGTATGCCAAACCTCAAGTCTAAACAATTAACCAGTTTTTAAATATTAAATTATTTCCAAATTTTTTAGTTCAAAAAAGAATATTTAAAAACTGGTCAATAGTCCAGACTTGAATTTTGGTATATATGTCCTCAGAGTATATTATAATCATATCTGTATAGTATCTTGACTGTTCTGAAGCACGAGATATACTTAGATCTGAGGAACTACCGTCAAAATCGCATTTATTCAGCAATGTACGCCTTCTGCTCGCTGAAAAGTCTTCAAATTACACAGGTTTAATGCAACACACTGCGAGGGTTTGTATGCCAAACCTCAAGTCTAAACAATTAACCAGTTTTTAAATATTAAATTATTTCCAAATCTTTTAGTTCAAAAATGAAATATTTAAAAACTTGTCAATAGTCCAGACTTGAATTTTGGTATATATGTCCTCAGAGTATATTATAATCATATCTGTATAGTATCTTGACTGTTCTGAAGCACGAGATATACTTAGATCTGAGGAGTAGAGAATACCCCCCTATGGCGAGACGGTGACGTCACGCGGTGGCGCCGTAGGCGGAGCCAGGTCTATGGCATATACTCGCGCCACGTAAGGCTGTCTCTCTCGCGCCCATGTGATAATGGGTATGGAGACCCCCACTCGCGCCCTGACAGCTTGTCTGTCTCTGTCATACACATGGGATGGGTGTCTATGGCGTTCCCCACCCTTACTCAGACGGTGTCTCTCTCGCACTCATGCGTGGGGGTGTGTTATGACGTGTGTTCTCTCTTGCACTTGTGTGGGAGATAGGCATTGGTACCGATGGCGTAGTTTCGCTCTCGCTCACACTCATAACGGGTATGGTATGTCGTGTGCTCTCTCTCTAACGCATGTGGGGGTGGAAGCCGTCGCAGTCGATGGCGTAGTCTCCCTCTCTCTCGCACTCATAAGGCACTATGTTATAGAGCGGGGTCTCTCTCTCTCCCTCGCACTCGTACAGGGTATGGCTTGTGCTCTCTCTAGCGCATGCGGCGGGTGGAAGCCGGAGCAGTCGATGGCGTAGTCTCCCTCTCTCTCGCACTCCTACGGCACTATTGTATAGCGAGGGCTCTCTCTCTCTCTCTCTCTCTCTCTCTCTCTCTCTCTCTCTCTCTCTCTCTTGCACTTGTGTGGGAGACAGGCAGTGGTGCCGATGGCGTAGTTTCTCTCTCCCTCGCACTCGTACAGGATATGGTATGGCGTGTGCTATCTTTAGCGCACACAGCTGGTGGAAGCCGGAGCACTCGATGGCGTAGTCTCCCTCTCTCTCGCACTCATACGGCACTATTTTATAGCGAGGGTTCTCTCTCTCTCTCTCTCTCGCCGTCTCTCTCTCTCTCTCTTTCTCGCACTCTCTCTCTCTCCCTCTCTTTTTCTCCTGCGTTCTCTCTGTCTCTCTCTGTCTCTCTATCTCTCTTTCTCGCACTCTCTCTCTCTCTCTCTCTCTCTCTCTTTCTCTCTCTCTTTCTCTCTCTCTCTCTCGCTCTCTCTCTCTCTCTCTCTTTCTCGCTCTCTCTCTCTCTCTTTCTCTCTCTCTCTCTCTCTCTCTCTGTCTCGCACTCTCTCTCTCTTTCTCGCTCTCTCTCTCTCTCTCTTTCTCTCTCTCTCTCTCTCTCTCTCTCTCTCTCTGTCTCGCACTCTCTCTCTCTCTCTCTCTCTCTCTCTTTCTCACGCGTTCTCTCTGTCTCTCTCTGTCTCTCTCTCTCACTCTCTCTCTCACTCTCTCTCACATTCTCACGCTCTCACACACTGACACAAAAATCATGCACGTTTAAAGGTGAGGGGGTTATCGCAATAAAAACAATATATTTTGAGTAAAAAAATTATATTGTTCACAATTTCTTTTTTACATAGAAGAAATGACTAGTTTTTACTTTTAAATTTGAACTAACACAATCTTAATCTAGCATATTTAAGCACTTTGTGCACTTGCATGGTAACTCCAACTGCAGTTCCTCGCGTAATTTACGCGTCCGAAGCCGTATTGCGTTGTACTCCAAACGCTCTAGTCTGGTTGCTTCATTCTAAAACATAAATTAATAAAAAATATATTATTATATGTAAATATTGCATAATATAATATGTTAAATTATTTTTAAAAAGTTGAACTACTTACAGAAACGAGGATTTTGTCCAGCATCTTTGATAGCTGTCTCCGATGCATAGCTTTTCCATTCTGCGATTTTTTCTGTAATTAAAAAAGGAAATATTTGTTAATTAAAATAAAAATTAAAAGCATAATTTTAAAATATAATATAATATAATATAGCTACCTTATCATTGTTTTCTTCGTATTTCTTATTTATTTCGCTGGGCGAAAGTACTCTAAAGCCTCTGCTTTTGTTCCGGGTAGTTCGTTGCTGTAATAAAAGAAAAAATATTAATTAGAGAAAAAGAAATAGAATTATTAAATAGCATTTATTTATATACATACCCTATTGAGTTGAATCGTCTCCTGTAGTTCGCGAAACCAATCCTCCATTCTGCTTACGCCTCTGACTAGGCATAGACTCACACTACGGGATTCTGATGGCTGCAAATTAAAAAATATATATTAAATTATGTTTATTATCCTAAGAATATACTGATTTTCTCAAAATAGAATGTGATGGTGGGGCTTATCGTAAATCCTTACCAGTTGTGAAAACATAAGGGTTGGAGGTGTTTCTGATCTTCTTTTTGTGACATCTGATAAAAATTGAAAAACAAAGGAAGGAGTATTTTTATATTTTTAAAATAAATAAACCATTTAATATTTACTTCATCCTGTTTTATGTAAGGTTTAAATAATATACATAAAAATAAAAATACAAATATATATTGTTTTGAGAAAAATTATTTACATAGATAACATACGCAGACATAAATCTTAAACTTTATGTAATTTTATAACCAAATGGTAGTGAAGTTCTATCGGAAAAGAAGCGCCGTTTGGTGAGGACGATTTCACATGTCTGTTTCTCGTCAGTCGTCCCAACATCGAAAGTCGCGGTTCGCCGAAAACTCTTAGACGATAATTTAATGGAATCTATTTCTCTTTTTATGAGACTAAGCATACTATTAAAATTAATGTATTGACTGTTGTGGTAATTTAAGCGAATACCCTTAATTTTGCAACATTCGAAAGTCTTATTACTTGAAGAGGTGCCTTTATAACTTTAAAACTTTGGTCCGCCAGATAAGAAATGTGTAATGTAAGCGTCGTCACCATACGACGCAAGCTCATTTGTCATTTGTCCTAAAAAATTACCTAACTCGGGCTCGTAGGTATCCGATGAGTTTTCATTTGTTACGAAGATGACCGAATCTGTGTCTGTGTATAACAAGCTCCTATTTAATTTGCTTAGATATTCGTACAGAACGAGTCGCGCTTGAGCTGTTGTATAAGCAGCTATTGCAACATTAGTATGGCTAGAACCTTTTATGGAATCATCTTTGTGTATCCAATTAATACATATAATATTCTCAGCGATGAGAAGCATACCTGTGATTTCCTTATCTTTAGCCATAATAAAGCTTAGCAGCTCTTTTCTGCATTTAACGAATTCAGTTTACGGTATATTATCTCGCTGTCCGAATTTATCCCAAAATGAATTCAAGCAGAGCTTTGCTACAGCTCTAAGTCCTGGATTTTTATCAATTTTTTCGTAATCGAGTAAATGTATGAGTGTGGGAATTTGTATTTAAAAATTATTGACCAAAGTTATAGTCTATTTAAGCGAAAATTCTTCGTTTTTTAAAAATTTTATTATGAAATATGGCTTAAATTGACTATAACTTTGGTAAATAATTTTTATATACAAATTCCCATACCCATACCATAACTACACGTATTTTGAACATAATAAAACCTTGAAAGCGTTAATTCGATCACATTAGCTCTCTAAACCTTGCGGTAGTCGAAGAAATATAGAGGTTTTCATTATAGCCAATCAAATGGACCTAACGACCTTCATGAATTTTTTTAAAATTTGTATAGTTATATTTAGATAAAATGTTCAAATTTACCGAAAGCATCAGGTAATATATGATAAGTGCCTTAGTTTTACCGTGAAATATATTATCAATTAATTTTAAATTTTAAGGTGTATCTGTCCCCTTAAAAAAACGCGTGTTGCGGATAAATATTGAGGACGCGACAAATCGATGTACTTTTGCAATTTTACTGATAAATATAAGGATTTTAGGTATCATAAATAATAGTATGTGAAAAGTACATAAAATATTACATTTTAATCACTTATTTTATTGATTTAATTAATATCCACTACATAAGCAAACATTGCAGACGTGACATTTTTTCGTTCGTTTTTGAATCAGCTCATTTAAAAGTCTTTTAAATCTTTTATGATTATTTTAAGAATAAAAATAAAGCAGCATCTTATTTAAAATAATACTGTTTTTATATTCTATGTACTAAAAATAGTTTTTAAAGTAATTTAATTGTATATCATTAAGTTACTTTTTGCGTTGCGATATCCAAAATCTATGACAATATTCAAATCCATTTAATTTCGGTTTTATGAGAAAAATGTAATTATTATTCAGATCATTTGATTCCTGAATGTTTTTCAAGTGTTAAGGTAAATTTTTTATTTTTTAATTAGTAATTTATAGTGACGATTAACGAAAATATATTTGAAATCGGGCATTTGACGTACACAAAATATGATATTTCGAGTTTTTAATTAATAAGTATAATTAATTTATGACAGAAAGTGAATATAAAAATATTAAAAATAATAAATTTAAATCTTAAACAACAGTATATATAAGCATGCATGTTACAGTTAAAATTTACTTAAACGTGTAAGAAAAAGTAATTTAAAGTTTATGACACATAGTTTAAAGGTTCTAGAGATTTACCCATATAGCGACTTTATATTGTACATAAATCGGTAGAAGACGGGGACATCGAACTCGTTTATTTAAATAAAACTATATATTGTTAATAAATTTGAATATATTTTATTAAAATATTATTAAAAGAATCCTTTTTTTTAATTAAGGGTCATTAGGTGTCTTTGAATGACAATACTGGAAACCTGTACATTTCTTATTCTAATGCAGGGTTTTGAGAGAGAAATATGTCGGATTAGATTTTTAAGGCTTTATTGTGATAAAAATACACATAGTTATGTTGTGTATGTAGAATATAAAAATAAAAATTATTAACTAAAAGTATAGTCTATCAAAGTCATAATTCATAAATTGTTTTAAATTTTATCATGAAATATGATTTTTAAAGACTATAACTTGGTCAATAATTTATATTTTCAAATTCCCACATTCATATGTGCAGAATCTGACCGTCCTGACTTTCGAAACCTTGCGGTAGCGCAAGAAATATATAGGTTTCCATTATTATCATTCAAAGGGATCTAATGACTCTTAATTTCAGAAAAGTACTTTTTCCGTATTATTTTCATAAAATATAATTATTTTTCAATAATCTATCTGACTGACGCAATACATTTTTCCATGCAAGTTCCCTATTGGTGGTCGCGGGTCGTGTTCTTATGCGTCTGAATGTTTGACTCCGGGTTCAAGTCCGATTTATTTAATTATTTTTTATGAAATACGTTCATTGGTTTTTGTTATCACAGAAAAGGTAAGTTTAACTACAGCATCGTATTTAAAAATATATTTTACTATATTATCATCATCTGTTTTAAGGAATAATTTTTATTTTACAATAATAATCTTTTTAACGTTTAATCTCTTTTTATTACAATGTATATTTTTTAATGGGAGCGTCGCCATTAATCTTGACCATTATATCGAAAATTCCTTCAATTTTTTTTTTAATGTTGATCATATAATTTAAAATCATTTCAGAACATGTCAAATTTAAAATGTTTTAACAAAACTATAGTCTTGAAAGTAAAACAATTAACTTTTGATAGCATATCACATACAAATTTTAAAGGCGTTTTTGTAATTTTAATAAAGTTCCTTCTATCCATTTAAATGAACATTTTTTAAGCTTGCAGGAAATATCGATTTAAATATAGTATTTCGAAAAGTATTTTAATTTAAGGTAAAATAATGTATTACATAAAGCGCATGTCCAATTGAGTTATTGGGTTGATCTTGAGTTCAAACTCGACCCACTTTTATCATATAATAAATATATGTATTTGAAAAATGTGAGTTATATTTTATAAAATTATGCGTTATATTGTCACATACACATATTCTCTAAGAGAAAGCTTTGTAATGTTGAAAATTTCGGAAAAACAATTTTTTTTTATCTTTATACGTCAAATATATGAAAAATATGAACGATTTCATAAAAAGACGTAATTTTATTCCAATTTATATATCTGGTAATTACCAATGCTATTTTAATAGAAGAAATACGATTCAATCTTGAATACATATATTTCAAAAATTGACCATTTTAGCAAATAAGGAAATAATTATTTAATCTGTTCTGTATAGGTTCAAAAAATATGTGTATAATTTGAATCAAGATTTTAATAAACATAATTTCAATTCTGTAAATATATGGGGAATTCTCAGTAACCTTTGAATTTTGAGTGAAAAAATCAATTTAAATGTTAAAGCACACTTCTGTAATTTTGTGTGGATGGTCTAGTAGCTTTAAGAATGCAGAGTCCAACGAGGTGCAACATTTTAGAGCAACGCACCAAACGTTATAAACGTTTATTACATTTTTTAATATTTACGTAGAAGACATGTGTTTTTGTTTTGTACATTTTTTATTTTCTACAAGATTTGGTTTTCTACCAATCTTATTAATTTTTTTAATATTTGTTACTAAAATCATCGCACTCCAGGTTGACGAGACATTGTCTACGGAGGAGAGCAGCAGGTACTCAAAATAGAAAATTTTTATCAACTTTAAGGTAGGATTCTGGTGTTTTTGACCAAAATATCAAAATTTTTTTATTGAGTTTTCTTAATGTTTGTAAGTGTAAGAATGTTTTAAAAGTTGTCTGATGTCATAACGCGTTTTTTTAACAAGGTTATACGCCTTCAAGTAAAACAATTAACATTAGATACTATACAAAGTTATATTTTTAAACGTGTTTTTTTTCGAAACTGATTTTTCTAACTTTAAAAAGATTTACGCGCATTAGATTTTAATGAATCTTTCTGTAACTATCAGAGTAAATGAATTATAATATTTAGAATAAAAGTTAGCAGCTTTTGTGAAGAATTTTGGGCTCAATTTTTATGTCATTATAAAACTTTTTTTAAAAATTTTTGAAAAATATTATTTTGAATAAAAAAGTTTTGAATTTAAATTTATGGAAAGGTTAATTTATGAAAACAAAATTATTGGAAAGATAAAATATTTCATTAAAAATTTTTGAAATTTTAATCTATGATAGTATAAAATTACGAAAACAAAATTTTATAAACCATATATTTTGAAAAAATAAATTTTGAAATAACAATATAAAAATTAAAACATCGAAAATTTTGTCTGATAATGCACGCTTATCACCGCGGCGGGGTTGGCCACGCGGCGCGGTCAACACACGCGGCGAATCAGCTTGTTCCGCGTGTGTCGACCGCGCCGCGCCACGCTGCGTGGCCAACCCCGCCGCGGTGATAAGCGTGCATTATCAGACAAAATTTTCGATGTTTTAATTTTCTTTTTTCATACAATTAAATTTGAAACTCTAACATACGATATTCAGTGCCAAACAGTCGTTTATCGTACATGCATGTACATGCTTTCTTTTTCCTGCATCAAGAACACGGTGATTGTTGACATACATCATGGATATACGGTTTCATCATTCATTCACTATGATCGCTAGTGGGCCGACTTTCTGCGGAAAGACATTCTTTGTCACGCGCCTACTGCAACATCTCGATCGCATGTGTGACGTACGGTTTGCTAGAATTCTTTTGTAATTCGGCGAGTGGCAAGAGGCATACGAACGCAATTTTATTTTAAATGCCTAAAAACGAAAAATGTAGTTTTAAAAAAAAATGGCTGTAAAGATTAAAAATTATCAAAGTGATAAGATTGGCGTTATTGAGATTTTGTTGTGTTCATAATGCATATAATTATAGATTGAGTGTGGGTTTTTGAAAAATAAAAATCTTGACCGAAGTTACAGCCTGATGAAGTCTGCGATAATTCAATTTTGGAGCTGAATAGGAAAAATTCTAGACTTTATAGAGTTATGTGCTCTAGAAGTTGATAAAATACAAACTTATGTTTATGGAGATAAAACGTGCACAGTACCAACAACATGTAGTTTTTGTTCTCACATCGAAAAATTGAGCCCAAAATTCTTCACAAAAGCTGCTAACTTTTATTCTAAATATTATAATTCATTTACTCTGATAGTTACAGAAAGATTCATTAAAATCTAATGCGCGTAAATCTTTTTAAAGTTAGAAAAATCAGTTTCGAAAAAAAACACGTTTAAAAATATAACTTTGTATAGTATCTAATGTTAATTGTTTTACTTGAAGGCGTATAACCTTGTTAAAAAAACGCGTTATGACATCAGACAACTTTTAAAACATTCTTACACTTACAAACATTAAGAAAACTCAATAAAAAAATTTTGATATTTTGGTCAAAAACACCAGAATCCTACCTTAAAGTTGATAAAAATTTTCTATTTTGAGTACCTGCTGCTCTCCTCCGTAGACAATGTCTCGTCAACCTGGAGTGCGATGATTTCAGTAACAAATATTAAAAAAATTAATAAGATTGGTAGAAAACCAAATCTTGTAGAAAATAAAAAATGTACAAAACAAAAACACATGTCTTCTACGTAAATATTAAAAAATGTAATAAACGTTTATAACGTTTGGTGCGTTGCTCTAAAATGTTGCACCTCGTTGGACTCTGCATTCTTAAAGCTACTAGACCATCCACACAAAATTACAGAAGTGTGCTTTAACATTTAAATTGATTTTTTCACTCAAAATTCAAAGGTTACTGAGAATTCCCCGTATATTTACAGAATTGAAATTATGTTTATTAAAATCTTGATTCAAATTATACACATATTTTTTGAACCTATACAGAACAGATTAAATAATTATTTCCTTATTTGCTAAAATGGTCAATTTTTGAAATATATGTATTCAAGATTGAATCGTATTTCTTCTATTAAAATAGCATTGGTAATTACCAGATACATAAATTGGAATAAAATTACGTCTTTTTATGAAATCGTTCATATTTTTCATATATTTGACGTATAAAGATAAAAAAAAATTGTTTTTCCGAAATTTTCAACATTACAAAGCTTTCTCTTAGAGAATATGTGTATGTGACACATTTTTCAAATACATATATTTATTATATGATAAAAGTGGGTCGAGTTTGAACTCAAGATCAACCCAATAACTCAATTGGACATGCGCTTTATGTAATACATTATTTTACCTTAAATTAAAATACTTTTCGAAATACTATATTTAAATCGATATTTCCAGCAAGCTTAAAAAATGTTCATTTAAATGGATAGAAGGAACTTTATTAAAATTACAAAAACGCCTTTAAAATTTGTATGTGATATGCTATCAAAAGTTAATTGTTTTACTTTCAAGACTATAGTTTTGTTAAAACATTTTAAATTTGACATGTTCTGAAATGATTTTAAATTATATGATCAACATTAAAAAAAAAATTGAAGGAATTTTCGATATAATGGTCAAGATTAATGGCGACGCTCCCATTAAAAAATATACATTGTAATAAAAAGAGATTAAACGTTAAAAAGATTATTATTGTAAAATAAAAATTATTCCTTAAAACAGATGATGATAATATAGTAAAATATATTTTTAAATACGATGCTGTAGTTAAACTTACCTTTTCTGTGATAACAAAAACCAATGAACGTATTTCATAAAAAATAATTAAATAAATCGGACTTGAACCCGGAGTCAAACATTCAGACGCATAAGAACACGACCCGCGACCACCAATAGGGAACTTGCATGGAAAAATGTATTGCGTCAGTCAGATAGATTATTGAAAAATAATTATATTTTATGAAAATAATACGGAAAAAGTACTTTTCTGAAATTAAGAGTCATTAGATCCCTTTGAATGATAATAATGGAAACCTATATATTTCTTGCGCTACCGCAAGGTTTCGAAAGTCAGGACGGTCAGATTCTGCACATATGAATGTGGGAATTTGAAAATATAAATTATTGACCAAGTTATAGTCTTTAAAAATCATATTTCATGATAAAATTTAAAACAATTTATGAATTATGACTTTGATAGACTATACTTTTGGTTAATAATTTTTATTTTTATATTCTACATACACAACATAACTATGTGTATTTTTATCACAATAAAGCCTTAAAAATCTAATCCGACATATTTCTCTCTCAAAACCCTGCATTAGCATAAGAAATGTACAGGTTTCCAGTATTGTCATTCAAACACACCTAATGACCCTTAATTAAAAAAAAGGATTCTTTTAATAATATTTTAATAAAATATATTCAAATTTATTAACAATATATAGTTTTATTTAAATAAACGAGTTCGATGTCCCCGTCTTCTACCGATTTATGTAAATATAAAGTCGCTATATGGGTAAATCTCTAGAACCTTTAAACTATGTGTCATAAACTTTAAATTACTTTTTCTTACACGTTTAAGTAAATTTTAACTGTAACATGCATGCTTATATATAGTGTTGTTTAAGATTTAAATTTATTATTTTTAATATTTTTATATTCACTTTCTGTCATAAATTAATTATACTTATTAATTAAAAACTCGAAATATCATATTTTGTGTACGTCAAATGCCCGATTTCAAATATATTTTCGTTAATCGTCACTATAAATTACTAATTAAAAAATAAAAAAATTACCTTAACACTTGAAAAACATTCAGGAATCAAATGATCTGAATAATAATTACATTTTTCTCATAAAACCGAAATTAAATGGATTTGAATATTGTCATAGATTTTGGATATCGCAACGCAAAAAGTAACTTAATGATATACAATTAAATTACTTTAAAAACTATTTTTAGTACATAGAATATAAAAACAGTATTATTTTAAATAAGATGCTGCTTTATTTTTATTCTTAAAATAATCATAAAAGATTTAAAAGACTTTTAAATGAGCTGATTCAAAAACGAACGAAAAAATGTCACGTCTGCAATGTTTGCTTATGTAGTGGATATTAATTAAATCAATAAAATAAGTGATTAAAATGTAATATTTTATGTACTTTTCACATACTATTATTTATGATACCTAAAATCCTTATATTTATCAGTAAAATTGCAAAAGTACATCGATTTGTCGCGTCCTCAATATTTATCCGCAACACGCGTTTTTTTAAGGGGACAGATACACCTTAAAATTTAAAATTAATTGATAATATATTTCACGGTAAAACTAAGGCACTTATCATATATTACCTGATGCTTTCGGTAAATTTGAACATTTTATCTAAATATAACTATACAAATTTTAAAAAAATTCATGAAGGTCGTTAGGTCCATTTGATTGGCTATAATGAAAACCTCTATATTTCTTCGACTACCGCAAGGTTTAGAGAGCTAATGTGATTGAATTAACGCTTTCAAGGTTTTATTATGTTCAAAATACGTGTAGTTATGGTATGGGTATGGGAATTTGTATATAAAAATTATTTACCAAAGTTATAGTCAATTTAAGCCATATTTCATAATAAAATTTTTAAAAAACGAAGAATTTTCGCTTAAATAGACTATAACTTTGGTCAATAATTTTTAAATACAAATTCCCACACTCATACATTTACTCGATTACGAAAAAATTGATAAAAATCCAGGACTTAGAGCTGTAGCAAAGCTCTGCTTGAATTCATTTTGGGATAAATTCGGACAGCGAGATAATATACCGTAAACTGAATTCGTTAAATGCAGAAAAGAGCTGCTAAGCTTTATTATGGCTAAAGATAAGGAAATCACAGGTATGCTTCTCATCGCTGAGAATATTATATGTATTAATTGGATACACAAAGATGATTCCATAAAAGGTTCTAGCCATACTAATGTTGCAATAGCTGCTTATACAACAGCTCAAGCGCGACTCGTTCTGTACGAATATCTAAGCAAATTAAATAGGAGCTTGTTATACACAGACACAGATTCGGTCATCTTCGTAACAAATGAAAACTCATCGGATACCTACGAGCCCGAGTTAGGTAATTTTTTAGGACAAATGACAAATGAGCTTGCGTCGTATGGTGACGACGCTTACATTACACATTTCTTATCTGGCGGACCAAAGTTTTACAGTTATAAAGGCACCTCTTCAAGTAATAAGACTTTCGAATGTTGCAAAATTAAGGGTATTCGCTTAAATTACCACAACAGTCAATACATTAATTTTAATAGTATGCTTAGTCTCATAAAAAGAGAAATAGATTCCATTAAATTATCGTCTAAGAGTTTTCGGCGAACCGCGACTTTCGATGTTGGGACGACTGACGAGAAACAGACATGTGAAATCGTCCTCACCAAACGGCGCTTCTTTTCCGATAGAACTTCACTACCATTTGGTTATAAAATTACATAAAGTTTAAGATTTATGTCTGCGTATGTTATCTATGTAAATAATTTTTCTCAAAACAATATATATTTGTATTTTTATTTTTATGTATATTATTTAAACCTTACATAAAACAGGATGAAGTAAATATTAAATGGTTTATTTATTTTAAAAATATAAAAATACTCCTTCCTTTGTTTTTCAATTTTTATCAGATGTCACAAAAAGAAGATCAGAAACACCTCCAACCCTTATGTTTTCACAACTGGTAAGGATTTACGATAAGCCCCACCATCACATTCTATTTTGAGAAAATCAGTATATTCTTAGGATAATAAACATAATTTAATATATATTTTTTAATTTGCAGCCATCAGAATCCCGTAGTGTGAGTCTATGCCTAGTCAGAGGCGTAAGCAGAATGGAGGATTGGTTTCGCGAACTACAGGAGACGATTCAACTCAATAGGGTATGTATATAAATAAATGCTATTTAATAATTCTATTTCTTTTTCTCTAATTAATATTTTTTCTTTTATTACAGCAACGAACTACCCGGAACAAAAGCAGAGGCTTTAGAGTACTTTCGCCCAGCGAAATAAATAAGAAATACGAAGAAAACAATGATAAGGTAGCTATATTATATTATATTATATTTTAAAATTATGCTTTTAATTTTTATTTTAATTAACAAATATTTCCTTTTTTAATTACAGAAAAAATCGCAGAATGGAAAAGCTATGCATCGGAGACAGCTATCAAAGATGCTGGACAAAATCCTCGTTTCTGTAAGTAGTTCAACTTTTTAAAAATAATTTAACATATTATATTATGCAATATTTACATATAATAATATATTTTTTATTAATTTATGTTTTAGAATGAAGCAACCAGACTAGAGCGTTTGGAGTACAACGCAATACGGCTTCGGACGCGTAAATTACGCGAGGAACTGCAGTTGGAGTTACCATGCAAGTGCACAAAGTGCTTAAATATGCTAGATTAAGATTGTGTTAGTTCAAATTTAAAAGTAAAAACTAGTCATTTCTTCTATGTAAAAAAGAAATTGTGAACAATATAATTTTTTTACTCAAAATATATTGTTTTTATTGCGATAACCCCCTCACCTTTAAACGTGCATGATTTTTGTGTCAGTGTGTGAGAGCGTGAGAATGTGAGAGAGAGTGAGAGAGAGAGTGAGAGAGAGAGACAGAGAGACAGAGAGAACGCAGGAGAAAAAGAGAGGGAGAGAGAGAGTGCGAAAAAGAGAGAGAGAGAGAGAGACAGAGAGAGAGACAGAGAGAACGCAGGAGAAAAAGAGAGGGAGAGAGAGAGTGCGAGAAAGAGAGAGAGAGAGAGACGGCGAGAGAGAGAGAGAGAGAGAACCCTCGCTATACAATAGTGCCGTAGGAGTGCGAGAGAGAGGGAGACTACGCCATCGTCTGCTCCGGCTTACACCCGCCGCGTGCGCTAGAGAGAGCACAAGCCATACCCTGTACGAGTGCGAGGGAGAGAGAGAGACCCCGCTCTATAACATAGTGCCTTATGAGTGCGAGAGAGAGGGAGACTACGCCATCGACTGCGCCGGCTTCCACCCCCACATGCGTTAGAGAGAGAGCACACGACATACCATACCCCTTATGAGTGTGAGCGAGAGCGAAACTACGCCATCGGTACCAATGCCTATCTCCCACACAAGTGCAAGAGACAACGCACGTCATAACACACCCCCACGCATGAGTGCGAGAGAGACACCGTCTGAGTAAGGGTGGGGAACGCCATAGACACCCATCCCATGTGTATGACAGAGACAGACAAGCTGTCAGGGCGCGAGTGGGGGTCTCCATACCCATTATCACATGGGCGCGAGAGAGACAGCCTTACGTGGCGCGAGTATATGCCATAGACCTGGCTCCGCCTACGGCGCCACCGCGTGACGTCACCGTCTCGCCATAGGGGGGTATTCTCTACTCTGAGGCACTACCGTCAAAATCGCATTTATTCAGCAATGTACGCATTCTGCTCGCTGAAAAGTCTTCAAATTACACAGGTTTAATGCAACACACTGCGAGGGCTTGTATGCCAAACTTCAAGTCTAAACAATTAACCAGTTTTTAAATATTAAATTATTTCCAAATTTTTTAGTTCAAAAATGAAATATTTAAAAACTGGTCAATAGTCCAGACTTGAATTTTGGTATACATGCCCTCAGAGTATATTATTATCATATCTGTATAGTATCTTGACTTTTCTTAAGCACAAGGTATACTTAGATCTGAAGCACTACCGTCAAAATCGCATTTATTCAGCAATGTACGCCTTCTGCTCGCTAAAAAGTCTTCAAATTACACAGGTTTAATGCAATACACTGCGAGGGCTTGTATGCCAAACCTCAAGTCTAAACAATTAACCAGTTTTTAAATATTAAATTATTTCCAAATTTTTTAGTTCAAAAATGAAATATTTAAAAACTGGTCAATAGTCCAGACTTGAATTTTGGTATATATGTCCTCAGAGTATATTATAATCATATCTGTATAGTATCTTGACTGTTCTGAAGCACGAGATATACTTACATCTGAGGCACTACCGTCAAAATCGCATTTATTCAGCAATGTACGCCTTCTGCTCGCTGAAAAGTCTTCAAATTACACAGGTTTAATGCAACACACTGCGAGGGCTTGTATGCCAAACCTGAAGTCTAAACAATTAACCAGTTTTTAAATATTAAATTATTTCCAAATCTTTTAGTTCAAAAATGAAATATTTAAAAACTGGTCAATAGTCCAGACTTGAATTTTGGTATACATGCCCTCAGAGTATATTATTATCATATCTGTATAGTATCTTGACTTTTCTTAAGTACAAGATGTACTTAGATCTGAAGCATTGCCGTCAAAGTCGCAGTTTTTGAGCAACTTATGCCTTCTGCCCACTGAAAAGTCATCAAAGTATGCAGGTTTGATACAATACATTGCGAGGGCTTGTCTGCCAAGTTTCAAGTCTAAACAATCCACCAGTTTCGAAATATTAAATTATTTACAAATATTTTAGTTCAAAAATGAAATATTTAAAAACTGGTCAATAGTCCAGACTTGAAAATTAGTATACATGCCTTCAGAGTATATTATTATCATATCTGTATAGTATCTTGACTTTTCTTAAGCACAAGGTATACTTAGATCTGAAGCACTACCGTCAAAATCGCATTTATTCAGCAATGTACGCCTTCTGCTCGCTGAAAAGTCTTCAAATTACACAGGTTTAATGCAACACACTGCGAGGGCTTGTATGCCAAACCTCAAGTCTAAACAATTAACCAGTTTTTAAATATTAAATTATTTCCAAATTTTTTAGTTCAAAAATGAAATATTTAAAAACTGGTCAATAGTCCAGACTTGAATTTTGGTATATATGTCCTCAGAGTATATTATAATCATATCTGTATAGTATCTTGACTGTTCTGAAGCACGAGCTATACTTAGATCTGAGGCACTACCGTCAAAATAGCATTTATTCAGCAATGTACGCCTTCTGCTCGCTGAAAAGTCTTCAAATTACACAGGTTTAATGCAACACACTGCGAGGGCTTGTATGCCAAACCTCAAGTCTAAACAATTAACCAGTTTTTAAATATTAAATTATTTCCAAATTTTTTAGTTCAAAAATGAAATATTTAAAAACTGGTCAATAGTCCAGACTTGAATTTTGGTATACATGCCCTCAGAGTATATTATTATCATATCTGTATAGTATCTTGACTTTTCTTAAGCACAAGGTATACTTAGATCTGAGGCACTACCGTCAAAATCGCATTTATTCAGCAATGTACGCCTTCTGCTCGCTGAAAAGTCTTCAAATTACACAGGTTTAATGCAACACACAGCGAGGGCTTGTATGCCAAACCTGAAGTCTAAACAATTAACCAGTTTTTAAATATTAAATTATTTCCAAATCTTTTAGTTCAAAAATGAAATATTTAAAAACTGGTCAATAGTCCAGACTTGAATTTTGGTATACATGCCCTCAGAGTATATTATTATCATATCTGTATAGTATCTTGACTTTTCTTAAGTACAAGATGTACTTAGATCTGAAGCATTGCCGTCAAAATCGCAGTTTTTGAGCAACTTATGCCTTCTGCCCACTGAAAAGTCTTCAAATTACACAGGTTTAATGCAATACACTGCGAGGGCTTGTATGCCAAACCTCAAGTCTAAACAATTAACCAGTTTTTAAATATTAAATTATTTCCAAATTTTTTAGTTCAAAAATGAAATATTTAAAAACTGGTCAATAGTCCAGACTTGAATTTTGGTATACATGCCCTCAGAGTATATTATTATCATATCTGTATAGTATCTTGACTTTTCTTAAGCACAAGGTATACTTATATCTGAAGCACTACCGTCAAAATCGCATTTATTCAGCAATGTACGCCTTCTGCTCGCTAAAAAGTCTTCAAATTACACAGGTTTAATGCAATACACTGCGAGGGCTTGTATGCCAAACCTCAAGTCTAAACAATTAACCAGTTTTTAAATATTAAATTATTTCCAAACCTTTTAGTTCAATAATGAAATATTTAATAATTGGTCAATAGTCCAGACTTGAATTTTGGTATACATGCCCTCAGAGTATATTATTATCATATCTGTATAGTATCTTGACTTTTCTTAAGTACAAGATGTACTTAGATCTGAAGCATTACCGTCAAAATCGCAGTTTTTGAGCACCTTATGCCTTCTGCCCACTGAAAAGTCATCAAAGTATGCAGGTTTGCTACAATACATTGCGAGGGCTTGTATGCCAAGTTTCAAGTCTAAACAATCCACCAGTTTCGAAATATTAAATTATTTACAAATATTTTAGTTCAAAAATGAAATATTTAAAAACTGGTCAATAGTCCAGACTTGAATTTTGGTATATATGTCCTCAGAGTATATTATAATCATATCTGTATAGTATCTTGACTGTTCTGAAGCACGAGCTATACTTAGATCTGAGGCACTACCGTCAAAATAGCATTTATTCAGCAATGTACGCCTTCTGCTCGCTGAAAAGTCTTCAAATTACACAGGTTTAATGCAACACACTGCGAGGGCTTGTATGCCAAACCTCAAGTCTAAACAATTAACCAGTTTTTAAATATTAAATTATTTCCAAATCTTTTAGTTCAAAAATGAAATATTTAAAAACTGGTCAATAGTCCAGACTTGAATTTTGGTATACATGCCCTCATAGTATATTATTATCATATCTGTATAGTATCTTGACTTTTCTTAAGTACAAGATGTACTTAGATCTGAAGCATTGCCGTCAAAATCGCAGTTTTTGAGCAACTTATGCCTTCTGCCCACTGAAAAGTCATCAAAGTATGCAGGTTTGATACAATACATTGCGAGGGCTTGTCTGCCAAGTTTCAAGTCTAAACAATCCACCAGTTTCGAAATATTAAATTATTTACAAATATTTTAGTTCAAAAATGAAATATTTAAAAACTGGTCAATAGTCCAGACTTGAATTTTGGTATACATGTCCTCAGAGTATATTATAATCATATCTGTATCGTATCTTGACTGTTCTGAAGCACGAGATATACTTAGATCTGAGGCACTACCGTCAAAATCGCATTTATTCAGCAATGTACGCCTTCTGCTCGCTGAAAAGTCTTCAAATTACACAGGTTTAATGCAACACACTGCGAGGGCTTGTATGCCAAACCTCAAGTCTAAACAATTAACCAGTTTTTAAATATTAAATTATTTCCAAATTTTTTAGTTCAAAAATGAAATATTTAAAAACTCGTCAATAGTCCAGACTTGAATTTTGGTATACATGCCCTCAGAGTATATTATTATCATATCTGTATAGTATCTTGACTTTTCTTAAGTACAAGATGTACTTAGATCTGAAGCATTGCCGTCAAAATCGCAGTTTTTGAGCAACTTATGCCTTCTGCCCACTGAAAAGTCATCAAAGTATGCAGGTTTGCTACAATACATTGCGAGGGCTTGTCTGCCAAGTTTCAAGTCTAAACAATCCACCAGTTTCGAAATATTAAATTATTTACAAATATTTTAGTTCAAAAATGAAATATTTAAAAACTGGTCAATAGTCCAGACTTGAAAATTAGTATACATGCCCTCAGAGTATATTATTATCATATCTGTATAGTATCTTGACTTTTCTTAAGTACAAGATGTACTTAGATCTGAAGCATTGCCGTCAAAATCGCAGTTTTTGAGCAACTTATGCCTTCTGCCCACTGAAAAGTCATCAAAGTATGCAGGTTTGATACAATACATTGCGAGGGCTTGTCTGCCAAGTTTCAAGTCTAAACAATCCACCAGTTTCGAAATATTAAATTATTTACAAATATTTTAGTTCAAAAATGAAATATTTAAAAACTGGTCAATAGTCCAGACTTGAATTTTGGTATACATGTCCTCAGAGTATATTATAATCATATCTGTATAGTATCTTGACTGTTCTGAAGCACGAGATATACTTAGATCTGAGGCACTACCGTCAAAATCGCATTTATTCAGCAATGTACGCCTTCTGCTCGCTGAAAAGTCTTCAAATTACACAGGTTTAATGCAACACACTGCGAGGGCTTGTATGCCAAACCTCAAGTCTAAACAATTAACCAGTTTTTAAATATTAAATTATTTCCAAATTTTTTAGTTCAAAAATGAAATATTTAAAAACTGGTCAATAGTCCAGACTTGAATTTTGGTATACATGCCCTCAGAGTATATTATTATCATATCTGTATAGTATCTTGACTTTTCTTAAGCACAAGGTATACTTAGATCTGAAGCACTACCGTCAAAATCGCATTTATTCAGCAATGTACGCCTTCTGCTCGTTAAAAAGTCTTCAAATTACACAGGTTTAATGCAATACACTGCGAGGGCTTGTATGCCAAACCTCAAGTCTAAACAATTAACCAGTTTTTAAATATTAAATTATTTCCAAATTTTTTAGTTCAAAAATGAAATATTTAAAAACTGGTCAATAGTCCAGACTTGAATTTTGGTATATATGTCCTCAGAGTATATTATAATCATATCTTTATAGTATCTTGACTGTTCTGAAGCACGAGATATACTTACATCTGAGGCACTACCGTCAAAATCGCATTTATTCAGCAATGTACGCCTTCTGCTCGCTGAAAAGTCTTCAAATTACACAGGTTTAATGCAACACACTGCGAGGGCTTGTATGCCAAACCTCAAGTCTAAACAATTAACCAGTTTTTAAATATTAAATTATTTCCACATCTTTTAGTTAAAAAATGAAATATTTAAAAACTGGTCAATAGTCCAGACTTGAATTTTGGTATACATGCCCTCAGAGTATATTATTATCATATCTGTATAGTATCTTGACTTTTCTTAAGTACAAGATGTACTTAGATCTGAAGCATTGCCGTCAAAATCGCAGTTTTTGAGCAACTTATGCCTTCTGCCCACTGAAAAGTCATCAAAGTATGCAGGTTTGATACAATACATTGCGAGGGCTTGTCTGCCAAGTTTCAAGTCTAAACAATCCACCAGTTTCGAAATATTAAATTATTTACAAATATTTTAGTTCAAAAATGAAATATTTAAAAACTGGTCAATAGTCCAGACTTGAAAATTAGTATACATGCCTTCAGAGTATATTATTATCATATCTGTATAGTATCTTGACTTTTCTTAAGCACAAGGTATACTAAGATCTGAAGCACTACCGTCAAAATCGCATTTATTCAGCAATGTACGCCTTCTGCTCGCTGAAAAGTCTTCAAATTACACAGGTTTAATGCAACACACTGCGAGGGCTTGTATGCCAAACCTCAAGTCTAAACAATTAACCAGTTTTTAAATATTAAATTATTTCCAAATTTTTTAGTTCAATAATGAAATCTTTAAAAACTGGTCAATAGTCCAGACTTGAATTTTGGTATATATGTCCTCAGAGTATATTATAATCATATCTGTATAGTATCTTGACTGTTCTGAAGCACGAGCTATACTTAGATCTGAGGCACTACCGTCAAAATAGCATTTATTCAGCAATGTACGCCTTCTGCTCGCTGAAAAGTCTTCAAATTACACAGGTTTAATGCAACACACTGCGAGGGCTTGTATGCCAAACCTCAAGTCTAAACAATTTACCAGTTTTCAAATATTAAATTATTTCCAAATTTTTTAGTTCAAAAATGAAATATTTAAAAACTGGTCAATAGTCCAGACTTGAATTTTGGTATACATGCCCTCAGAGTATATTATTATCATATCTGTATAGTATCTTGACTTTTCTTAAGCACAAGGTATACTTAGATCTGAGGCACTACCGTCAAAATCGCATTTATTCAGCAATGTACGCCTTCTGCTCGCTGAAAAGTCTTCAAATTACACAGGTTTAATGCAACACACTGCGAGGGCTTGTATGCCAAACCTCAAGTCTAAACAATTAACCAGTTTTTAAATATTAAATTATTTCCAAATTTTTTAGTTCAAAAATGAAATATTTAAAAACTGGTCAATAGTCCAGACTTGAATTTTGGTATATATGTCCTCAGAGTATATTATAATCATATCTGTATAGTATCTTGTCTGTTCTGAAGCACGAGATATACTTACATCTGAGGCACTACCGTCAAAATCGCATTTATTCAGCAATGTACGCCTTCTGCTCGCTGAAAAGTCTTCAAATTACACAGGTTTAATGCAACACACTGCGAGGGCTTGTATGCCAAACCTCAAGTCTAAACAATTAACCAGTTTTTAAATATTAAATTATTTCCAAATTTTTTAGTTCAAAAATGAAATATTTAAAAACTGGTCAATAGTCCAGACTTGATTTTTGGTATACATGCCCTCAGAGTATATTATTATCATATCTGTATAGTATCTTGACTTTTCTTAAGTACAAGATATACTTAGATCTGAAGCATTGCCGTCAAAATCGCAGTTTTTGAGCAACTTATGCCTTCTGCCCACTGAAAAGTCATCAAAGTATGCAGATTTGATACAATACATTGCGAGGGCTTGTATGCCAAGTTTCAATTCTAAACAATTCACCAGTTTCGTAATATTAAATTATTTACAAATATTTTAGTTCATAAATGAAATATTTAAAACCTGGTCAATCGTCCAGACTTGAATTTTGGTATACATGTCCTCAGTGTATATTATTATCATATCTGTATAGTATCTTGACTTTTCTTAAGCACAAGGTATACTTAGATCTGAAGCACTACCGTCAAAATCGCATTTATTCAGCAATGTACGCCTTCTGCTCGCTGAAAAGTCTTCAAATTACACAGGTTTAATGCAACACACTGCGAGGGCTTGTATGCCAAACCTCAAGTCTAAACAATTAACCAGTTTTTAAATATTAAATTATTTCCAAATTTTTTAGTTCAAAAATGAAATATATAAAAACCGGTCAATAGTCCAGACTTGAATTTTGGTATACATGCCCTCAGAGTATATTATTATCATATCTGTATAGTATCTAGACTTTTCTTAAGCACAAGGTATACTTAGATCTGAAGCACTAACGTCAAAATCGCATTTATTCAGCAATGTACGCCTTCTGCTCGCTCAAAAGTCTTCAAATTACACAGGTTTAATGCAATACACTGCGAGGGCTTGTATGCCAAACCTCAAGTCTAAACAATTAACCAGTTTTTAAATATTAAATTATTTCCAAATTTTTTAGTTCAAAAATGAAATATTTAAAAACTGGTCAATAGTCCAGACTTGAATTTTGGTATATATGTCCTCAGAGTATATTATAATCATATCTGTATAGTATCTTGACTGTTCTGAAGCACGAGATATACTTAGATCTGAGGCACTACCGTCAAAATAGCATTTATTCAGCAATGTACGCCTTCTGCTCGCTAAAAAGTCTTCAAATTACACAGGTTTAATGCAATGCACTGCGAGGGCTTGTATGCCAAACCTCAAGTCTAAACAATTAACCAGTTTTTAAATATTAAATTATTTCCAAATCTTTTAGTTCAAAAATAAATATTTAAAAACTGGTCAATAGTCCAGACTTGAATTTTGGTATACATGCCCTCATAGTATATTATTATCATATCTGTATAGTATCTTGACTTTTCTTAAGTACAAGATGTACTTAGATCTGAAGCATTGCCGTCAAAATCGCAGTTTTTGAGCAACTTATGCCTTCTGCCCACTGAAAAGTCATCAAAGTATGCAGGTTTGATACAATACATTGCGAGGGCTTGTCTGCCAAGTTTCAAGTCTAAACAATCCACCAGTTTCGAAATATTAAATTATTTCCAAATCTTTTAGTTCAAAAATGAAATATTTAAAAACTGGTCAATAGTCCAGACTTGATTTTTGGTATACATGCCCTCAGAGTATATTATTATCATATCTGTATAGTATCTTGACTTTTCTTAAGTACAAGATATACTTAGATCTGAAGCATTGCCGTCAAAATCGCAGTTTTTGAGCAACTTATGCCTTCTGCCCACTGAAAAGTCATCAAAGTATGCAGATTTGATACAATACATTGCGAGGGCTTGTATGCCAAGTTTCAATTCTAAACAATCCACCAGTTTCGTAATATTAAATTATTTACAAATATTTTAGTTCATAAATGAAATATTTAAAACCTGGTCAATCGTCCAGACTTGAATTTTGGTATACATGTCCTCAGTGTATATTATTATCATATCTGTATAGTATCTTGACTTTTCTTAAGCACAAGGTATACTTAGATCTGAAGCACTACCGTCTAAATCGCAGTTTCTGAGTAACTTACGCCTTCTGCTCGCTGAAAAGTCATCAAATTACACAGGTTTGATGCAATACACTGCGAGGGTTTGTATGCCAAGCCTCAAGTCTAAACAATCCACCAGTTTCGAAATATTAAATTATTTACAAATATTTTAGTTCATAAATGAAATATTTAAAACCTGGTCAATCGTCCAGACGTGAATTTTGGTATACATGTCCTCAGTGTATATTATTATCATATCTGTATAGTATCTTGACTTTTCTTAAGCACAAGGCATACTTAGATCTGAAGCACTACCGTCAAAATCGCAGGTTTTGAGTAACTTACGCCTTCTGCTCGCTGAAAAGTCATCAAATTACACAGGTTTGATGCAATACACTGTGAAGTAAGTAAACTCTGTAAATTTAATGTCTATTAGTATACCATTATATCCAGATGTTATAAGTAAATGTGTGTACGTATATAAAATTATAGGATAAAATGTACAGTTACCTTTCATAGTATGTGGCTGCACATGCAAATGTATTATTATATATACATTACAGTCATGACTCGATAACCCATGTAATACTGTAAGTTAAATGCAGTTATATTTAGCATGAACATAGAGTCAAATGATTAAAATATAAAAAATCTGAAAAGCATATATATTTATCGTGTTATGCATGAATCTTGAGATTATTTTAGAAATTAAGAGGGTAACTTGGATTTATGGTTTTATATATCTAGAATTTAAAAATCAATAAATTTAAAAGAAATGTAAAAACCTGTTTATTTTCCCTACTATTTGACTAATTTCTTACTCTTGTTACGTCGTGCGTAAGCAATAAATGACGCGAAGTTAATATGAAATTAAATCGCGTTCGCCTCTGGTTTTGGTCAATACTTTCGTAATTTACCTGCGAGTCGAGGCTTTAGCAAAAGCAGGATAGCGAAGATGATATTCAATATCATAGTAGTGAAAATAGGAAGTGCGAGTTTACAATAGGATTACAAAGGCTTAGCAAGGTATTTTGGGGCTTACGTTGTGTGAGTGTGTAGGCCTTGGTTACTTGTAGGCGGGCCGGTTGACCTGCGCTGCGCTGCGGGCGGTGTCGTGCTCGAGATGATGGCGGGAGATATGAATGGGACCGCAGGTCCAGTGAATAAATAAGCGCGAGCAAATAAGTTTAAGAGCAGATTTATTATGTTAGAAGTACAAAGTTAAATATAAGGGCGTGTCCCTTTTACAAGTGAGAAGTCAAATATCAAAGTGGTGCGTACGTGCTTACGGCTCAAAGTTCGAATGCAGAAGGCTGTATACTGAAGGCAAAAGTGTGAGGGCAAATGGCCTGGAGCCATGGGGAGCTATGCCTTTTATAACCATGCGGGGGTCGCATGCTTAGCCTAAACTAGGAATTGATTATGCGTACTTGTGGAGGGGCGTCAAAGGTATAGAGTCGCGGAAGGTAATTCGGGAAATATTAGGGTGGATGAGTCCGCCACCGGTGCGATGCAATTCAAATCACAGCCTATTCGTTCCTGCGAGTGCAGATTTCGAGGTTTTTCTTAACTCGAGCTGTTCTGCTTGAGTGGTCAGTGCGTGCCGGCTGTTGAGATACCTTTTTAGCCTGCTTGAGTCTTGGCGTTGCAAATATCTGCTGCGAATCCAGCTTTCTTGATGCAATTTTTGTCTCATTACGATGTATATAACATTTGATCGACATTATATCATAAAATTGTTACATATGTATATAGATATGGCATTCTCTTTCTTTTTTGCTTTTACAATTGGATGTTCGCGGTTACGAAGATTTTTCATACATTTTCTTATGAACTCCAGTAACATACAGACTGGTCATATGTAGTGGATATGAAGTTAGTGTTCTACTGGGAGGAATTTTTATTTCAAGGAAAAGACTAGGAGTAGTTCGAAGGATATGTTGGGTTATAGTTTAAAAATGCGGTTATTAAATTTAGGATGATAGTTATTACAATTTTTCTTTGAGTAGACCCAGTTTGCTACGTAACATTGTGCTTAATTTAAATATAGATACATTAATAAACCATTTGTACTAATTTATTAAAATTTTTCTAATCGAAGTACATAAAGTTTTATGTATTAATTTTTGTGAATTTCGTTGCCTTCTTGTTGCGTTGTTCTTTTGATATTCGCCTCGTCTTTTCTTGATAGGAAGTTTTTAGAAGTCGGCCTTGTGTCTCTGCGGCACCTCCTCTTCTTTCTTCGGAATTGGGACTTTTGATGTTCGTGGTTTACTTTTGTATTTCCAGTTAGCGGAGTTCGTCTTGTGCACCCCTTAAAGATCGGTTCGATAGATAGCCTCTGTGAACAGTGCTTGTTACTACTTCCTACTGGAGTCAATCTTCTTCCTTAGTCGCTCTCTCGTGGCGTCTCGGTAGTACCTCTGTTGTGTTGCTGTACCTCGCATTATATCTAGTTCTACAATGACTTTTTTTTAAATGACACAATCCGTTACATGGGAATTTCATTTAATTTACTTGTTCGCATTTTAACAAGGTTGTTTATAGTTCGGTATGATTAATAAGGGAATATCACTCGGTTACCTATGGCTAAATTAACAAAAATTTGTTTCTATATAATCAATTACATGATTTCAATTTGTTTACTATCTTTCATCACTCTTATTTAAATATTAATACATATTTGTATTTTTGAATAACCAATGAAATTGTTAAAAAATTAACAATAGCGCTATTGCTGGAATACCTTATTACAACTTCGTTCGTACATTACATATTTTATTATGCATTCGAGGTGTTATAATAGTTTGTCAAAGTTCCTTGAGATACAAAATTTTATAACTAAGATTATTATAACTTATTTATTATTTAACGAGATATTATAGTTATTTTTTGCTTCTGTGGAGACGGTCATTTGTCGTAAAATGGACCCTTTTGTATGTGTGTGAAAATGGCCAAAATTGGCATTACTCGATGTGTTAAAAAAATTACTTAAAAATCTTCAACGTTTAAAATTTACATTTATTATCAGTACGAAAAAGGCTTTCATTGCACCGTTTACGTTTATAGTGCTAGTCTATTTATTGATTGATAGGTACTATGGTATAATAGAATGCTATAAGGACTGTACGTATTCTATAGCTTTGTTCGTACCTTACATATAAGATTTTTGCGAATATAAATCGATATACTAATATATTTAATCCGCAGTATTTCTTTCAATCGTTTGTACGGTAGTAGTGATTGTCAATCACAATAATCGATTACGTTTATTTAGAGTATATCTTTACATTTGTTTTGGTTTTCAATTACTGACTAGATATTTTGCATTGCAGAATACTAGTGGTATTTTAATACAACTGACACTTTCGACTGTTATACTACTTTATATTGACTGATATATATCTGCAAAACTGACTCATTTGTTATGTTGCTATGAGACGGTTATTCTAAACATTTATTTTTATTTATTTCTTTTTTTTAATTGGTCATATCATTAACCAAATGACTTAAGTCATAAACACGTTATAAAAGATGTTAATTTGAAGTTATAAAGTGAAATTAACATTTACAAATTTATTAATTTTCTATTTATTTCTACATACGCAAAAATAAATTGATTTTGATGATCATATATCTATTAGTTGTTGTTTTTTTTGTATTCATAACACTACCTATTTTGCTTAACTAAGTTATTTCGTTTGTATTTTCTCATTTTGTATTTTTATGTGATCACGCATAAGATTATCTACTGAATAGAGTTAGGTCAGATTAAATGTTCTTTATTTGTTTTCGAGATTCTTTTTATCCATTTGTAAAAAGTCATTCTCTTTCGCTATGAGTTTGTGGTGCTTTAATTATTAACAATTTACCTTTATTTTAAAATTTTATGGTAAAATTTTTAGATAAACTGCTTGTTTCTGAAGGTCGTGTAGATTTTATCTGAAATCAGTGAATTATATATTGTTATTTAATCATATTATTTTGGTTGAATGTGTGAAAAGCGTAGGCGTGTCATATGCACTACCTTTGTTTTATTCTCTTTCAACTGTATTTTTACATTTTCATTTTCCCAAATATATAACACTAAATTAGGACCAGTATACGGATCATCGAATTTATGCGGCTTGGGTCCATTTTGCAACCAAACGTAATCACCTACTTTGATTTCTACGTGATTAGCCTTTAAGTCGTAATATCGTTTCGCTCTCTCCTTAGCTAGGGAGATTCTTTGGGCAGCTATTTCACTTAAGGCGCTCAGGCGGGAGATAAGATCTTGCATGTAGTCGGCGTACGCAGGTAAAAGGTCGTCAGCGGCGGGAGGATCGCTTGACGATAGTCGTCCTAGACGCCCAAACACGAGCTCGTAAGGTTTTAAAATGGTCGATTCATTTCGCCCGGAATTATGGTTAAGCATTGCTAATTCGACCCATTCGTCCCATTCGGCTTCTTTAGAAATAAACATCTTGAGAAATTCACTTAACGGCGCGTGCGCTCGCTCGGGAGAGCCGTTCGACTGCGGGTGAAATGCGGTAGTTTTTATTTGCTTGATTTTGAATCTCTTGGCTACGCGCGTCATTAATTTACTTAGAAAATTTGTCTCTTGATCCGTTAATATAGCTTGAGGAGCTCCGAAAATACAAATTAACCTTTTTATAAATGCATCAGCTACTGAGATGGCTGTCTGGTCGGGAAGGGGAACAAAAATTATGAATTTCGAAAATTGATCTTGCATGCTAATATGTATTCATTACCCATTTTAGTTTTAGGCAATGGTCCGACTATATCAAGAGCTACTTTAGCAAACGGTATTGCTGGATAATCAGTAATAATTAAATTTTGCTTGGTTTTGACTCTAACTAATTTTTTTAATTGACATTGCTTGCATTTTTGAATGAATTGTTGTACTTCCTGCTTAAGATTTTCCCAATTATATTTATGTCTAATTCTATTGTAGGTTTTATTGACGCCTTTGTGTCCACCAATCGTAGAACAATGCATTTCTTCGATAATTTTTGCACGTGCAGACAAGGGAGGGTGTTGTATATGGCCAAGACATATAATGACTTTTATATTTGTTGAATATAATTCTCTTTTAATACTGTTTAATATTAAATTGAATTCAACGTTTTTAATATTTTTACTTTTTGCTACGCTAAAAGTATTAATATCCTTTTCAATTAAGATAAAACTCAATTTATTAAGTAAAATTTGCAAAATATTCGTGATATTTATTAAACTTTCTCGTTGTTCGCTACTAAGTGGCATTACTATATAGAATCTAGTATTGACTTTGATTAATTTAGGTTCACCAACAATTAAATTATCAAGACGTGGTAGCTTATTGGTTTCATATAATTGCTTTACTCCTTCATCAAGTGGTTGGCCTATTGAATTGACGAAGTATAAGTAATTGTCTTTTCGCATAAATAATTTTTCTCTGCAATGAATGATATTTCTACTAGGGAGTTCGTTTGTGTTTGAGTCACTATGTGTGAGCTCCGGATTGAGTAGTTCATTAGACTCGCTTGAATTTTCATTTAAAAGAGTAGTTGCATTAAGATCTATATCAAATTCCGCAGTGTTATCGGCAGCTGTAGTGACCGGGCTGCGTGCGCGACTTTCCTGCCTTTCTTCAGGGTGCGTGCTTTCACCGCCCCCCCCCCCCTTGAAAATTTCCGCGCGGCGCGGCTGCGAGTGAGGCCGTTTCTACTATCTCTATCGCTTCTGTGGCCGTGTCATGTGTCACCGGCCTCTCTTCGTCAAATATTTTACTACGTCCGGCTGTTCTCTTGCGTGGTGCGAGGGCTTGGATGGCTGCCGCGTACCGTGTGCTTGGCTGTTTGCCTGCACGTAAACGGGTCATTATGCCGGATGGATCGGCGGCGTTTGGTCTTGCCTGCCTTTCCGATGCTTGATTATTCATTTCTGTGTCTAGCTCACTCTGGTTATTAGCTTGCTCATGCTCACTTGCTAACAAATTGCTATTCGTGGTATCGTTAATGATTAATATTTGTGATTCTACTGGATTTCGTGAAAGTGCATCGGCATTAGTATTTATTATGCCAGGTTTGTATTTAATTTCGAAGTTGTAATCTGCCAATTTTAATCTCCATCTAGTTACTCTAGAGCTTGGATCTTTCTGCGAATTTAGCCAGACTAATGGTCTATGGTCTGTATTGAGTTATACAAAATACTATAGCTAAAGCTTCTTTCGAAAAAGTGCAATAATTTACTTCAGCTGGGGTGAGGCCTCGTGACACAAAAGCTATGGGGAGTTTTTGTTGCGAAATCACTCCACCGACAGCGTACCCGCTGGTATCGGTCGTAACAGTATATTCTTTATCAAAATTAGGATGTATTAGGATTGACGGTGCACATAATCGATCTCTCAAATTTTCGAAAGCTTCCTGAGAATTTTTCTCCCAGATAAATGGTTGATTTTTCTTTAGTAGAAGATTCAAGGGTCTGGCTATTTTTGCAAAACCGGGTATAAAACGTCTATAGTAATTGGCGAGTCCCAGGAATTGTTTAATATTTTTTGCTGTTTTGGGCACTGGAAGTTTTTTTACTGCTTCTATTTTTTTTTTTGATCGGGCTTTAAGCCATTACTGCTTATGATATGCCCAAGATAATTAATTTCTTCCTTTAAAAATTCGCATTTGTCAGGTTACAATGTCAGGTTAGCTTTTATTAATCTTTTTAATAGCTCAGCTACTATTTCCCAATGTTCTTCGATGGTTTCAGAAAAAATACAAATATCGTTAAAAAATGCTACTACACCTTTCATACCTGCGATTAGCGCCGTAATAAGAGCGAGGAAAACTGATGCACTTGTTTTTAGTCCAAACGGGCTCCTGCGGAAATGAAAAGCGCCTAAATTACAATGAAAGGCGGTTTTGTGTCTATCTTCTTTTTTTATAAAAATTTGATGGTAACCGGAAGCTAAATCGAATACCGAAAAATATTTTGCGCACCCCAATTTGTCTAAAATATCGGTTATATTGGGTACCGGATGATTGTAATAAGGTATAATTGCATTGAGCTTTCTGAAATCTACCACTATTCTATAACGTTTATTGCCTTTTGAATCGGGCTTTTTATCAACGCAAAATACTGGTGCTGAGTAAGAGCTGATCGAGGGCTCGATTATATCGTTGTCTAATAATTTTTGAACTTGCTTATTTATTTCCTCATAATACAGGAGGGTGGCGGAATTGTTTGATATGAATGGGTACATTACTATTAAGGGGAATTTCGTGCTCAAGCACAGTTGTTGCCGGCAACTTATCTCCAGTTAGATAAAATCTATCTGCATATTGGTCTATTAACCGCTCTACCGAAGCTCTCTGTTTGCCGGTCAGATGGTCGACGCGCAAGAGTGCTTTTACCTTGTGTGCTCTGCTGTCGTTACCCTTCGCATTCTTATCGGAAATGGTCATTATCTTACTTTTCTTAATTTCATTTGCATTTTTTATGATTTTCTTTCCTTTTATGTGACTTTTGGCTGCGTTAATTGTATTGCTTAAAAGCAAAAATGAGTAATCGCAGCTGTTATTTTTAGACCTTGTGTGTACTGTATACATAACTAGTTTTTCAGCTGCATAATTAATTTGTGGATTTCATTAACTTTCTCATATTTTAGCATATTTAGTATCACTAGTATATGCTTACAAATGATTTGAATATTCTCGAAATGTTCTGGTAAGAATTTGTTTATTTGTTGACTTTCTTCAATAACTTTCAATAAGTAATTCAATTTTTCTAAAAGTTCGTTTTCAAGCTCACTTTTATCGCAATTTTTAATTTCATCATACGCAAGTTTATTTTCTTCCAAAAATACGTTGTCATTAATTTCTGAATTCGGTTTTTTGTTTGCTTCTAATAGTGATGTTGTATCAGCTTTTTGAAGCGATTTTTCATTGGTTTCTAAAAGCGCTGTTTTTGTTTTTCTGAAACTAGAGCTAAAAATATTATTTTTTGTTCTTTTATTTTCTTCTGCCGCGATTTCGGTTCTCGAATTTCGGAGTTCGATTGGTTTTCTAATTTCGAATTTTTATAATTTCGATTTTATGCGTTTAGTTTATTATTTTCGAATTTTGGATCTCGATTTGCGGGACTTCGAATCTCGGTTTTAGAAGTAAAATTTTCGTTTTTCGGATATCGGATTTCGGATTTCGTATTGGAAGTGATTTGCGTATATGATTTTTGATTTTGCGAATTTCGATGTTCTAAGCTTGAATTTGGCAAATGTTCGGGTTTTGATTGCACGCGCTGTTCTGCGGTTTCGGTAAAAGTAGAGGTTAAAAACTTATGTACTTTTTTATTTTTAATTGACGATAATTTTAGAGGCAATTTATAATTATCAATTATAAAATATTGTTCTCTATAATTGATGTCTGCATCATAGTTAATAAATATTTCACTGCCGAGCAGACCGTCTTCCTCATTAGGAAAATCATCTGGTACTAAGTGAAAATAAAATGTTAAATCATGAAATTACATTGGAATTTTGCCATAAGTATTTTTGTTATACCGGTTAGTTCTAAAATTTCGTTAGCATCGACTCGAACATTACGCGGTTTTTTTGAAATTTTCAAAAGTGCTGGCCCAGCGCTGGTGTCTAGCATTAATGACAACAGTTGCGGGCAGCAATTTGTTTTTAGTATAATAGTTGGTGAACAATTATTAATGCTTAGTAGAACAATCTTTTTTATTAATTGTATTGTTGATTGTTTCTCGTATAATTTTGACGCTGGGGTTGTGGGATTTCCCTGGTTGCGTCGTTCTCCGGGAACCCGTTTTCGTTTCCCTGATGCATTTCTTGCATTTTGTTATTATATGCAAGTTTTCTACATTCGCTCTTCCAATGACCGGCCTTTTTGCAATAATTACATGCTTTAGTGATATCATTTTGGGCTTGGTTTGTCTGATGTAAATTGGTCGCGGGGACATAGTTGGAGTATTGATTTTTATTTTCGGGTGTTTTCAACGATTGCGTGACACGTTGCGGCCGCCCCTGTGAGTTACAAGGTATTGATTTTTCACGATCGGGAGTGGCCGGCGTCTTCGGAGCGTCGGCGCCATTGGTACGGTACCGGCAATTAAGCGCTGTGGCCCGATTTGTGATATATTTGACACGCTTCTACCCATTTGCTATCGACGAAATAACTATGTGCCGATTCTTTTTCGTTAATTTTTGGTTGTGTAGGAGGCTATGGTATTTTCATTTGTTCATCCGTGTTTTGGCATGCATAATCGCGCTCTATGTCGATTGCTTGGTCGATCGCGGCATCTAGAGATTCATGTTTGCTCATTCGCCCTTTTATGACCCATTGCAAACCGCGAATGAAATATGCTACGCTATCATTTTCTAATTCGGATTTAAGATCTGGTCTGTGCCTCTTTTCACGCAATGCGGCCTCGTATGCTTCTTGTGCGGAACATTTTAATCTATTCGAAAACGAAATGACGTTCGTCGTATCTTTGTTTCATTACTGCTAATTCGCCCAGTAATTCGTGAAAACGTTTTGCGGACCCGTATGTGTGATCAAAATACATTATAATCTCCTGCATATTAAGAAAAATTCTTTGTTGTGCATTTTTTAATGCTTGTCCGGACAAGCGCATTTTTATCAATCTTGCTAAATCAAGCTCGTTACACGGTGGTATCATACTTCGCGCTTCTCTACATCCGTCCAAAAAAATTCTAAGTGGGATATTATAGCCGTTAAATTTTGGAATCATTTCGACTGCGTCTTTAATTGTTAAATTGCGAACCGGAGTTAGAGTGTTGTTTTGAAAAGTTTGTAAAGTGTTGTACGGTTGTCTACGATAATTATTTGTTTGGTTTGTATGATACGGTGTGCTGTATATATTTTTTGGGTGTGGTCATTATTTTGTAGTAGAAATTTAGAATCTGTTTTGGGTGGGTTTGTCGTATTTATTGAGTTAATAATATATTGATAGACAGTTACTTCCGTCATTTCGGCGTTTTTGTTTAAAAGCGTGTGTATTTCGTGATCAAATTTCTTAATTGATTTATTATCTCTAATAGTTTCTATAATTTCTTTGCAATTAATATTGTTGTGAATTAAGTCTAGAAGTATGTCTATCATTAATTCATCCTGACACGCGTCGTGCATGTTTGATATGTCAATAGTATCTTGTAAAAATTCGCAAATTTTACTTACGTCGTCCGCGCGATCCGGAATCTGTTCGCTCGCGACTTGATATCGTTGTTGTAAAAATGCTAATCATTCTCCTAAATTTGTTTCGCGATTGCCCGCTGCAAAATTTGGGTCAGTTGCCGGTACATATTTTGTTTTAATGTCGGTGGCCTCTTCATTCCTTAATTTCTTTTTCGATTCTACGTTGGCCATGTTTGAATTTCGAAAAAAAAATTTGCTATCCGCGCTAATTGCTATTAGAATATCCCGGAGAGTGGGCCCCCAATTGTTACGACGTGCGTAAGCAATAAATGGCGCGAAGTTAATATGAAATTAAATCGCGTTCGCCTCTGGTTTCTGTAAATACTTTCGTAATTTACCTGGGAGTCGAGGCTTTAGCAAAAGCAGGATAGCGAAGATGATATTCAATATGATAGTAGTGAAAATAGGAAGTGCGAGTTTACAATAGGATTACAAAGGCTTAGCAAGGTATTTTGGGGCTTACGTTGTTTGAGTGTGTAGGCCTTGGTTCCTTGTAGGCGGGCCGGTTGACCTGCGCTGCGCTGCGGGCGGTGTGGTACTCGAGCTGATGGCGGGAGATATGAATAGGACCGCAGGTCCAGTGAATAAATAAGCACGAGCAAATAAGTTTAAGAGCAGATTTATTATGTTAGAAGTACAAAGTTAAATATAAGGGCGTGTCCCTTTTACAAGTGAGAAGTCAAATAACAAACTGGTGCGTACGTGCTTACGGCTCAAAGTTCGAATGCAGAAGGCTGTATGCTGAAGGCAAAAGTGTGAGGGCAAATGGCCTGGAGCCATGGGGAGCTATGCCTTTTATAACCATGCGGGGGTCGCATGCTTAGCCTAAACTAGGAATTGATTATGCGTACTTGAGGAGGGGCGTCAAAGGTATAGAGTCGCGGAAGGTAATTCGGGAAATATTAGGGTGGATGAGTGTGCCATCGTGTAGTATGAAGTAGACAAGGTAGGATACACGTTATGTAGCGTAGGTCGATAAGTAGGATTCAGTATGGTAAGATACATATAGCTTGATGACGAGAAGGTGTATATTAGCCATCCAAACTATAAAGAATTTTTATAGCTACTAAAATATAAGTCATGGTTCTGCCTTCATAATTAGGAATTTGTAAAAACTTTAATTCTACGTGTCCTACTGCATAGGTAATACTATGCTACATAAATTACTTAGCACTCTAAAAAGCAGGGTTGAACAAATCCACAAGTATCAGGATCATCGTCTCTGTGTAACTTTTGAGCCTTCGGAAATACTAAAAATAATTTTTAATATTTAAAACAAAGCAAGTGCTCAATATTTTTGACAATCAATAAATCTAAGGTAATCTGCATTTTTCAAATGTATAAATTTATTGACAATAACAAAAAGTCAATGACATTAATTATATTTCTCTGATAAAAAAATGAAGATTACCTAATTATAAATAGATAAGCAGTTAAAAGATAACTTATCTGATAAACAGCAGCAGATTTTCCTTTAGTGAAGTCCTGCAGTTCCCAGTGAATATTTATTTACTTTGAATTTTGATCTACATAACCTAATTTGATTCTGGATAAAATCGCGATCGGCTGGCGAGTAAGGAAAATTTCAAAAGAAATTCCGAACGAACCCTTGGCCAACCTCGCGGCATGAGCATCCCTCGCACGCGCAAGCGACTTCCGCGCGCCCTAGCGGATCGCTCGAGTTCCCCTAAGGTATACTATACTATACTAGTGTTCCCCGCGTGAACTAGCGGACTGCTAGCGTTCCCTCGTACCCTAGCGGAGGGCTAGCGTTCCCCTAGTACCCGAGTGAAACACGAGCACCCAAGGGGACCCGAGGCAGCCCGAGGTAACCCTCGGGCTAGAGGCCTACGCGCAAGAGTTGCGCGAGAGCGGCCATGATACATGTCGGTACAAAAGTCTGCCTTGGCTACTTTCGGGCACTGCGTGTGCAACACGAGGAGGCAAGCAAACTCGCGTTAATTTCTCGTGTCCTCGGCAGCACTCGGATCGCGAGCAACTATTGGCATACACAGAGACGAGTTCACCTGTGTTCAAGGGTAACCAGGGGAACAAGGGTGATTTTAAAAAACTTTTGAACAGATGTAACTGTTCATGCGCGTGTGAGTAAACTACTCGCATCTACTTCAGCCCACTGGTATCGCGAGTCTCTGCATGTATCTGGATTTTTGCGCGCGTCCACGATGGCCCCTCGGATGCAAGCAAATTTTCGATATACTCGTCAAATGCCAGTGCCAATGCTAGTGCGCAGATGTAACTTTCGAGTTACACTTGCGATACCCGTGGGTCCCAGATACAACCAAAAATTTGCCTCGTTCGCTCGCTACTATGAATGAAATGTTAAAAAATGAAAGATTTTTTGATTTTTACTATTATCTGAATATTCTTGGAATTTCTCTGCTTTATTCGATTACATTGAATATTCATATTAAGTATATATCATACATAGAAATTTAAATAACTTATGTAGTCTTATATACTTATATCGCTAAATTTGAAAAGAAATGGGCTAATGATTGTTCTCTTTATTAAAGTGTTTTTCAGCCCCTACAACTCGCTGCTTACTAGTCAAAGTTATAGCAGCAGATATAAGATTCTTGACTCGTGCATATATAGATATACACGCTTTGTGCCAGTCTGCGGAAACACAATAGCAATCGTATATCGCAGCTTGGCTCATCCACAGATCCATCGAAGGTCGGTCCTCGTCGACGATGAGAAACTTCCAGAGAGTTCCAGGCACGTACACACACGCACACACGCATACACGCCCATGTCTAAATTTGCGTCTTACACTCAGTCCTTCAATTTCTTTAATATGCGCATTCCTATCCGGATATCACATATTTCATATCGTATATGCTGCTAGATCAATTGATGACGTCGCGCGCGCGCGAGCATGTATGCATCACGCCATTCGTCTGCGAGAAACTTCGACGAGCATCGAGCGCGCGGGTGCATGCATGCGTACACATGTACGCATTCTACTATACTCCCGTTTGCTTGCATAGGAGAGTAGCTTACTCACCTACAAGAGTCTACTAAATAATCGAGTAATCGGGAAAGGGTGTTGATTTCCACTCAACCCACGCTTACTCGCTGGGTGCACAGGTGAGTTGAGTGGGGGCGGGGCTTATTCTCACCTGTCCACCTCAGCCAATCACAGCCCTTCTCACCTGCACAGGTGAGTCGAAAGGTAGAGTGGCGGGGGGGGGGGGGGGTCCAGAACCCCCTTTGCTTACCTACTCGCAACTAGATTATACAGTTATTTTTATATTATTATTCAATATATATTTTTTATATGATTTCTATATTATATATTTTTCATATGATTTTTATATTATGTATTTTTCATATGATTTTTATATTATATATATATATATATATATATACATATATATATATATATATATATAATATAAAAATCATATGAAAAATCTCTGGGAAATCGAGATAAAAAATTATTTTTTTTTATTTCTTCGGAAAAAATATTCCTCTTGGTATCTAAAATATATATATATATATATAATATATATATATATATATAATATATATATATATATATATATATATATATATATATATATATATATATATATATAACTAGATTATACAGTTATTTTTATATTATTATTCAATATATATTTTTATATGATTTCTATATTATATATTTTTCATATGATTTTTATATTATGTATTTTTCATATGATTTTTATATTATATATATATATATATATATATATATATAACTAGATTATACAGTTATTTTTATATTATTATTCAATATATATTTTTTATATGATTTCTATATTATATATTTTTCATATGATTTTTATATTATATATATATATATATATATATATATATATATATATATATATATATATATATATATATATATATATATATAATATAAAAATCATATGAAAAATATATATATATATATATATTTTAGATACCAAGAGGAATATTTTTTCCGAAGAAATAAAAAAAATAATTTTTTAACTCGATTTCCCAGAGAATAAACCATATATATATATATGGGTCAATCCATGCCAAAACGCACACGGCTCTGCCCAAAAATGGTAAAGACTTAGAAAAACTTGTATAGGGTCCAAATTTAGGGTTTTTTATGTAGAATCAATAGCTATGTGGTGCTTTTCAAAATTTTCAAAATGGCGGTCCCAAAAACCCGATTTTCTGACCAGTTTTCCGAAAATTTTCCGATTAATCGTTCATAAAAATATACATAAAAGACGAAAATTGTGAGTAAAGGTCATTTTATATGTTTTCGGGTACGCTGAATCCGAATCCGCTGACCGTTTAACCTTATCACTCCAGGATTTGCTCTAACCTCAAAAAATACCTCAAAAACGCTCAAATATATATATATATATATATATATATATATATATATATATATTTATATATATATACTGATAACTTTAGAATATATGAAATATGCTTATAGATTAATATAATATAAAATAATGTTCTCAAAGAATTCTTTTAAAATTCTCTTTTTATAAAGGAATTCAAAAAGAGTTCTTTTTAATTACAATAAGATTTAACGAATGTCCGTTACATAGTCATTTATTAAGAATTAAAAAAGAATTCTTTCACGAAAAAATTATTTCTAGCAACTTTATTCAGCAATTTAAAAGAAATTAAAAAGATTTAAAAAAGATATGTAATTAGAGACGAAGCTCTAATATGACGTTATTCCTCGGAGTATTTTTTAACGATTATAAGGTCGATTTTGTTGATCTTCCCGAGGTTAAAGGTATATATATTGTCTCTCCAAAGAACTTTTCTCTTTATTACAAAACAGCATCAAAAAACCAAAATCATACATCAAAAATAGCACAGAACTAATTAAAAAGTTGGAAAATATAATAATACCACAAGATCATTGCCTTATCAGTCTTGATGTAAAATCGTTATGCACAAACATTGACAAAAAATTAGTTAAACAAAGCATCGAAAAACGATACGCACAAATACAAAGAAAATCCACTGTCCCACTAAATGAGATTCTTAAAGCTTGTGATATCCTAATGGATAACACATTTTTCCAATTCAATGATAGATTTTACAAACAAACATATGGCACCCCGATGGGTTCCCCGATTTCTGGTTTATTTGCTGACTTGGTAATGGATGATCTAGAAACACATTGCATAAATAGTCTTTCTAACAAACCAATATTTTTCTTTCGATATGTAGACGACATAATCACATGTGTTCATAAAAAGAAAATAGATGAAATTCTAACTATTTTTAATTCATACAATGACAGATTACAATTTATTCATGAAATCGAAATAAACAATTCCATAAGTTTTCTTGACGTCTTACTCATTAAAGACAATAATAAAATAATCACAAATTGGTACTCGAAACCAACTTTTTTCGGACGCTGTTTAAATTATAATTCGCAACACCCGACCTCACAGAAAATAGCTATGGTTTATAATCTCATTGACAGAGCTATAAAATTATCAAATAAAAAGTTCCAGAATGATAACATAAAAAAGACATATAACATATTGAGAGACAATAATTATCCTGACTCTTTCATAACAAAATACACGAACAAAAGACTGGCATTAATACTTTCAAATACAAACAGAAATAACTACAACAATAATAACGCCCAAATTAGGAACACACCGAGAATTGGTATACCATATGTAAAAGGATTTTACGAACAAATTACTTCCGATCTCAAAAAAGCATTATCATCACGATTCCGAAAATAAATAGAGACATGAGCAACATTATTATTAAAGGCAAAGACAAACGTGATAAACATATAGAAAACAACGTAGTACTCGTATATAAGCTAAATTGTAAACATTGTCCTGCGACATATGTCGGCCAAACAAAAAGAACTGTACACACACGCATCGAAGAACATAGAAAATCGAAAGACAACGTTATAGCTATTCATAGAAATGAATTAAAACATGACTTTGATTTTGAAAAATTTGAAAACCTCGATAAAGAACCAATAGAAAATAAACGCCTAATATCTGAAATGTTATATATTCACTTGCAACAGAATGCAATAAATAAAAAGATGATACACAAAACCTCAATAACATATATACACACTTATTACACAACATGAAAATATGACAAATCAAAATAAACAATCATGATATAACGTTGCCCGTCGAAACGAACGTAAACACACGCTGTAGACAGTTTCCTATATAAGGAGACTATTCCGCTGTCACTTGGTCCAAACAAAAATAAACCACGAGTACAACAACACCTCTCGCACTCGCGAGTTTCTTTCTCCCCGCTCCACTTGTGGAGGAGGAAGCTTTGTTTTTGACTTTGCTTTTCATCACTGACTCGCCGTTTAGGTAATTTTTTTATTTTTTATATAATTGACTCCACACTGTTTTTATACATATTATAAAATTTTAATTGTATTTACTAAATTATTATACTAACTTTGAATATTATTTCATAATTTAATAAAAAACCTCTTTACAGTTTATTCTGAAGAAGGTGGCATAGCCACCGAAACGTTAATGTGACTTTTTATTTCACATACCTTTAACCTCGGGAAGATCAACAAAATCGACCTTATAATCGTTAATTTAAAAAAGAGTTCTTTTGTAATAAAACGTAACACATCATATAATAATAAACAGTTCTTTTTTAATACTTAAATTGTTTTTTTATGATTTGCAAAACATGTTTTCATTTTCTCTTCTTTTTCCTCTTTTCTTTTCTTTTTCGTTTTTCTTTTCTTTTTCGTTTTTCTTTTCTTTTTCGTTTTTCTTTTCTTTTTCTTTTTTTCTTTTTTCTCTTCGCTCTTTTGTCTGGGTTCTTTTTTTTCTCGCATCTCTTTTCTTTTCGTTGATCGTTTTCGTTGATCGTTCGTATGTTTAATAGTGAAGGAAAAGACCTTTTCCGCTGAAACTGCCAAATGCGCCCGCAGAGCGGCAACCTTCCCGAGAAGCTTCGAACCACCACCACCACTTACGTCCCCTAAGACGTTCAATATATACGAATCAAGGGGAGAGCTCGGCACTTGCGAGCAAAGGGCCTTCGCGCCACCTAACGGGCCAAGCGTGTACCAAACGTTGGGACTGATGCAAATTCGGGCGCTAATTTTGAAATGAATGATCGGGCGGTAGACGCCACTTATTGTTTGTCGTTGCTTATTCATTTTGCGGAATTATATTTTAACGGTATAACATTGCTGAATGGTATTTTTTATTTAAGTTTGGGCTCGTTCAAAATTCTTTGAATGAATAAAGTAAATTATAATATAATATCTAGTTATAATTATGATTATAATATAATATTGTAGTTATAATTACATATATTTACCTGTATATATTATTATAATAACAATTATTATAATCTTTATTATATTTGGTCTTCATAAAGGGATGTGAATTACAGACCCGACTTTTTACTTTTATACGGTTTAGGTATTTCAATGTTAAAAAAATATTTCGGACAAACATGTTGTTTTTTATGCTGTCCGGAAATTAATGGAATTTTGCTTGAATAATTTTTATTAATAAATATTATTAATATTGTGGATAGACGAAAGTCGATGAAAAATTTAAATCTCCTGACTTGATGTTTACCGACCGAGAAGTAAATAATTACTTATAATGCAGCTTCAAACTCGGAACAGAATATTAACGACCAAACAGCTTTTCAAACTATAATTTTTTTTCTTTCTATATTATGGTCGTGGGGATCTCTTGGAGGATGCCAACATGCCGTTATGTATGCGTACGTTTTTAAAACTACGAAAATTTATTATTGTCTCATCATAACATATTTTCCATATGTAATAAAGAGAGAATACCTTATGAACGCTTTAAAATTTTTTTTAGTATTGCTATATAATTGCAAAAATTATTTTCACAAAAGAATACTTTTTGTAAACTTTACAATTACATATTATAAACATAAAATGTTAATAGTACTTTCTTAAAAAATACATAAATGTTTAAAAAGAATACTTTTTTAATTCTTCTATTCCTAAGAAACAAAAATTATTTCCACAAAAGAATACTTTTTGTATACTTTACAATTACATATTATAAACATAAAATGTTAACAGTATTTTCTTTAAAATACATAAAAGTTTTAAAAGAATACTTTTTTAATTTTTCTATTCATAAGAAACAAAAACTTATTTTATAAAAAGAATACTTTTAAATACTTTTAAATTACTTATAATACGCATACTCAATACTTTTAAAATACTGAATACCTTTATTAAAAAGATAAATTTATTCAAAAAGAATACTTTTTTAACTCTTATTGAATATTTTAAGTATTCAAATTTTGCGGACATTCGGTAACTCTTAAAGAATTCTTTTTCAAAAAAGTGTGCTTGTTGGGTGTTTACTCTCAATTCTTGATATTTTTTGGATTTTTGAAACTTATAAGAGGAATAAAATCCATTTTTGATTTTCTTTTCTTTAGTTTAGAAAATTATTTTTCTGCAAAATTATTGTTTGTCGAACACTAATGAACAGTAATGTCGGAAAATAAAATTTTTCTTTGGATTTTTAGAATTTGTTAATATAATTCAATATATCGAACTGTTCAATTTCGAAAATTGTTCTTCTTCGAAATTATTGTTTATTCAACAATTTTAGATTTTCGTTTTTTTTTTCATTTTAGAAAATTGTTTTTCGGTAAAATTAGTGTTTATCGATAATAAACAATAAAATCGAAAAATTAAAAATCCGGATTTTATTTTTTTTAATAAATACAACTGATTAAACCAACTTGGAAAAAATTTTGCAGAAGAGAAATTCATAATAATTTTTCATATTTTAGAAAATGGTAGAAATTTATTTATGAATAAATTGTTATTTTTGTAAATTAGAAAATTTTTGATAACATTAAATTTTGTTTCGGAATACCATTTGGAACATAAAAATCCATTTTTCCTCGAAATTAAAATAATAAAGCGCTCTTTTTCAGATTTTCTTACGGAAAAAACTCTCAAAGTTGGGTGTTTACTCTCAATTCTTGAGAGTGAACTCTCAAGGTTGAGATTGAACTCTCAAGGTTGAGATTGAACTCTCAAGGTTGAGATTGAACTTTCAAAGTTGATATTGAACTCTCAAGGTTGAGAGTTCACTCTCAAAAATTGAAAGTTAACTCTGAAAGTTGGGTGTGTACTCTTAACAAGTGCGAGTTAACTCTTAAAGTTGTGTGCTTTACTGTCAATGACTGAGAGTTAACTATCAAAGTTGAGTGTTCACTTTCAAGAATAGATAGAGAGTTTGACTCTTAAAGTTAAGGGTTTTATTAATCGGATAGATTTGTGTGGGCAATACATATATATGGGGCGAATCACGTCAACTCTCCTAGCGCGGCGCGCGAGCGCTTATATACTGTTGTTTTCAACTCGCGTTTGCGTTATGAAAAAATATATATAAAAAATATCCAATAAACTATTTCGATGTATTTTTTCCTCAGCTTTCCAATGGTGTGGTTAGATTTTCCAAAATTTTCCATTTTCCTTAAAAAAACACAAAACGTGTTATATCTCGAAAAGTCTATTTTTAATATTTTTTTTAATACTTTTAATCGAAAGCTGAGGTTTTTTTACATAAGAAAAGTTCTTTTGCACAGAGTGCCCGATTATATTTCAGTGAGTAATAGAACGCCGAAAAGTAGAAGTACCGCGCGCGACTGTAATTGTAAAACTAGTTCTTTTTTCAGTCGGTAGGTGGCTTAAACATAAAAAACTTTAATCTATAAATTAATTGTCACAAGAAATTCATATATACGACGATGTTTTTTTTTTAGTTTAGATTTTTTTATGATTAAATCATAAATCTATTGGTTACGTATTTCTCCGGTTTATTGTAGCAACTACAATGGGTTCAACCTGGAAAATGAAATACATAAATCCTTTCTCTCGAGAGAATCACCCTACGTCTAAAGATCTGTTTGACTTTCCTTCAACTTTTAGAAATATATTTCCGTTTGTACCCGAAGAAGCGAAAATATGTGGTACATGTCGTAGGCAAATTTACAAACGTAAAGCAGATTTACCTATTTCGGATACAAAAAAAGTTAACATAAATTGTTGTGATGAATATCATAAAGCTGGCGTAACGGTTCTCGAACAAATTAAAAGAAAATTTTCTAATACTATATCGAAGCAAGATAGAATTCAGCTACTCACTCTTGCTCCCGATTTTTGGTCTCGTAATGATGTAATCAGAGAGTTTGGTTGTACTGAATGGGAAGCTCGAGAAGCAAAAGAGTTAGTAGCTGAAAAAGGATTTTTCTCAGTTCCTGAAAAAAAAACGCGGCAAAGTACTTTCGGTGGAAACTACAAATTTAGTTAAAAGTTTTTATGAAAAGGATGACATAAGTCGAATTATGCCAGGCTTGAAAGATTGCATATCCGTAAAGCAGGACAACGGCAAACGAGAACACGTTCAGAAAAGATTACTTCTTGGCAATTTGAACGAAATCTATTATTTATTTCAAAAAGAATACGAACACGTTAAAATTGGGTTAACAAAATTCATACAATTGAGACCAGTACACTGTGTTTTAGCTGGAAGCAGTGGTACACACAATGTATGTGTATGTGTACATCATGAAAACGTTAAGCTCATGCTAGAAGCTGCTGAGCTAGAGTGCTTAACGAGAAATAGTAAACTATATCTTACAAATTATCATGACTGTATTCAGGCAATCGTTTGTAAAAATGCACGTGATGAGTGTTTCTTGGGTGACAGTCTAAATTGTCCTAATACGTCTGCATTACTAGAACATTTGCTTGAATGTTTTGATAAAAATAATGTTTTTGAAATTCAATTTGAATCGTGGTTTCAAACAGATCGGTGTACGATAGCTTCAAAAAGTGAGAACGTTTATGACTTTCTCAACACGCTGGGCGACAAATTAATGAAATTGAAGACTCACGATTTTTTGCTAAGAAACAGTCACAGTATGTGAATAAGTTTAAAGAAAATCTTCAAGAAGGGGAGTTTATTGTCTGTTTTGATTTTGCGGAAAACTATGCATTTGTAGTACAGAATTCTACGCAATCTTTCCATTGGAATAATAACCAGGCAACTATTTTTACAGTTGTAATTTATTACAAAGAAAATAGTGATCTTAAACATGTAAGCATTGCTGTAATTTCTGAGAATCTAAACCATGATACTGTTGCGGTTTATGAATATCAAAAAATTGTCATACTTTATCTGAAATCTAATTTCGCCGTTAAAAAAGTTTATTATTTAACGGATGGAGCAAGTCAACATTTTAAAAATAAGAATAATATGCAAAATCTTCTGTTTCATGAAAAAGATTTCGAAATCTCAGCGGAATGGCAGTTTTATGCTACCGCGCACGGCAAAGGTGCATGTGATGGTATTGGTGCGAACAAAAAAAGAGGTGCAAAACGTGCTAGTCTACAACTTTCATCCAAAAATAGAATTTTAACAGCAAAAAGTCTTTACGAATGGGCTAAAAATTATTGCAAAGAAACCAAAGTATTTTATAGCAATAAAGATGATTACGAAAAAACGGTTTTAGAACTCAAACCAAGATTAGATAATGCTAAATCTATACCAGGGACTTTACAGTATCATGCTTTTATTCCATTGAATCAAAACACATTCAAACTACAGAAAACGTCTTTAAGTTCTAAATATCAAATCTTTCCAAAGAAAGATACTAAGAAAAAAGAAAATAATGTATCCAAACCCGCAACAAAGACAAAGAAAGCCACGAAGCTAAAGACTTTGAAAGCCTCTTCGAAAGCCAAAGTAACAAAAAAACGATTAATAAAAACAAAAAAATAACTAAATTTAACTAACAGGTGTAAAAGAAATTATAAGGTAGCAAAATATGAAAAGGAGGACCGAATCCAGCGGCCACTGTCGAGCGCGAAGTCACGCGCCTTGCCGCTGCGCGCGGTATTTCAACTTTTCGGCGTTCTATTACTCACTGAAATATAATCGGGCACTCTGTGCAAAAGAACTTTTCATATGTAAAAAAACCTTAGCTTTCGATCAAAAGTATTAAAAAAAATATTAAAAATAGACTTTTCGAGATATAACACGTTTGATGTTTTTTTTAAGGAAAATGGAAAATTTTGGAAAATCTTACCACACCATTGGAAAGCTGAGGAAAAAATACATCAAAATAGTTTATTGGATATTTTTTATATATTTTTTTCATACCGCAAACGCGAGTTGAAAACAACAGTATTAAGCTCTCGCGCGCCGCGCTAGGAGAGTTGACGTGATTCGCCCCATATATACATGTCCCATATAACTTTCTCCTTTCCTTATTCTCTCTTAAATGGCACTCTCTATTCATGCATTGATCACTAGACATACACCCCTCCGCGCCCCCCCCCCCCCCCCCCCGGATATATAAACCAATGAATATCGACTTGTATAGAAGAACAGTTCGTATGCTGCACCTGGGAACAAAATCGTGGGTAACATGTATAGTACGTTATAGGTTACTCCATGCGATCTGTGGGTAACACCTATAGTATAGTATAGGCTTTACGTGTATAAGAAAGCGAGGCCCCGGCGCAACTACAGAACCGCGCTTCTATACAAGTTTATATTCGTTGCACACTCTCGCTTATTATCATCTGATTTGCACCTGAAAATCTTTTTGCTATTTCTTAGTAAAAGAAATGTAATTCTTTTCTATAAAGAGAATATTGTATATTTATCAGAATCTGTATAGAAATCATGCAGAATTCTATATTGAAATCCTTACGAAACCTGTGGTGTATATGTCAGAATCTCTACAGTATTTGTAAATCTGTACACACACCCTAGTGGAAATTTCAAAAATGTGAAAAACTGAAAAATTTGTCAAAACATATGGTTACCACATGGAAATCATATGGAGTCCACAAGATTCCCACATGTTATCCATATGGTATCTTATGGGCACCGCGTAAGAACCACGTGGGCTTTTGGAAAGATTTTCAAGTCGGATCCCAGTTGAAAACACATGGTTTCCATATATATTTTACATGGTTCCCACATGATACCCATATAGTCTACTAAATCTAATATTTTGTATTTTTTTTAAATAGAATTTTTAAAAATAGGAATTTTTTAGCTTAGTCCCCCAGTTTTGGTGATATCATCCGCACGGTAGCACCTATGTAGACCCATGTGACTCTCAAATGGGAACCTCGTGAAACACTTACTCAGGGACAATGTGGTTACCACATGGTTTCCACGTAAATATCATCTTGCTTATTTGATTAAATATTTATATTTTTTAGTTGATCATGTGGGAACCATGTAAAATTCATATGGGAACCATGTGTTTTCAACTCGGATCCCAATGGGAAATCTTCCCAAAAGCCCACATGGTGCCTACGCGGTTCCCATAAGATACCATATGGGAACCATGTTGGAATCATGTGGAAACCATATGATTTCCATGTGGTAACCATGCGGGACATTTCACGTGGGGAACCATGAGAATACCGTGAAAAACTATGAAATTGGTGTTACATTTAGAACAGGATTTTAAAAAATATTATGTAATATTTCACACATAAACACATTTTGTCACGGTTTCTCCCATTTTATCACAAATTCTAACAGTTGTGATTTCCTTTATATAAGAGAATGCTACGTGAGAATATGGGATAAAACTGTGGAAAACTACGAAAAATTGTGCAAGTTTTATTAGATAAAATACGTGCTTTTTATAAGTGTGAGAAACTATGAAAAACTAACAAAAAAATGTTAAAAAAGTGCACATTTGTTTGTAACAGCTATTCCAAATGTGTGTATTTACACAGTTTTTCACGGTTGACAATTCCACTAAGGCAGCGCTGAAATCTTAATCTATTTAAAAAATATGACCTAGATAGAATACTAAAAAGAAATTTTAGAAAAAAGTTTTGAGAAAATTAAGAGCCTCTTAATTATTTACTTTCTATCTTACATACCATATTTACTAAGAAATATAAAATGTTACCAACCTAAATCACTCTGCATAGGCAGAGCTGAGTAAAGCTAACAAATGCTGAAACATATACGTAAGTATAATTATTATTAAGATATTTTTTCATAATAAAGAGCAGTTTACAAATATTTATATAAAGTAATATTATAACTATTTTGTCATTTTTACTTTGTTCGATGAAGTAATGCAGACTTTGATAGCAAGTCTTAGACGACTGAGATTATGGCGTTTGAATTAAAATTTCAGTATACGCAGTAAACATTCCTCAATGTATTTAAATAATACCTGTTTGTCAGAGAAATTTTACATAGAAGGACATGATATGCTAATTTGGAAAAAATTGTGCATTTTTGTTTTAAACTAATTGTTTTAACTATTTGTTCATAACAATGTTATAGATTTGGATTAATAATTTTTTTACAAATTTAGTTATTTAATACCAAATTAAGAATAAAGTTTGGAAATAATTAGTTTTGCATTTGGATAACAACTATTCTATTGTATATTCTTAGATTATCAATAATAATACCAATATTCTTTTCAAGTTCTACATAAAAATGTATTATATTGTCAAATATTATACTTTTAGTAGATGAAGAATTATGTCTATTACATTTAGAATGAGTTTGAAGCTATTTGATGCTTTTCGGTTAATAGTGTCATCGAAGTCCTCAATGAACATAAACTAAATCCACTTATCATTTTTATCAATGACTTAATACATCTTTTTAAAATAAATTGATTCATTTTTGTGATAATAGATTAATAAATTTTGATTTATAATTGTGTTTAAATTTGTTTATTTATTATTTTAGGTGTTTGCGCTGATGTAAATTTTTCTTTTTCCTTGCTCATAAACATCTGTACTTAAGATGAAAATGCTGGAAGATTACAAAGTCTTTTAATTTTTCAAGGATTACGAAGTCAGATAAGTACCCAGTTTTGTTTGTATCTAGTGTGTGAAAAGAATTATTTCTTTAGATTTTTTTTTTTTTTATTTAAGCTATTAGAATTCTCGGGAGAATTATTTAGCGCAGTACATTACATGTGTATTTTTACATATTATTACAGTACATGATTACATTTAAGAGATACAGTAGTATTTTACAATTTGTATTTAAATTTGTAGTTTACAGTCTTGAAAAAACTTTGACAGTGTGTCGCACAATTTATTTGTCGGGTCGTAGAGTATAACAAAGCTTGCTAGGGGTTCTTGAAATTTTTGCTTTTTTAGACTTTTCATGAAGCTTGTCCTCTGGATATCGTAAATGGGGCACTGCCAGAGGATGTGGTCAAGATCTTACTTTATATTCTGATTCTTGCTACAATTACAATAAGGATTTTCTACTAAGTTACATCGGGCTAAAGAGGCGGCAAGACTGTAGTGATCCGATCTACATCCGTTTATTATTGAAATGATTTCTCTCGGAAGTTGCTTATTGTGATACCACGGTTTGGATTTGTTATTGAAATAATATTTAAAGTAGTTTGATCCTTTGTCTTGGCTATTTTCGCTTAAGTATATATGGGTATTTTCTGTGGCTTTTATTTTGAAATTTTCTTTTACGTCCGTAAATGGGATTTTACAACATGAATCAGGTTCGCGACTTGCGGCCTCTTTAGCTATTCTATCCGCTGTGTCGTTACCTCGCAGGCCAGGTAAGTGTCCGGGAATCCAGAAAATTTGTATTTTGTTGCCATCAGCTTTTTTGTAGAATTCTAGGATTTTCTTTTTAATCAAGTATAAATACGGATTGGTTTGTATGTCAATTTTGTTCTTTTCTAGAGATAAAACCGCGCTTAGGCTGTCAGTAAATATTATATAATTTCGACTTCGATGAGTAAGCGCAATTTCCACCGCGAATAGTATTCCAATGCATTCAGCTGTAAATATCGATGCTTCTTTGTATGTACTGATTGTCACATATTTGTCTAATTCGAAGCAGACGCTTGAGCTGCCTACGCTTGGCGAATTTTGTGTTTTACTTCCATCCGTATATATGGCTATAGAATTTTCTTTTTTTAATAATTCATGTATGAGCGAATTTGGTTCGTTAGATTTTTTTAACGTTTGGCTGAAATCTATATTTGTTTCTATTTTGTGAAAGAAGGTTTCGTAGTTAAAAAGATATGTACAGTATTGTGTTTCCGAGATTATGATGTTTAAATATTTACTGACATCGACTAAGCACTGCTTAATAAGTCGCCTACTTTTAATTTTTTGAAAGCTAAGTAGATTCTTATGAACTAGAAGCTCCTTGTGCGATAATATTTTGAGAAGATAGTTTGAGCAAAGAGACTTGGCTCTTTCTTGCAACAGGGGTAGTATTGGTTCCGCGAGCAAAATATTTGTCGGTGTTGTATTCCTGTAGTCAAGAGCCAGCCTAATTGCTGTAAACTGTATTCTTTAAAGCTTTAAAATTAAGGCTTTTTGAGTAGGATAAAAGACGTGACAGCTGTACTCTATGATCCAACGCACAAAGCTTTTATACATTGTTATTAGACTGTCGGGGTCGGATCCCCACCAAGTACCTCTTAGAAATTTCAGAATATTCATATTTTTCAAGCATTTACTATGTATTGCATTTATGTGTTCTTTAAAATTTAGCTTATAGTCAAATAGGATTCCTAAGAATTTCACAGTATTAGAGGATTTTATGACATCGCTTTTTATTTGTATTTCCGTACTTTCCGGCTTAATATTTCGCTTGTTAAAATGTACGAGAGTTGTTTTACGTGAACATAGTTCAAGTCCTAGTTCTCGAAGATTATCATGTATTTTGACAATTGCGTTGGTAATTAGTTTGTTACATGTTTTAATGTTTTTTCTAGAGCAATAGATGGCGATATCGTCTGCAAACTGTGAAGTTCTTATACTTTTCGGCAGGTTTTTAACAATTGTTGCTACGTATATACAATATAAGAGTGGGCTGAGGACTTCTCCTTGCGGGACGCCTTTATACACTTTTCTGGGAGCATCTCCTGTACTGTCAGTGTAGATTGTTCTTTCATACATTAAAAATTTAATAAACTTTAATAGAGACGAAGGGCAATCAATGTCGGCTAAACACTTAAGTAGTAGATTGAAATCGACGTTGTCAAAAGCTCCACTGACGTCCAGAAAAGCTGCCAGTACGTCGCGATTTTGCCCAAAAGCTCCTTCAATATACGTCATAAGATTAGTTAAATTATCAGCTGTAGACTGGCCTTTACAGAAACCCGATTGGCTATTGGGTAGAAGATTGTTTCTTTCCACCCAATATTGTAATCTATTTTTTAAGATAGTTTCAAATAACTTGCATACGCACGACGAAAGGTAGATAGGCCTTACATTTTTACCATCACTTTTTTCTATAAAATGTACGTACGATCTTGTCCAGTTTTCTGGAAAGTCGCTTGTGGCATACATTTCATTCATGATGTCAAGTAGGATTAGCTTGTATGTTATTGGGAGCGCTTGGAGTATAGTGTAATCAATACCGTCGATACCGGGGCTGGACCTACTTCTTTTACTGTCAAGTGCGAGGTTGAACTCAGAGTATGTAAAAGCCATATTCAGAAATTTATTTTCATTACATTCGGGTAGTGAATCAGGTTTTGACGCACACCAAGGAGGACTTATCTTGTCTAGAGCAATATCTATTTTTTCGGAGTTTTGATGATTTTCAGTTGTGTTATGAGTAAATTTGGTCCATTTGTTTTTTTAAATTTTCATAGTATTACATACGTACTTAGATTTGACTTTAAAGTTTAACGATTCTGCAAATTGTTTGTGAAAAATTCTCTTTTTATTTTTAATTAATTTTCTCGCGAAGGCTTGATTTTTTTTATAATCAATAAAATCTGTAAGTTCCTGTGTAATTTTCCATTTCTTAAAACTTTCTTTCCTGAGACTAATGGCTTTGTCGCACTCTGAGTCCCACCATGCTACTGGATTCCTATACTTTTTAACATTAACTTTTTTGGGTTTGGGAGTATTGGTTTTGATAGCGTTTGTTACAATCTCGATAAAAGTGTTATATTTTTCACTCGCTTTGGATTCATTATAGTTTGCAGTGAAGAGCTGATCGATATTTTGCTCTAAGAACATGTATACCTGCTCCCAATTAGTTTTATTTATTTCTTTAGATATTTTTCTTTTATTACAGGTCAGTAATTAAATACCCTGTAATATTTAAGATTATTTAGGATATAAAATAAAACACATAAAAAGAAATTAAATTGATATGTCGCCGATTATATTAAATCAAGTCACAAGGCAGAATAAATGTGGTATAAATTAATTGATTCGCCGCACAAGAATAAAACTCACGTCTCTACATAGAATACCTTCTCGAGTAATTCAAAATAAAACTCATATAACATCACCATCAAAATCATTATTTTTAATCGCCGACCATTAAGACTAAACATACATCCATGCATCCATTCACACGTATATTTTAATATAAAATCATTATAAAAATTCACAGTCTAAATTCACAAAAATGATCGTTAAATTTATGAGCCGGCGGCTCTCAGTCTCGGATTTATTGCACACAGCAATGACGGATCTCTCCGCAGTCAAATAAGGCCTCAATGCGGGCCTGATGTCATAAATCAATTATGATTATAATTATATTTATATTTAGCAGCAACGATATAAACGCCGAAATTCGACAAAATTAGAATGATTATAATAAACGCGTGTATCTTTCAATTTCTCTCTCTTTCTCTCTCGAACAATTAATTGCGCTATACTTAGCTTAACTAGGCTGTATACGCGCGGACTCGGAAACAGGCGTGCACTCCTGTACCAATGTATGATCTGGCGGAAGATTGAACTGGCGAAAAATGTCGAACGTCGATCAGCCGTCGGGAGCCCGAGCGTCTTGCCAGTCCGCGCCCCGTTCCACTGCGTATGATTCTCACGCGGCCGTTTCAGCGACTACACAAATAATAACCGCGCACAATGTAATTTCGAACGATAGATATAAAAGTCTCGTCCGCAGATTATCAAAACAAAAAACTTACCCCTTTCGGGAATGGTGTGGCTCGTGAAAGAGAGAGAGATTCTCGCGCAGGAGCTGCTACCTCGCAGGCCTCCTCGCTGTGTTCTGCCGTGCGATCGCCGACACGCGCGGCTCGAACTGCCGAATTTTCGGCCTCTCGCACACGGACACACTCACACTAATTATCGGCATATTCGTACGACGCGTTACATAACTCGCCGACGCTCTGCCGACGCTTCTCGCACATTCCATACTTGTATATATACATGTATATATTGTCGCTATATCCCTTACAACCCACAAGATGATTTTGATAAGATTATATTATTATGTTACAAATTTTGGTATTATTTTGGACAATAATTTTTAATTGAAGATGACATTTAATATTAACTTATATCTATTTATAACTTTGCAATATATTTATGTAAATATAACCCAAAAGTAAAGTACATCAAGAAATGTTCACTGAGCATACTCAAATTTGAATTCAATCACCAGAATATCAGTCATCGAAGCATTGCTATTAAAGTCTACATTACTTCATCGAACAAAGTGAAAATGACAAAATAGTTATAATTACTTTGTATAAATATTGGTAAATTGCGGCTCTTTATTATAAAAAATTATCGTAATAATTATAATACTTACGTACATATTTCAGCATTTGTACACTTTAACCAGCTGTGCGTATACAGTCTACAGTCATTTAGGTTGGTAAAATTTTATATTTACTAGTAAATATGGTGTGTAAGATTGAAATTGAATAAATATAAGTCCCTTTTCTCAAAACTTTTTTCTAAATTTTATTTTTGTTTTAGTATTCTATCCAAGCTGTTTTGTTTAATAGATCAAGATTTCTGTGCTGCCCTAGTGTAAATAACAACTGTGAAAAACTGTGAAAATGCACATGTAGAACATCTGTTACAAACAATTGTGCACATTTTTGTTTTTCACACTTTTTTCTTAGTTTTTCACACTTTTTCACAATTACTCACGTTGCATTCTCTTATATAAAGGGAATTATAACTGTGAGAAATTCTGATAAAATGTGAGAAACTATGATAAACTGTGACAAAATCTGTTTATATGTGAAATATTCTAGAATATTTTTTTAAATTACTGTTCGGAATGTAACACAATTTCACAGTTTTTCAGGAAATGGTCATAGTTTTACACTTTTTTACAGACTTGTCACAGTTTTTCATATTTTTAAATTACCACTAGGGTGTGCGTGTACAGATTTTGTACGAATTTTGTAGATATTCTGTTCGCATACAAAACAGATTTTGTAAGGATTTCAATATAGAATTCTGCATAATTTCCGTATAGATTCGGATAAATAAAATTCGTCTCTCTGGAATTATAGAAAAAAATTACATTTTATTTAATAAAAAATATCAACATGATTTTCAGGTGAAATCATTGGATAATTATTTGAGAAACATGCAATTTTGGCATATGATTTTCACATGATTATCACACGTTTCTCACCTGATATTTACCTGTTTCTCACCTGATTATCACCTGTTTCTTATCTGATTATCATCTGAGCTTTTTCAGTGGGGCACACTGTGACTCTTTCTCCCTCGTTCAACCATCAGTATCATCTTTAAGATGAGTGTCAATTATGATTTAATTATAAATCTGGAGAATTAAGCTACTCGTTTAAGAGAACGCTCAGATTAACCCTTAATTTCTGTGTAACTGTCACAATAACATTTAATTGAGTGCTGTAGTACAATACTCAACTTAAGTTGAGGGTTAATTAAAGTCCCTGATAACACAGTCTGACGCAGTCACGATTGCGCCGAAAGTACACGGTCTGCTTCACACTTTGACTAGGTTTCTGCTGCACGACGATTGCAGCAGACGAATGCGGCAGGATTGCAGCAGACGTGCGGCCGACAAGTGCGAATAAGGGGGATGAAATAACGCACTCGCGAGTGCAGCAGAATTGCACTCGAATTGCGTGGGACGATTGCGGCCAACAAGTGCGTCAGGATTGCACCAGACGTGCAACCGACAAGTGTGATTAAGGGGAATGATGTAACGCATTTGCGAGTGCGTTAAGATATACTTCAAAAAACATATACTGATACACATCAAGACACACACCTCTTAGCGGAGATCCTCGGAACACCGAGAATGGTAACAAAAAAAAGAGCTCCAAAGAGTTTTATCTCCCAGATGGCTTGTGCGCGGTCTCTTATAGTATCTACTACGCCAACTAGTCGAGTGAGCCCAAAACTGATGTACTCAACGCCTGGCGGCGGCGACGAATGAACTATACGCTTTGCTTCCACCGGCTCTGTGGACTGCACGTCTGCTGCAATCCTGCCGCATTCGTCTGCCGCAATTGTCGTATGCAATTCGGGTGCAATTCTGCTGTAATCGCGAGTGCATTCTTTCATCCCCCTTAGTTGCACTTGTCGGCTGCAGGTCTGCAGCAATCCCGCCGCAATCGTCGTACGCAATTCGGGTGCAATTCTACTGCACTCGCAAGTGCATTATTTTATCCCCCTTAGTCGCACTTGTTGGGTGTACTTCTGTTGCAATCCTGCCGCACTCGTCTGCCGCAATCGTCGTGCAGCAGAAACCTAGTCGAATTGTGAAGCAGACCGCACGTCGGCTGCTGTAATTTTTATGATCTCACGCACGATTGCAGCAGAATTGCGGCGAAATTGCGATGCTTTTGTTACCACGGTGTTACTCTCATCTGAGCTTTACTCTCAAGAAAACACTTAAATTAAAGGTTACTCTCAAGTTGAGGGTACAACATAACACTCAAGTTGAGGGTAACTCTCAAGTAAACTTTCAATTTAGGGTTACTCTCAAGTTGAGAGTTACTCTTAAGTCGAGGGTACGAAAAAACACTCAAGTTGAGGGTAAGTTTGAAGTAAACTCTGAAATTAGTGTTACTCTTAAGTTGAGAGTTACTCTTAAGTTGAAGGTACGAAAAAGCCCTCAAGGTTGGGAATTTTAGTTGAGAGTCTTTTTGAGAGTTTATTTTGAGAGTTTTTTCAGTAAGGGTGTACTTAATGTATTTTATATATACTAATTTACTAATTAACCTTAGATTAAAAGAATATTTTATACGTACCGTAAAGAGAAAACTGACATTAACACCTTTAATTTTAGTGGTTGGAGCATCATCATTAAGGATATTTGGATGAGAAGTTACGATAGATTCAAAATTGTGAAAAAATTTAGGTGGCAAAATAGAAGGCCACAAGATGTCAACGACTTGTGCCCCTAAATATCCGGCATCTTGCGGCCTCCTCTTTTGCCACCTAAATTTGTTTAGAATTTTGAATCTATCGTAACTTTTTATCCAAATATCCTTAATGCTGATACTCCGACCACTCAAATTAACGGTTAATATCAGTTTTCTTTTTAACGTACATATAATTCTCCGTAATGTATAATACGTCACGTAACTTAGGTCAGACTTCAATAGTATGACGTTTAGTTTAGGGGAAAAGGGCAAGCTGGAGCAAAAATTCACAGTTATGCTAATAAGTTCAATACTCAACACCAAACCGAAAGCATTATTTTCTAGGATATTTTAACTATATTTCCTGAATGTTAGAGCTCAAAAGGGACAGAGAGAAAAAAGTTACATGGATACCAACTTAACGATTTAAAAAAAGTACGTATTTTCCGGTAGTTATATCTTTAGCTATAAGAAACTAATTTGAACGTTTCAAAAAAGGAATTAAAGGTCTTTTAAAGAAGAAGAATTCAAAATATGGAAGACCTGAATTCGTTTCGATTTCGTAAAATAACAAGCGACCAAACATAACATAAGAATCGCAAAATTTTAAGTTTATATTTATCTCTATAGGGGTGACTAATTGAACTTACAATGGGGTCTCACATTTTTTTCTTAAAGTTCGTAAAAAAATAATTTTCTTTTGTGAAACAATGAAATTGGTATTAATGAGAGCTCCCACGAAAATTTTGAAAATAGCCGTTTTTAGCCACTTTTGAAAATTCAGAACACTCTACTATGTCGCACAGAAATCCTAAGGTGCTGAAAAATTTTTTGAGAGATTTTTTTTTCTTTAAAATAATATGTAATTTTAAATACTTAAACATATCAACTTATTTATAATGTAACATACATATAATTTACTTAATGTATTTTATATATACTAATTTACCAATTAACCCTAGATTAAAAGAATATTTTATAGGTACTGACGTAATATTAGATCAAACAATGTTTTAACTTTTTATACATGAGTATTTATAAATAAAAGATATGCAAATGAAATAAATATAATTGCACGTAAATTAGTTACGCTAAATTGTTAATTAAATTTTTCTTAATTTGTGCATGTATATAGTTGGATGAAAATAAGGTTAATAGAATAATTATTCATGTAGGAACCTATATAATTACTTATGTATAAACAATGTTTTATAAAATTAAATGTTATAAACTATTGATAGAATCAAGTTAGCGACTCAATTCATTCGCCCAAAAATTGTACCCAACTTTCTTAATAAAATAATAGTATTATATGTATTTTTCGATTATTAGTTTAGACGCTATTTATTTTAATCTGAAATATTATTTTGGAAGCTGTATTTTCCGCTAGGAAAATGCTGCGCTTAGAAGCTTCATTGCGTGGTCGAAAAAGAGGGTCGATATAGATCCTAAACATGAGCGAATCCGGTTTCACTTGACTCGTATGCTCTAGCAAAGATGCACGAACGCTGACCCAAAACCTCGTACACAACAGAGTTTGAGAATAAAAGTTTTTAAAATATGCATGTTTTCTGTTTATAAAATAATATTGAAATATATTTATATACAGAGACTCGCGCACTGATAACTCGCACACTGCTAATCCCTGCGCACTGTTACCGTTCAATATCTGCGCACTGTTACAATATAATTCCATGTCAAGGAATGTATCAAACTCACTAGAATATGAAAATTTTTATTATTTATGTTACTGAATTGAGGAAAATTATTGATGTTTTACTGATGTAGATATATGATTTGTAAATTTTAGAATGATGAACCTGCATACAATTTTCTATTTATACAATAATAATTTATATGTTACGATGAATATTGTAAAGTCTGTGATTCCTCTAATTTATATAATTTATATTTACCGAATTATTAATTATGAAATAGCCTAACATTGTAATAAAGACATAAGTTAATTTTTTCTAATGTTGCATACATTTTGTAATTTATTTGATATACCTAACCTTAAAATATAATCTATTTCGATTAAGAATATTCAAAATTTGTCAAAATGTTGGTGTTATTTATTAATTTTATGAAGATTTGAATTATTAAATTTAATTTCCCAAGAAACTTTAAGCACCCTACTTTTTGTAATTTTGTTATATGTACGGTCCTGGCCTTTCAATCTGATTGGCTGCCGCGGCAGTAACAGTGCCCAGATGCGTCCGTCCCGACTTGTAACAGTGCGCAAGGTCCGACTGCACTTATTCATTAGGATATAACATCCCTCGCCTTAAACGGTTGCTAGGTTTTTTAAACAAAAAATACTATAAGCAAATGAACGCTGTGCAGTAAATATTGAATAACGCAATGGCGCATTCTAGGTGTCGACTATTTCTTTTGTTGTCCATGTCGTCTTCTTCTAACTTGTAGAAGTCATATTATTAAATGGTTAGTTAGATTGTTGCCAGAAGGCAGGTCAACTCCAAACCTGCCAGAAGCGATAATAATCTTTAATCTTTAATCTTTAATGTCAATAATCTTTGTATTCGTACTTTGTGATTGTAACACTAAAATAGTTGTAATGCTCAACAAACAAATATTTCCATTCTTGACATTCGAGAACCATTCTTATGCCCTTTAAACAAAAAATTTGTTTGTTTGATAAAATATATTTAAATTTATTAAAAAGAAAACAAGAAAACAAAAACAACAAGTAACATATGACGTATAATTTATTTTTACCTAAAATATATAACAATTTCCCTGGTAGAAAATTAATCTAGAACTATGTAGATCTATCTAGTTTGCCAAGGAAATAATCGAGGGCCTCGATAAAACTAGATAATTTTCTACCAGGGTTGTTTTTAATTTTTCGGTGGCTTAGGTGCGCTTAATATTTTTCAGTGATTTTCTTAGAGGAATATATAAGGCAAGAGAAGATATGCATGTTATCGACTCTATTTTTAATTTTTTTAAATATTCCTTAAAGAATTTATAGAAAAAATGTTACATCCGGATTTTTCTTTATCAACTAATAATAACCCAAATTTTTTCCGGCAATTCCATTTATTTAATCGCTACGAGGTTAAAATTCTAGATATCAAATACGGTTCCCAAGCAACATTGACCGCCGCTGGAACGTTCCGGGGACCTGTTTTTTGGAACGTCGGCACTTTAGGTAGAACCGACCGATTACGTCCCAGGAAGGTTCCCGCACAGGGTAAAATGTCCGCTTAGGTGGCAAAACTTACGTCTTCGGAACGTCTTCGGAACGTGTTAAGGGACCAATGCCGATGTCGGATCAGTGATAAGTCCGTGTTTGAAACGCACCTGGGACGTGCCTGGAACGTTCCAGGGAAAGTTCCAGAAACGTCCCAGGAATGTTTGTAGAACGTGTATGGTACGTGTTTGAAACGCATACGTGAAGGTCAACATTTTGCTCGTGCGAATTTTGTACACGTGGCTGAAACGTTCCTGCAACGTCCCTTTGTGCCACGACTTAGACACGTACCTAGAACGTATTTGGAACGTATCTGGAACGTATCTGGAACGTATCTGGAACGTATCTGCAACGTTCGTATGAAAAGAAAACATTAATTTGTATCTCTATATTTATATTAATAATCTAGAAACCCACAGATGAAGTATTATTTTTCTTCAGTATAAAAGAACTTTTATTGGAAGTTTAGGTTGGTTTCACAATACGGTTTTACAACATTTTATTTTACAATTTATGGTTTTACAACATTTCGTTTTATAATTGCTTAGTTTAATAAACTCTCAACGCAAAAACTTAGAATTATAATAATTCATGAACTTATACATGTAACTTACTTATATGTATTAATTGTAATATTTAAACTGGACTTTTTGGATTCATCAAGGCATAATTTTATATTTCTCTTTACGTCAGTCTTTCCTTCGCCTGTTCAATTTCAGTTAAGTGAAAGAGATAAATGAATATGCTGTTCGTCTTAATTATTTGATAAAAAAAGGTTAAAAGTGTCGACTTCAGTATTAAAAATGCGTTACACTTCATTAATTACATTGATTCAAAAAGTAGGCCATTTAGTGTAATTAAGTTATGACTGTTTGTTTACTTATAACTGTAAGCACTTTCAAAAATAACCATTACATGAAGATTACTTAACACGCGAATTGTTACGGTTTTTTATGTGACTTAGATAAATTACTACCATGAAAAATATGAAATTACTAAATATGAAAAATAATTTTACGTGTAGACAATTTCAAAAATAAATCTTCATCGTACGACTTCATGCGCTTATAATGATACAGAGAATACATATGTTGAATGTATTAACATTTCTATAAACTTGTAGTATTTGTAAACCTATTTACTTATCATTTAAAATATCAAAATATTTCTTTTTTTAAATAGGAGTGAACCTTTACAAAAAAGAGGATGCCGTATACTTATAAATATCCTCTATATTAAAAAATTACCATTTGACTACGGCCAGTAACAAATAGCTAAATTTTCGTATTTTATAATAAAAAACTTTACAAGCTTGAAAAATCTTTAAACTTTAGCGTACTACATTATATTTACATAAAACGTCATTTTAAAGTCTGGAAATAGCTAATGCATGTACTATTTTAACATCTAACAAATTTCAGTACAAGTGTTAATATTTTAAGATGTACAAAAACACTTGAAAATTTATATATAAGTGTATATAACTGTTTACAAATATATAAAAGTCTTTATAACCGTTTAAAAGTGTTCAAAATCGTTTAAAAGTTTTTAAAAGCACGTTGAAGAATTTAAAAGCGTTTAAAAGTGTTTATAACTGTTTACAACTGTGATGACACGTTAAATTTGATATTTTAAAACAATTATCGAAACTACGTTGTACTTTTTACAACGTACACATAATTAAGTTTTACGTAATAAGTTTCTTTCCGAAATTTTTTGTTTATGTAATTTTCCAGTTGACTTAAAACAGATTTAAGTTGTCAAAGTTCTTTCGTTATATCACTAATTTTCTTCGTTTGTTCATCTTCCTGTTTGTCTTTTTATTTTATATGTGTTAACCAAGTCGCACAAAGATAGTTTTTCTGTAAATGAAATAATTTCTTTTACTATTTATTCAAATTTTATTATTAAATTTATGATAAAAATTAGTATTTTTAACTATGGACTTACCGTACTGTACCTCAGGAATATAACGTTCATTTAATTGTCTTAAATCGTTGACTGTAAAATTTTCAACTGTGTTATGGTTACTAAACTGAATTTTTGGAAGACTACTTAATTAATTTATTTTTCATTGTTTTCATTATTTTCGTGGTTTTCTTTATGTGAATTTTCATTATCTATTTGTAATGTATGTAATATTGGAAAAGCGATAAGTTTATCGTTGCATGGTATCACGAATAACTTACATGTGATTTGTTTTACGCTACAATAATGCCATGTCATGTTATTTTTTCTTTCCTTTATGATGTTTATTCCCAACTTGCTAGATGAACAGGGATATTCATAAAATGGACCTATAATATCGACAGTTTCACCAATCACATATACATAATTATTTTCACACTTAATCAAGTTGCAGACCTTTAAAATGTACTTATTGAGAATATAAACATTTCGAATGAATCAAATAATCCAACTTTATATTGCAATACATTTGTAAAATTATTAGTTAAGGGTCCTGCATTATGTTCTTGTTTTAAGTTGAATCTTGATGTATCACTTAAGCATGAACTAGTTTCTTGAAGAATTTCTATTTCAGTGCACCTGCGCATTTGTTGTTGCAGTGGCTGATGGCCACTTCGAATTAATCGCTTTATATGGCCAATGAAATTTTCAAATCTGAATGCTAAGAAGTTTTCGAGTTGTCCATATTTGCGAACATCTTCTGCTAAATGTAATGCATTGTGTACGTTATGAGAGACGAAACTTGGCCCATACAATTTTTTAAATTCTTTTACAAATAATGCCAGTAAATCCTTCGCATAATTTACAAACCTATTTTTTTTGCACAGTTCACGACTACTGAGAATAGTTATTGCGACGTGAAGTGTTAGAAAATTTTTGTAAACTTTATCACTCAAATATTTTTTTGAAACAACTACGCCAATATACAGTATCAGTTGTCTAAACTCAGTTACTTTAAATTGCTTTACATGTTTCAAATGTCGCGGCTTTCGGGCAAACTCATAAGGTACATACTCTCTTATTGCAAGCAACATATCAGAAATACCATTCATATGAATTGTTGGCAGTTTATGTGTTAGAGTTGAAAATTGCCAAATGAGGAATAGCTTACGAGTAATACCTAAAAAAATCAAATGCATCGCATCCAGTGGTACCTGTGTTACTAATCCCAATTTGGGAATTTCAGTTAAAATACTTTTAATTTGTTGATAACCTTCCTCCTCGTAATCAAAATCTTCAAATTTTTTATCCGTTCGTAGTTTGGAAATTGGACCGGGAAAACATACACATTTGAATACCTCACCTTTAACTTCACATTTAGTGCAACTATTATAACCACTAGGATATTTTAGGCTTAAAGTGAACGATTTAGCTGGGGCATCAAGAATGAAGCCAAAAATTCTAATATTATAAAAATCGTTATCAATTATTATACCAGTGTTTACTAAGGTTTTAGCTTCTTCAACAAACATTTTTAGAAATTCATTCGCGTCCTTTGGTTTAGATTCTCCGTGAAATACACCAACAATGAAAACTTTCTGTATAAGTCTATCAGATGTTAAAATTGGCCACAATGATTTTTCAGAACTTTTACCTATAGGAGCTCCATCGATATTAACCAATAAATCTATATTATAATCATTCATTTCTTCTGATTTTCGATTTTGAATAATTTTCTCAATATATGACTGCAATCCAAAGTGACAATAATAACCACCGCTGATTACAATGATTTCGGTGTTTTTTGGAGTTTTCAACAGAGTTCTCAGGTCTAACGGTAGACTGAGAATATGTATTTTTTCTCGAACACCATGTAAAAATTTTTTCATCGCTACTTGTGGAATAGAACATTCAACTGACCAATGAGTGAAAAAAGCCTGCAATGCAATTGATATAGATTTTGCTGTATTTTCTGACGTTTTACATTTGTCTAAAAATTTACAATTTTCTGTTGTATTCGCTGCGCTTGAAATAATATCATCAGCGTTATCATTATCTTCATTTGAATCAGATTCTTCACTGTCACTGTATCTGTAATGCATTTCAAACTCTTGAAATATTATATCATCATCTACAGGATATTCCATATTATTCACAATCACTTCTTTGTATTGTAACACAAAGCTTTTATGAGTCACTGTAAAATTTGGTTCTACTTCTTTTGAATTTTCTAAAAACATTTCCTTTTTATAAATTGATTGCTTATCAATATCTGATTTAACATTAATATCAAGTGCTTCAGATCTTTTATTTTTAATGAGCTCGTCGATTACTGATTTCATATATTTTTCATATCTCTCATTAGACTTCTGAACGAGCCGCCGCTTGTGTCTTTCGGAATAATCTCCACGATTTTCAGTCATCTACAATAAAATTAAAGAATTATGAGTATACTAATACAAGTATTTTGAATTTTTTCAAACTTTTGAATTTCTTTCGAAATTTTGAGTTTATATTTTGGACAATATAAGATTTCGACATCATTTTCAGAGATTTTCAGGAGCGGGAGGTAATATACAGTCCCTTACAGCGGGAGGGAATGTACATTACCTCCCGCTCCGGCAAAGGCGCTCGGATGCCCTATTTTCCATTCGTTTTGTCAGCATGGAAAAGGGCCGTTTATACGCACGTTTCGAGAAAATTAATTAAAATGCTGTCGATAAGTTTGAATAATTATATTTCTTACCTTTTACAAATTATTTCTGTAGGCGATTGTTGATAGTTATTTCCATGTAAGTCATCGACAACTACTCTAAATGCCTTTAGTAAATTACAAAAATATTCTTAGAGATGACATATCTTCTATATTTTCCATCCCACTATTCAATTTCGATTATTAAATCCTGTTGACAAAAATAGAACAATGTAAATGTATATCATTTAAATTTTTTAAGTTTTCAAAAACCGTAAAAAAACATTTTTGAAGTAGCTTTTACAAGTACTTTTTAGAGCATTTGAAACTATGTGTTAAATATTTTTTAAGTATTTAAAACTTATTTACACAGTACCTTAAAATATCTGGAAATTACTTTTTTTAAAGTACGTTTTAAAGTATGTTTTTAAAGTATGTATTATTGAAAAGTATTTATTATTACAGTATTGCGGCTGTATATAATACAAATTACATGTTGAAAGATTTCTTTACAGTCATATTAAAAATTAAAAAAAAATATTTTTAGAGGCATTTTATAATATTTTTTAAATTTTGGTTTACCTTTGTTATTGTTAACAAAACATAATTTTTTGACTTTTAGAGAGAGAGAGAGACAGAGAGAGAGAGAGATAGAGAGAGAGAGAGACAGAGAGAGAGAGAGAGAGAGAGAGTTTGTACTTATTCGGGACTTATGTATACGTAGTGGCAAAGCTCTGCAACCATCACGTTTATGTGTCCTTCAGTGCTCCTTATATATATTATCTATACATAAAGAGAGAGAGAGAGAGAGAGAGTGAGAGAGTTTGTACTTATTCGGGACTTATGTATACGTAGTGGCAAAGCTCTGCAACCATCACGTGTATGTGTCCTTCAGTGCTCCTTATTTATGTATAGATAATATATATATATATATATATATATATATATATATATATATATATATATATATATATATATATATATATATATATATATATATATATATATGTCACTTATAAATTCTAACAGTGGACCTTAACTTTTTTTAAGCGAGAATGTATAATCAAGAAGTGCGCATATAATACATACACTAAGATACAATACAACAATATGTGACATAGGGGTAGTCTCAGCCAGATATATATATATATATATATATATATATATATATATATATATATATATATATATATATATATATATATATATATATATATATATATATATATATATATATATATATATATACTATTGCTTCGTAAACACACGACAAATGGAATAAGACGTGTATGTGTATATATATACGCAATACTCGTAGATTTAACGTATGTTTACGAAGCAATAGTTGTAACGTGGTGGTTACTATGGCTTATTATTATCTCGACACTTTACCAAATTTTCTAAATTAATGGGCGCCAGGTAAAGCGCGGCTAACTCGGCACGAGCCCCTTTCCCAGAGGAAGTTCCGTGAAGAGGAAAAATCAGGAATTCATAAATTTATAATAAGCACTCACAATTTTCACTTTAAATATACTCAACCTTTATTTCTTATCGTCGGGTAATACTATCGGTCGCAAATTTACAATTACTCTTATAACTAATTTATCGCTATACAAACATGGCTACGCTAGCCTTATCACGCGTCCCTCGCGACGACCAAACTCACCACGTCTCCCGAGTTTCCGAGTCGCGTGAATTTCCCCACACTAATACTTGAATTTAATACCGGTCCGACCCGCACTGATCTTACATACCGGTGTCACACCACCACGGATTTATTCTCCTAAGAACTCCGAGCACATGGCGGCAATGTACGACAATTGTTAATATAATTTACTTGCAAGTGCCGAGGGAAGCTCGACAATTACAGTCCACTCACTGTCGCTAGTCGGGCGCGTCTCGCGATGTCCTTCCTCGTAGGTCACAAGGTCGCCGGTTAATGTTAGCCCAATATCTAGCTCTCCGTGATTATGTCTACGTCGCCGACGGACGGACGGTCGATGTCTCTCCACGCGGTCTAAAATGCTCGAACGGCAGGCAAAACTTTCGCTACGTCTATCGTCGCTGAAGGCCGGGCAGTCAATGCCAAAATCGGAGAGGGCGGAAATCTCTTCCAAAATTTTGGCTTTTCTTCTCGCACAACTTCAGCTCAAACACTTGTTGCTTCCGCCCTTTCCTTTACGGTGATTGGCCTTGATTTTCCCTAGATGCAAAAATCAAGGCCAAGTCAGCGGTGATTTGAGTCGCTACTTCTCATTGGCTCGCTCCGCGAATGCCGCCCTGTCCACGCAGCGCGGGCAATTATGAATCGCTAGATATACACGCGCGGGCAACCTGGCGTGTATATCTATATCGGGCGCTTTCGGTTTTGTTGCTGCCGGACCAACACAGTTGGCAGCGGCGACGTGCGCGCGTCGGCCTACGCTAGGAGAGGCCGGCAGCTTCATGCGGCTCGCGGCGCGGCGGCTGCTAGCTCTCCCCTCTGCCGACAGCCGTGTCGGTATATCTCTCTCTCTCTCTCTCTCTCTCGTGGCTACAGCCGAGATGGTGTGCGTCGAGGAAGCCGCCGCTGCCGCTGTGAATCCTCTCTCCTCCCGCGTCTGCGTGCATCGGGATAGAGGGCGGCCGCGCGCGCGTGTGTGTATGTGTATGCGCGGGCAGCGGCTCATCATCCTCGAGAGGCGAGGAAGAAAAAGCAAGCGAGAGAGAGAGAGGGTCGCGCGTACAGCGTGCAGTGATGTTGGTGTTGTGCCTGTGTGTGTAGACTCGTCGCCGTTGCTCGCTCCGACCAGTCGTCGCTGCGGCGATCAGCTGGTGCCGCCGGTATGGGTGTGTGCGTGTGTGTGCCGGTCTGCGGCCTTCCTCGGTCGCGACTCCTTATCCTCATTCCCTCAACAAATAATAACAATCCCGCCATTAATAACAATACTAATTAATATGCAAATGCTCTGCTCTGGCGACGGGTGACTTGGTCGCGATTGACTGCCCGTATTTAATATTATTGGGACGTGAAATACACGTCACATAGTCCCGAATTCAGTGAATCCAAATCGAACGTTTATCTTTATAGACGATGCAAGCTTTTTTATAATTGCTGCAAGGACGTATACTGATGTAGGTAGTTCAAGACAAATACCTCTAAGTATCTAAAAGTCCCTCTAGACACGTGTATCCTGCAGACAGATAGTGTATATGCAGGTATGCTAGTATAAATGCATCAAGTGATACATCATGAATTACCAAATATTCATTTTATTCTGGCCTCTACTGTTATAATGAGACAGTATATCTATATATATATATAGCATTCTCGATTGATATTTTGAATGCTGGTTTATTCTTAATTCAGAGTTGACAATATAATACGTATGAATCTTTAAATATCCCCAGCTAATGTCAAGGTCATCAGTTATGGTGTACGGGAAGATCGCGAACAGAGCTTTATCACAGAAATAAAAGTAGCCAATAGACGTGTCAGGTACATTCAAACTCCGCACAGTTCTCTATTATTTAACATCACATATTACAGAAATTTGCTTTATCGATTAAGATGTTGGAAGTGCAGACTATTTTAAGATAAAATGTGCTAGCCTCAAATCAGTGGAATTTCAACATGCACTCTGTACCTAAGTTAATGGTATATAAAATATTTAGTTATATATATACTAATGTACATAATATGTACATTTATAGATATACTCGTCAATAAAGAAGATTTTAATTTAAAGTTTCTTCATTGCATAATTAGTTATAATATTGTAAATATGAAAATGCTACTCTTTCATTAAATTATATAAAACAATGTCTGTATGAAAGAAATGCTATACCGAGGTACAACCGCTTACATCAGAGCATAAAACTGTGACTGTATAACATACAAAATGCTACTCTACGACATAAAAGGTACTACTCTGCGTCATAAAAGGTGGTGTATTATGATATAAGTTGTCATAGTATTGCATAAACCTGTTACATTATCACATGAAGGTGTTACTCTGTTACATAAAATCACTACATTATATCATCGAAGGGTGACTCTATAACAACAAAGTGCTACTCTATATCATAAGAGGTGCTATATTATGACATAACCTGTTATTGTATTACATAAAACTGTTACATTATGACATGAATGTGTTACTCTATTACATAACATTAGCCATATTGTAACATAAACGTGTTTCTCTGTGACATAAAATTGCTACATTATAACTTAAAAGTGTTACTCTATAACAACAATGTGCTACTCTGTAACATAAAAGGTGATACTATACTACATGAAATTTCTATATTATAACGTAAAAGTGTGACTATAAAGCGCTAGTCTATGTCATAAGAGGGGCTATATTATAACGTGTTACATTATGACATTAATGTGTTATATTATTACATGAATCGGTTACTCTGTTACATAGCATTGCTACATTAAAACATAAAAATGTGACTCTATATCAACAAATTGCTACTCTGCGACATAAAAGGTGCTAATCTATTACATAAAATTGTTATATTATAACGTAAAAGTGTGATTCTATAACATCAAAGTGCTACTTTGTGACAAAAATGGTGTTACTTTATGTCACAAGAGGTGCTATATTATGACATAAGATGTCATTGTATTACATAACACTATTATATTATGACATAAATGAGTTACTCCATTACATAACATTACCATATTATAACATAAACGTGTTACTCTGTGACATAAAATTGCTACATTATAACATAAAAATGTGACTCTATAAAAACAAAGTGCTACTCTATTATATAAAAGGTGCTACTCTATTACATAAAATTATTATATTATAACGTAAAAGTGTGACCCTATAACGTCAAAATGCTACTCTGTGACGTAAAAGGTTCTACTCTATGCCATAAGAGGTGCTATAGTATGACATAAACTGCCATTGTATAACATAAAACTGTTATATTATGACATGAAAGAGTTACTCTATTACAACAACATTAGCTTCATTATAACATAAACATGTAACTCTATACATACACAGTTTTACTCTATGATACGGAAGGTGCTACTGTAGGATATAAAATTACTACTCTGCGGTATAATCTGTATGAATATTAGTTATCGTTTAACCGTATCAGCATTTCACTTAGAGCCTTTGAAGTATTGGAATGGCAACTTTTCAGCAACAGCATAATATTCAAGAGGCTATCAAATCTAAATGCAGATTTTTTAAGCAAAGTGGTGATGAGACTTCAAATGGTTCAATCATGACTGCACAAGCCTGAGCTAAACACTCAGAATTATGACAATACCGATGCTGATCAAGAGATTCTTTTACATCTAAATAAATATTTGTCAAAGTTTAATCAAAATTGTATAAGACATCTTGATAACATATATGGAGTTTATATTCAAGGAAATACACTTATGATTGGTAACACACCTATTCAGATTGATACTTTAATTCGTAGACTGAAGAGCAATAAATTTTATGTTTTAATAGCTCTAATGCTCAAAAAATATTCTACAAATGGACTTCAAGTCAGAAATGTAAAGAGTCAGTCTACAGATCATCATCATAAAGTTGAAAAGACATAGAACGCTATTAGTCGAAAATGCAAGTCGGGACAAAATGATGCTTTATGCACTAAGAGAATCTTAGATGAAACTTTAAAACCAATTATTGATCCAGTACAAAAACTTGTAAATAATATCGAGACAAAACAACATCAAAAAATTGAGAAATTTGATCCTGATGAAAAGGCTTATGCATTCAATAAGCTCGATAAATCTCATAAGTCAAATAAGACTTATGAGTGTAATGATCTCAGAGCATCTGAATCTGGGAATCTAATACAATCCACAAGATGTCTCAATCTGAGTCTAAAAAGTTCAACAAGATTCCTGAATCTGATGAGCCCAATATGTTCAACAAGATATCTGAATCTGATGAGTCTCGTAAGCTTGTAAAGAGTTACGAATCTCTTGAGGTAGAGAATTCTAATGAGTCTGATGAGTCCGAAAAGATTGATGAATTGAATAAGTCTTTTACAATTCAAGATGATGATACCTTGTCTAATCAAGGCTCCTCATTTCCAACAGCTGATAGTGAAGAAGATAACGATGAATCTGATCCTTATCAAGATATTGTTGATAAATCGAGCGCCCATATAAAACATTACAACAACGATGAATCCTTTAACATTGAAAGATAAAAAGTTTGGTAAATTTATTGCTTTGTTAATGAAAACATCCGCTGTAGAATTATGACTCAAACGTCGATGCAAAAGTCCTTTAACCATTGAAGAAGATTGTATCCGCAGAAAGATGAGCAGAAAAAATACTACGTGGATTTCTAATGAACTTGATGATGACTGTAACGATCCTAAAATATTAGTCGATAGACTTCGAGTACATGTAACTGAGCAATGAATGGGGAATTTCAGAAACAGCAGTGAGATAAGTTTGATTACCAATAGGCTTCGTAAAGATGGAATTGTATATTCAGCTCATAATTATTCTTTTGTACTAAGATTGCAATATATAGATATTCTGATGTATTATCTCAACTGATAGCTAAAAATTTTATTAGCAAATAGTGTAAAAATTGAAAGTTTAAATAAAATATATTTGTATTATAAAATACGCTACCTTCCATTTATTTGATACCCAAATCAGTGTCTTACCACGCTTCCATAATTGAATATGTTTAAATATTCCTGTCAGAAATAAGTAAAATTATTAACAATAATCCATTTACTGAAAAAACTGTTTATTTCAAAGCTGAAATTTCTAAAATAATTAAGTTACTGATAAAGTTTAAAATAAAATATTCTGCAATTTCAACATCTCAATCATAAAGTAAATTTCTGTAATGTGAGCTGTTAAATAATAGAGAATTGTGTGAAGTTTAAATATACCTGACAAGTCTATTGTCTATTTTTATTTCTGTGATAAAGCTCTGTTCGCGATCTTCCCGTACACCATAACTGATGACCTTGACATTAGCTGGGGATATTTAAAGATTCATACGTATTATATTGTCAACTCTGAATTAAGAATAAACCAGCATTCAAAATATCAATCGAGAATGCTATATATATAGATATACTGTCTCATTATAACAGTAGAGGCCAGAATAAAATGAATATTTGGTAATTCATGATGTATCACTTGATGCATTTATACTAGCATACCTGCATATACACTATCTGTCTGCAGGATACACGTGTCTAGAGGGACTTTTAGATACTTAGAGGTATTTGTCTTGAACTACCTACATCAGTATACGTCCTTGCAGCAATTATAAAAAAGCTTGCATCGTCTATAAAGATAAACGTTTATTTTGGATTCACTGAATTCGGGACTATACCTTCATAAACATCCGTTAAATCTACGAGTATTGCGTGTATATATATATATATATATATATATATATATATATATATGAGGCATTCTTTGTGAACGAATGGCCCCCCCTTGCCCAAAATTTGAAGAGGCGTAGGAGAACCATCAATAGCTTAAAATGTTGTATTGACAAGAGCTACAAAAAGTCGAGTGGCGTTTTTGTCCATTTTGAAAATGGCGACTTCAAAATGGCGTTAAGCACCCCTAAAACGTGAAGAGTACAGATAAAAGTGCCCGTAAAAATTAAAAAAAATAATCACGTTGGACTTTTTTTGACTCAAATTTTAGCTACCACTCATACTTCAAAAAATCACGTGGTAGGTTACCGAAATCCAACATGGCGGATCCAATATGGCGGCTAATATGTCGATATTTTTAAAAATCAACCGAATTGGCCCAAATTTGGTATATGGGGGTTTTTCTGGTTGCTGATGATGAATTTAAGGTCAAATCTGCAGAATTTAAAATGGCGGATCCAATATGGCGACTAATATGCCGATAAGGTATGGTTTTTACTCCCGCCGTTTATTTATGTATCCATGATTTCTTCACGATGACATTCTTCATTTTTTTAAATTTGTATACCTTATCAGCATATTAGTTGCTATTTTTAGTGGCATTTTTAGTTCCAATATGGCCGCTAGAAGCTCGTGACCCATACTTTTTTTTACCATAACGATTATAAAACCAGCTACATGAAACCGATTGAGATCTATGGTGGCTTAAATGAAAGGTCTTGGAATCTACTTTCGGAATTCGTATAAAAAAATTTTTTTGTTACCATAAAATTCAATATGATGGCAAAAATCACGTGACATAGGTAGTAATTCACCAAAATCGAATACAAATAACTTTTTTAGACATGCTCACGTCTCGAAAACGCTTGAATCAATAATTTCGAGATGCTCTTCCTAAGCTTATTATTTTTTTAAAAATATTGGTGCCCTTGGTCGCGTGACGAAACTGATTTTTCAATAAAATAGCCAAAAAATGCACTTTTTCGAGTTCTACAGCTCTCTCAAAGAGCTTGAATGGTAAATGTTGAATGTTTTTATAAGCATCGTATAGTATCTTTGTTTTAGCTACTCCCAAGTTCCAATATGTCGGTGTAAACTATATGATATAGGCCTTTTGGTACTAAAACGTATGAAAACAAATTGAAAATGTGAAGAAGTCTACAAGACACCAGGCGGGAGTGGAAGTTTGCGTATTTTGCTGATGAGTACTAACAAGGAGATGGTCAGGGATCCGGATCACCAATTTCGTTCAATTTTGGAGGAAAGTTTCCAAATACAGAAATATGAAGAAACCCAAAATTTTAGACGCCAACGAAAAAACCACAAGAATTTAGAGCTCCATAAAAATCCTATTACAATGTAAAAAGATGATAATACATACATAGTAGTTGAAAGTTCTTGCTAATTTTCTACAATAGAAAACATGATATGACTATATAATAAGGAACTATTTTTTCTGCACCAATTGCACTGAATTACATTTATATCTTTAAGACAGTAATAAAAAGCGTAATCGAATCTCTGTTTATTAATATTTAGCTCACTCAATCAACTGTGTAATAATAAAAAGAATCTTTTATCCAATTATATTCTGCACAATTTTACGTTGTTATGGAGATTAGATTAACAAATTAAGGTCCGAACACAATAATTCAGTAAAATCAAAATATAGGAGTGAGATTGCATATTAAACCAATTTCAAAATAAATGTTGTAAATCAATTGTTCGTTAAATAAATTGATTTGCGCTATGAGGATAAAATTTGTATTTTACCGGTTTTGGATTAAAAAACAATATAACTTTGTTTATTTACAAATCAAACCTTAAGCCTTAGAAGCATAGTGGCCCCTTATAGGGACTAACAAAATAGCTTTCTATTTTTATTTATAAAAAACGTATTTACGTATATTTATTCAAGGTGATGGTCTTTACTGATAGGTAAGACGATTCTCTACAATTCTACCGAATGTAATTTGTTATTTTATTTGTTATTAAATTGTTATAAATAAACAATTTGCAAAAAGTGTGTTTTTTTAGAAAAAAAATCATTTTTGAGCTTATTTGCTGTTCGATTTTTATGAAAGTTAGTTCCTAGAGGTTTTTGGGGTCGCTGATAAAGAATATGCTATCAAAATTTTGATTTTCTAAATCCAAGATGGCGATTTTAAGATGGTGGACACAAATTTTTTGAAATTAAGTATATTTTTATCTAAAAACGTTATTTGGGGGTTTTTGAGGTCGCTGATTAAGAATATGCCATCGGAATCTTGATTTTCCAAATCCAAAATGGCGGATTCCAACCCCTGAGTAATAACAAAGGTACTATACGGCGCTTGTAGAAACATTCAATATTTACCATTCAGGATCTTTGAGAGAGCTGTAGAACTCGAAAAAGTGCATTTTTTGGCTATTTTATTGAAAAATCAGTTTCGTCACGCGACCAAGGGCACCAATATTTTTAAAAAAATAATAAGCTTAGGAAGAGCATCTCGAAATTATTGATTCAAGCGTTTTCGAGACGTGAGCATGTCTAAAAAAGTTATTTGTAATCGATTTTGGTGAATTACTACCTATGTCACGTGATTTTTGCCATCATATTGAATTTTATGGTAACAAAAAAAATTTTTTATACGAATTCCGAAAGTAGATTCCAAGACCTTTCATTTAAGCCACCATAGATCTCAATCGGTTTCATGTAGCTGGTTTTATAATCGTTATGGTAAAAAAAAGTATGGGTCACGAGCTTCTAGCGGCCATATTGGAACTAAAAATGCCACTAAAAATAGCAACTAATATGCTGATAAGGTATACAAATTTAAAAAAATGAAGAATGTCATCGTGAAGAAATCATGGATACATAAATAAACGGCGGGAGTAAAAACCATACCTTATCGGCATATTAGTCGCCAGTTTATGTGTTACATATTTCACTATATAAGAGCGAATAATAATGCGACTGATCATATGAAGGTTCATATAATTGATTTAATGAAATGCTTCACCTATAAAAGTAACTTTTTAATAGTGACCGAAATTGTACCAAGGTAGACCGATATTACCCTTTGATGTGAAGTAAATCGGGTCAAAATGCTTTTTTTTTATTTCGTCTTATACCTTCGACATATTAGATTTTTATATTAAACCAATAAGAAATATTTAAAGTCAATTGTTTGAACCAACATAATAATTATTTAAAGTTAATAAATACCAATATGAAAGTTGAAATAACAAGAACGTTTGCTTAGGTGACCGGTAATACTCCGTTCTTGCTTAAACAGATAAAAACTGATAAAAACTGATAAATAGTAATAAAAACTATAAGAATTCTGAAAAATTATCAGTTTTTATCAGTTTTTATCACTATTTGTCACTCTTTATTAGATTTTTACAGTTTATATCAATTTGTATCTGGTTTTATCAGAGGTTATCAGTTTCTATTAGTTTCTATAATTTTCTGAAAAATTATTACAATTTAATATTGTCATTAAATTAATCATTATTTTACAATAAACAATACCTCTACAAACCATTTTGATCTGGCAAATATGAATCAAATTGTTCAAAAATTTAAAGAAAGAAGTTTTATACAATCCGTTTCTATCAAAAATATATTTACAAACTATTATAAAACTATATATACACTGTGTCGTTAAGATAGGAATCGTCTCAGAGTTTTAAAAAATAAGAAGCCTGTCATGTAGATTCCATAATTTTATTTTGAGAATTATTTAAATAACTCTTCTATTGGTCCTTCTAAATATTATAAATAATTACTGATTGAAATTACTCCACGTAAGGAGAAAAATAATTGGTTTAAAAATTGCTGCATTTACCGGTAATAACATTTTTATGTATGTAGATATATAAGTTTTTCTTTTAAAAGTATAATCAGGATAGAATAATTATTGTTTGAATAATTATGCATAAATTTTTTACAATGACATACTCCTTATATAGACAATTCGAGTATACCATAAGAACTGAAATGGGGTAATGGGTAAGAGTCCCGATTCTCATTCAGATTAAAATCGAGGTTCAATTCCCGTCGAGGTCATTTTTCTTCTTTTATTTTGCACGCGTGAAAATACTATAGTGTGCACTTATAGTCCAATATAGTATTCACTATGATACATACTATAGTTTCTTTTCTTAAGGAAGATAATAATAAAAACTAATAAATAGTGATAAAAACTGATTATAATTGATAAAAAGTGATAATTACGGATAAAAACATATAAATAGTAATAAAAATTAATAAAAACTGATAAAGTTTCCGAATTCTTACAGTTTTTATTAATAATTATCAGTTTCTTTTATAACTTTTTATCGCTTTTTATTACTCATTATCAATATTCATCAGTTTTTATTAATTGTTATCAGTTTTTATAAGTCTTTATTAGTTTTTATCAGTTTATATCGGTTATTATCTGTTTTTATCAGTTTTTATCAGTGTTTATCTAAAAGAACTTCCGCCAGGGGAGTGTTATTTTATTCAAATACTATTAAAGACAGTTTAAAAATATAGTTTTTCTTAGAAGTTTTTTGAAAAAATCCGCACCGCCATACGCATATTGCTTTTATTCATATGCATTGCTTTGTTAATATGTTATCGCCATTTAGAATTTTGCGGAAGCCAATTAGATTCCTATTTCAATCTAATAACGATATCAGCGGTTCAGTCTCCATCCAAACGATCAAGTCACATATTTCAGAAACAGTTTTTGTAGATTATAAATATTACTCTAAAGTCACTCAGTATATTTTCTTTAAATGTTCTCGAAAATTTTGAACTGACGTGAATTTGAACCCATGCCTATTGAGCGGCCTTTGTCTTAAGAGGTACACATTTACCACTTGAGCACTACGGAACTGGCATGGGTCTTAATACCACTGTTTTAACATTTGGAATCGATAAAGTAACATGAGAAAGTAAAACGTAGTTGAATGTTTTATTTTCTCATGTCGTATTTATTTAAAACGCATTGAAAACAGTAAAATTTTAGATCGCTTTTTGAATGGATATCACGTGACATCTTCAACCCGATCGTCGAATATCGCAAAGCCAGCGCCACTGTCGCGACTCTAGGTACTAAACAGATTGCAGCTACGCTTCGCAGCCCTACTGTTTAGTACCTACAATCGCCACAGCGGCGCTGGCTTTGCGATGTTCGACGCTCGTGTTAATGTTATCACGTGACATCGATTCAAATAGTGATCTAAAATGTTATTATAAATAAATGAATAATTAAATAAGGCATTAAAAAAAATGTCTTGTAAAGTTTATTATTTTTAAGTATATTATCAAATAAAATTGAATTTAAAATTCATGCAAGTTCTCTATTAACTGCAAGATTCGGTATTTTATTTTATGTTTAATTACTTTAATCAATTAGAATTAATAGGAACCGATACTAAGTGCTTTAGCAGGTTAATTTCTTAAAGAGATTTATTGCACAATTATTGTTTAAATATTTAGGCTAATAATGTTATAAGTATGAATCCACAATTCTTTAGATCGTACCTAGATTCTTTACTGTATATGAGGGGTATGAAAATATTTTCATTTAGGCATATTTGTTAGAATGGTTATTAGGGTGACTCGGAATAAAGAACGCAAATAAAGTACTTGAAGAGTAACGTGTATTGCTGAACTCTCTGTTAACAAATCCGCTCAACTGAGACGCTCGAAGGTGACTGACCGCCGGGCGGGTCAAGACGCGCAGCGTACCAAGATGGCGCTCTGTATGAGTGCCACTGATTGTACTTATTTTACACTCCCTCTCAATCTAGTCACTCATACTTTCACACACTGACGTCTTAATAGTAATAATACGGTGTTTTTTTTGTACAGTTTTCTTACTTAACGCAGTATTTGGTACAGTTTTCTTACTTAACACAGTATTTGGTACATTTAAACGTAACGCAGTATTTTTTTCTTTTACAACTTATTCAACTAGAATCGCACTTATGACATATATGATATTTGGTTTCTGAGCAGTCAATTTGGATTGAACCAGTCTACATGTTTTATTCTACTATTCTTCATCTGTAACAGACAAATATTCGGTCAGTAGTGATTCATATTTAATAATATGAAGGTTAATTTTTCATGTGTTATAAACGTTAGAGCCTTAGTAAATATGTCAGCTAACTGATCACTTGATTTAACCCAAGGAATTTTTACATATCTCTTTTTTACACATTCTTTGACGTAATGCTCGCGTCTTTGTACCGTATGCCTCAGTTTGTTTCCTCAGTCTACTTTAGCACAGGCTTGTGCAGCCAGATTGTCACAGAATAAGTTTATTGGGTATAATGTTTCTCTCAGTACGAAGTTTAAGGAGATATGGAGAGACATTATCTCTTAACAAGTCTCACTCATAGCTACATATTCTGCTTGAGTAAGCTGGACACCCAAATCTCTTAATTTGTTTTATTTCACAGTTCGTTTGAGGTGCTAGCTTCTTAAGAGGTATCACCATGTCAATTGACTTATGTGGTATTCTATTATACGCCTAGACACCTGCTTTAACTGCTAAGTCCCTCATGCTAAACGGCATACCTGAATAATACAAATATGCTCTAACTTTGGTTTCTATTGTACAGTTATAACACTCTGCCACTTCATTGTGCTCTGGAGTATCAGGACATGCAGTCGCAGCACCTGTAAATTTAGTTCCCCTATCATATCGTAAATAGCAGAATTTTTTATCAGATCCTATCACATTTCTTAAGCTTCTAATAAATTGTTTCAAACATTGTCCTACCTCGGTTTTATGTTTCATTGGATAAGCTAAAGCTTTTCGCGAGTAATCATCTATTAAAACTAATACGAATTGATACGATTGGACTGATCGGTCCCATTGTATTGGCATGTACAATTTTCAAAGGTTTGTTGGCTCTAGTTCTAATTTGATTAAAAGGTATAAAACTTTTTGTAAGTAAACAAGTTTCAGTCAGCTAAACTCTCTTCAATTTTTATGTTTTTCAAATCTACTATATCAGTATAAACTTCTGACAATTTCGTTAAATACACGGTCGATGCCTAACCCATTCTCACATGACACAGCATGGCTTTATTTGTTTTTCGTTCTGGCAGATTTGAGTTAACTACATATTCTATTTCTTTTACGGTCACAGAAATAGCATTTTCATCAAGCGAATGAATTTTTCTATCATTTAGAGTGTGTAATAAATCTGAGTATACTTTTGCATCATCTTTATTTTCCCTTTCATCTTGCAGTTCTACGTTAATTTCTGTTTCGTCTTTTTCCACTAAGGATGTTTTTACATTCTCTTTCTCCCTCTTTTTACTAGATTCGATACTTTGGCTTAATTCTGTCTCTAAATTTTTATTTTGATTGTTTCTAGTATTGTACTTATGTTTTACACTATTCCCACTTATCAAGGCATAAGCCTTATGTTTTTCTATTACACTATCACCACCCTGAGCTATTTTTAATTTGATTTCCCAAAACGGATTCTTATAAATTTCTGTAATTAGGTTTTGATTAGAAACAGGATCATAGATAATATTAACTTCATTGTCTAAATATATTTTCAAGTCTCGATCTACGAATTGCTTTAGAGATATCAAATTTTCTGATAAGTCTTCAGAGTACAAAACTTCGTTTAAGGTGTAATTTTCTCCATTATCAGTTTTAATATCTACTCTCCCTATGTCCAAAGTATTTAATTGACCATCTTTATTCGCACATTTAATTCTATTTTTCTTGCTAAAATCTAGAGTTTTGAATATTAATTTTGTTTTACTTAAATGTTCAGTTGCTTCAGAATCAGCAATACCACTACCTCGACCACCCCAAGTGTTACGCCTGCCACGACCTCCTCGACCTCTGGCTCCACCACCGCGAATACCACGGTTCTTGTATGAGCCTACTCCTCTCGAAGTCTACGAAGATCCGTTGCCGTGGTCATTAGTGACGTCTGGTCGATTGTAGCTTGCACTACCTTGACTGGTGTGTGACCTTTTTACAAATGGACCATCATTCTCTTCAGGTGCTGACCTCTTGCCCAGCCGGCAATTGGTGCTGATATGATGACCCGTCTTGTTACACTTGTAACATATCTTCGGACCGGGTGTTGGGCAGTTACTTCTCATGTGTCCATTTTTGCCACAAGAGAAGCATCGGGTTGCTTCTTTGAAAAGCCTCGAGCTACCTTGACTCGACCAGCCTGGTGCCTGTCCGGAACTTCTACCAAAGCCCCTGTTTCTGCTTCCAGCTGTCATGGCGGCTCTGAGTAAGGGTTTTGTTAAATTCAACGATTCCTGCTGGAGAATATATTTTTGATGTGAAACATCTTATGGCGCGATTGGTGGGTAACAACAACTGTTCGTGCCGAGACACGTGATGCGAAAATTTCTAGCAGCCTCGTAACTACTCGGCTCTCGCCGTCGCTCTGGCTCCGTCTACTCGGCTCGCGCTCGCTGCTCCGGCGCTCGGGTAGCCCCGTAACTACTCGGCTCTCTCCGCCGCTCTGACTGCTCGGCTCTCTCCGCCGCTCTGACTACTCGGCTTTCTTTTGCCGCTCCGGCGCTTTCCTCTCTACTCTCTACCGCTTTTCTTGTATGTGTAGCGTGACTCCGAGCAGCCTCGTCTCGTATTTCCTCTCTACTTTCTACAGCTTTACTTATGAGTATACTCTCCTTTATCCCTTATACTTTTGTATATGCGTGAATTCATCTGTTACCGGTATACTGGAACGCATTTCAAAACGCAGCGTTTTCGTTCTCGTAAGTGTTTATTTCATACCGTTTCTCGTAAATGTTTATTTAAAAAATGAGTGATAGTAATAGTGAAAATGACAGAATCGAAGAGAAAACGAAACCTCCTGTCAAAAAAGTAAGATTTCAGGATGATCAAAATTAGGGTCCAAGAGAAATGGCTCCGCTACCGTACCTTAACAGTTCCGTGCACGCTACGCAATCAACTTCTACAAGCCAAAGGTTAGTTCATAATTATTATTTATTCGTTTATGGCTTGCACACGCTCATACCAGCATACACACGGAGAGAGAAAGAGAGATAGAGAGATAGATAGATAGATAGATATACTTTTTATTGATCAAAAGACAAAATCTTACAATTTCATGTACATGTAGTTATAATTATAATTAAAAATATCAGTCGATTTAATATAATCGTTATCTTAACTTTCACTTATTGCATATTTCTTATTAAAATAATAATTCACTTTATCAGTTCGTCAGTTTATAAAATTTAAATGTAATGAACTAGTCACAGTCAGATATCACAGAAAACGCTTCGTCAAAAAATAATACATAGAATAAAAAATAAATACAATAGAGATAACATATAAATATAAAAGAATACATACACATACTTTGCTAAATCTTTGCGTATACTATCACGTCTAAATTTAAAACACACTCATTCATAACACTTTAACAATCACGCTAATAAATACATTCACACCTAACTAACACTAAACATATTTAATAAATAAATACGTCGAATAAATAAATAAACCAGATAAATAATTAAATTAAATAAATAAATAAATAAATTTAAATAAATAAATAAATTAAATAAATAAATAATTCAAAATAAATAAAAAGTTTAAATAAATGTTCGACTCACCTCTGTACATACTCTTCACCATGTAATTGCTTAAGGTGCCTGCTAAACGCCGTTTTAAATTTACAAAAAGATGGCAGGCACCTCACACTGCTCGGGAGCGAATTCCAGAGGTGCGCACCTTGAACTCTGAATGAGAAAAGGCCCTTATCGGTGCGCGACCCCGGAACCGAGAGCTCTTTCATACCACCCCTACTTGAAGTCCTGGCCTGGTTTTTTTCAAAACGGGCAGTAAGATACGGTGGCTGCAGCATGACAACCGCTTTGTAAAGCAGCAGCCCCATAAAATACTCCCTCCTCACCTTCAGATCCAACCAGTCCAGTTTTTTCCTGTAGGCGGTGATATGCTCATCCCGCCTAACACCACATATGTATCTCACACATGCATTCTGTAGACGTTGTAGTCGTGTCTGGAGCTCCCCTGACACATCAAGAAGAACCACTGAGCAATAGTCTAAGTGAGGTAGTACCAGTGCACATGCCAGCTGCTTCCTCAGTATCTCTGTGGTGCTTGAACGGAAAAGTTTTAAGCTATACAGAGCTCTATTTACTTTTCTACTGACCGCATTCAGTTGCGGCTTCCATGTCAACCCTCCGTCCATCACCACGCCGAGGTTGGTGACTGTATCGACAAAGGGAACGTGTACGCCGGTCTGTATCTCAATGCCTTGCAAGTCAAGGTTCTGAACCTGTTTGATGTTGTGATCAGATCCAAAAATGATCGCCTTTGTCTTGCCGACATTGAGGCGCAGGCCAGCTGACGTTACCCAGTTCGACACTGCTTGTGCTACAGCCGACATGCGACCGATACCATCACGAAGACCCTTCAGGGTCACTTGTGTGTAGGTTTGCAAGTCGTCAGCGTAAAGTATGTGTTCGACACCATCTAAGTCGAGTGCGTCTTGTAAGTCGTTTACGTACAGGCTGAAAAGCAGGGGTCCCAGAACTGAGCCCTGTGGAACGCCAAGATTGGTGGTTAGCCAACCTGAATCCCCCTTTGTGATTGTGACGACTTTCTGTCGTCTCCCCATAATATATGACTTAAGCCACAGGAGAACACTCCTGGAGAATCCCATGCGCATCAGCTTACGCAGCAGTTTAGTGTGTGAGATGGTGTCGAATGCTTTGCTAAAATCAAACATTAACAAAATAGTCAATAGTTTTTTGTTGTTGTTAATGCCTGATCTTATGTCCTCCGTCAGTTTCAGTAGTGCTGTCTGTGTACTGTGATTCTGTCGAAACCCAGTCTGCATCGGGTCCAAAGTATTATTTTCTCGTAAGAAGTCAGTTATTTGGTCGTGTACGATTTTTTCAAGGACCTTAGAAAGGAAACTCAGTAGGGCAATTGGTCGGAAATCTGACACCGTAGATGGGACAGGCTTCTTCTTCAAAGGCACCAACTGAGCTCCCTTCCAAGTTCCTGGAAAAATGCCACTGGACAGAGAGGAGTTAAAGATCTTAACAATATGATCTCCCACAAACGGAAGAGCCTTAGCCACTATACTTTGGGGAATGCCGTCTTCCCCTCTGGCTTGTGATGAGAAGTGGGCAACAGCCAGAACCACGTCCGAGAAGCTGACTTCTCGGAAAACAAAACCGTCATCACTGGCATTGGTCAGGACGTTGTCAAGTTCTTCATCACCCTCATTTTGGGAGATCGACACCCCTGCAAAGTGGGCATTGAGCTCTTCCGGTGAGAAACCATGAAGCTCCTCTCTTGTCTTTGGCAGAAGGCCCAGAGCCTTGAGCTCTTTCCAAATATCTTTCTTATTATCAATCGCTTCAGAAATTTTATTTTGTAAAAATCTTTCCCTTGTTTCCTTCGTTCGTAATTCAGCTTCAGCTGCAAGGCCCTGATACTCCCGCCACAGTCTGTCGTCATTGGTCGTTTTTTGTAAAGATGTATTAGTTCAGCATCAACCCATGGTGGATTTGTTTTCTTTTTCGGCATGAATTCTTTTAACGGTGCAATTTTATCTATCACAGCCATGAGGTTGACACTGAGGCACTCTAATTGACTGTCAACACCCGCCGCGGGACCATCGATCCGCGACCAATCACAGTCAGCTAGGTGAGACAGGAGGTCGTCTTGCTGGATCGACTTAAAAGAGAGAGAGAGAGAGCAAACATACGCTCTCTGTTTATATACTCAGCATCTAACCTAAAACGCGGGAAAACTCACGTGTAAACACGCGCACACCAACACACACACACTATATTTATATACATAAATACGCATCTCTCTTTCTCTCTCCCTATTTTTGGCTAAGCTCAATATAGCCCTCCTTTCAATTAATTAATTTTTAGCAATATTTACATTTATATATTTTCAAGTGCTCAAGAATCGCAGGAGATAGGAGATATTATAATTGAAGCTAGAAATGAACCAAATACATCAAATCAAATACCAATTGTACCAGTCAGGTTAATTTACTTTAAAATAGATTTATGTATATAACTATTTATAACTTTATTTTTTTTAACTAAATTAATGTATTTAAAATTTTAGACTAAACAATAAAAATGATTTACAAAACAAACGCGCTCAACGATACCGAAATACACACCGAGAGGAAATCAACAAGCGCAGAAGAGACAATTACCGAAGACAACAAAATTTACAGGCTACTGCAAGTTCTTTACATTTTGATACAATAGAATCACTTCCTTATGAAAACATCATCGAGTGTTACTATTACAGAAATAACTGATGTTACTGAATTAATGATGTTGTAGAACTTTATTTGTAACATTATTGTTTTCTATATATATTTTCAAGTAAATAACAAAATCGTCTTAATAACATAAATCTAAATATTTTTGTTCTTTCATTGTAACTTTTTTTAATACTGGTGTTTTCCTTTCCATTACATCGTTTTCTTATAAAATTCAATTATTTATTTTCCAAAACCTTCAATTTCTATGTTTCACATCTGTCAGGCGTCCGTGACGGCTCATTCTTTTTTAAGTTGAGTATAGGACATTTCCTGTCCAGTCGATTCTTCTCGCAGACAGTCCGCGAGAGAGACACTTGGAACCGCGTCTTTAATTCCTTGTACAAACAAGTCTTTTTTATCTTTTTTCTGTAGTTTATCAGCCTTAGGCGTATTCTCATAAATGTTTACTTTTTCGTCAAACAGATCCCAAAACTCAGCTTCACTGTGTTTCTGGGGATTGTATCTTAAGTTATTTAAGTTGTCTCTAGCTGATAATCTAGTGACTCTACTCTCTAACCTTTTAAATTCTTTCAGTTTTTCAACAATTTCAATTGGCTCTCTAAGTCCAGTATCTTAGAATAATAAATCAAATCTATGTAATTTATAATAATGTCTCTAACTCTGTGCTTATCATCACTGAATTTTGTTTCATTTATATTCTTATGCAACTCTTCATTAAGTACGTAATTTAACTTTCTAGTTTTTAATTCAGAAATAAGGAAATCTTCAAATATGTTAAACTTCATATTTGTCGTTAGTTTGTAATTTCTACTTGTTCCACCGTCTTTATTTAAAAACTCGATTTGAATTTTATCCACCAGATTTTGTGTTAGATCAGTAATTAAATTAGATTTATCATTTTTTTCGGTTAACACAGAATTTATTTTATTCTCAATGTATTTTATCAGATTAAAATTCGATTTTTCCGTCACATCTTTAGTAAGTAATAATTTATTTTGATATACCTCATCTTTATGGCCTAACAAGGCTTCTCTGAGACTCGGCCTATTCTTCCCAGTCTTCGACTTCCTTTAAGAAGAAACCATTGTCCACAATTTCTCCACCTTCTATAGATGCCGCCTTAGGTTCCTTCGTCAAAGTGTCACTTTCTCCTTCTTTTTCTTCATTAAAATTATTTTCCTCTCCTTCTCTCTCTTCATTGAGCTTATTTTCCTCTCTTTCTCTCTCTTCAGTAAGCTTATTTTCCTCTCTTTCTCTCTCTTCAGTGTGTCTGACAGAAGGGCTTGTCCTTTTCTCTTGTAGCAAAAGACTTTAATTTTTTGAACTATTCTCAGCCGATTTTTGCTCTCCTAAAACCGCTTAATCTTTCTGTATAATTTTTATTGGGGTAGAAAGAATACTTTCTTTTAAGATTATGGACTTAACTTTAGCCTCATTTCCACCAGCAGCCTTTAAACTTAATTTTCCGGACGAGTCTAATTCTGTAATTATCGGAGATCCTTGATTAACCCTTTGCGGGACGGATGCCACTATAGTGGCCTCCTAGTTTTGTTCAGTTTTTTGTGCATAACTTAGACAGTTTGAGCTCAATATCTCTCAAATATTTTTCGATATAATCCTAAATCCTTAGGAAATAAAATCCTGAGCTTAGTTTTCGGGGCCGCTGATTCTGAATCCGGCCTCCGATTTTCGGAATTCAACATGGCGGATCCAATATGGCGGGTGCACGTACCAAAAAACCCACAAACTGGATGAATTTACCTGAAATTGCGTATATAAAGGCTTTTGGGGTCGCTGATTACATTCCTAGAACCAGATTTTTAAAATTTCAGATTTTGAATTTGCAATTCAAAGTGGCGAATCCAATACGGCGGCCGGAAAAATCGAAAAATGAACTAAATTGATATGTTTAGCTAAAATTGCGTATACAAGGGTTTTTGGGGTCGCTGATTATGAATCTGGGATCAGATTTTCAAAATTCAACATAGCGGATCCAATATGGCGGGCGGAAAGGCCGAAAAATTCACAAACTCGATACTTTTACTTGAAATTGCGTGTATAGGGGTTTTTGGGGTCGCTGATTGCGTATCTGATATCAGATTTTCAAAATTCAACATGGCGAATCCAATGTGGCGGCCGGAAAAACCGAAAAATCCACAAATTTGATAGTTTTAGCTAAAATTGCGTATACAGGGGTTTTTGGAGTCGCTGATCACGAATCTGGCTTCAGTTTTTCAGAAATCAATATGATTGCTGACAAAAACGCCTAAAAATGCAAAAACTCGATGATTTTGGCTAAAATAGCGTATATAGAGGTTTTTGCGATCGCTGATTGCGAATCCGGTTCCAGGTTGTCGAGATTGAAAATGCTGAATTCAAATGGCGCGTCATTCAATACCGCCGGCGGTATGAATCTTCAAAAATAGGTCTTGTCCACGTATGCAGGGGCAAACAAAAAATATTATTTTTCGAGTCGTGTGCTACTTGCAAGTAAGTGTCACATTCTCGGAATATCGGGCAAACATTGAACACACACTCGACCGGTGTAATTGTTTGTAGTCGTCATATTTTCCGTGTTAGAGATCACGTTTGAGTGGCAGGCTAACGGATAAAAAATATTCGTATATTTCTGTATAGTTTGGTACTAGATTTCCTAATTGATAATTTTGACAATTTATCGGCCTTTGGCTTCTGCGGCTAGACAGGTGCTATTTTCTGTAGTTATATTATCCATGTTAGAGATCACGTTTGAGTGGCAGGCTAACGGATACATGCTACTTGTATATCTCCGTATCATTTGGTATTACATTTTCTGATTGGTCGTTTTTACAATTTATCTTAGTAATTTCGAAGATGGCAAAATTAGTGATTCAGAAACAGAATATGAGGAAGCTGAAATTCCATATGACATTGAATCTGTAGATGGAAATGATATGAGTGACGATAAAAGTTTTGATAAGAATGTTGAATCCGAAAGTCATTCTGCTAACTATTCTCGCGTATTCGAGAGCGATGGAGGATAATAAAATTCGAAGATAGAAATACTATGAAACAGTACATGCCTCAAAAACCTATAAGAAGAGGATATAAGGTGTACGTAAGAGTTGACATGAAGGGCTTTGTATGTGAATTCCAAATTTATACTGGGAAAATTGGGAATAGTTCTGAAAAAAATGTAGGGGAGAGAATTATCAAGGATTTTTCTCGGATCTTGACGAATATGAATTACCACATCTACTTTGATAATTACTTCTCAAGTATTGCTTTGATGAGTTCAATAGTAAAAGATGGAATCTTAGCTTCTGGAACTGTTAGAAAAGGTCGTAAAGATCTACCCAAGCTTCAGAAAAAAAGATAAAGATATGAACATCGGAGATAGAGAATACCGTACTCCAGATGACGGTATCAGATGGATAAAATGCGTTGACAAAAAGCCAGTTCAGTTTCTATCAAACTTTCACGATCCAACTGCATTGTCAGAGGTGCAGAGAAGACAAAAAGATGGTTCTTTGAAAACTGTAACTTGCCCGCAAATGGCTAAAGATTATAACGCTTACATGAGATGCGTTGATAAGTCAGACATGATGAAATCATTTTATGAAATTTCCTGAAAGAGCAAAAAATGGTGGCACCGTTTATTCTGGCACTACTTTGACGTGACTTTGGTCAACTCTTTCATAATTTTCAAACTGCGCAATCCCAATAGCAATTTGAAATTTAAGGAGTTTCGTTTGTCACTTGTGGATGAACTGGCAGGACCGGCTGGCCGAGTGAAACGGGGAAGACCCTCTTTCAAAACCCCTACTCCAAAAAAAAAACTAAAACACCTGATAGTGTTAGAACGTCACAACAGATTCTTCTACCTGCCGTTCATGAAGGAGTTTCTAAAAACTGTGAAAATTGTAGCACTAAAAAACTTCGGATTCGATCGAAATTTTATTGTACAACCTGCAATGTGATATTATACATCAGAACAGAAAATAACTGCTTTTTAAAATACCACCAATAAACATTTTATTCCATGAACGAAACAATAAAAGCCAGATTTGTGATCAGCAATACCAAAAATCGATATATCAATATTTTGAGGTTCCTTTAGCCATATTGGATTCGCCTTGTTGAATTCTGAAAAACTGATGCCAGATTCGTAATCAGCGACCTTGAAAACCCCTGTAAACGCAATTTTAGGTAAAAATATCAATTTTGTGGATTTTTTTGGTTTTACCGGCCGCCATATTAGATCCGCCATGTTGAATTTTGAAAATATGTTGTCAGATTCGTAATCAGCGACTCCAAAAACCTAGAGAACCAACATTATTTTAGTTGTCGGTATTGTAGAAAAATGTGCCTCTGAAAGGGGTAATAGATAGCAGACCTTTGCTACTCCCACCTTGAATCTGAAGTGAATGGAGTTCTTCAAGCTTAGTGAAGAGACAGGTGATGTTGTTTTCCATCAGCTTCCGGTTGGCTTCTGCTTGTTTTTCTAGAAACTCCTTTTGCAGATCCACCAATCTATCAAGACATTTTTCTGTCTTGTCTGTACTTTCCTTCCTCTGTTGTTCGAGAGCCATCTTCAGCTGTTCCATCGTGACATAGTTGTCACCTCCGGTAGGAGCAAGAGTCAAAACAGCGTCGTGTCCTTCCCGGTTAGATGCCTCCAGCCGTCTCAAGTTGGACTTAATCAACACATCCTCGGGTGTTTCGACGAAGATTATATTGTTCTCACCAGACCATTCACTCAGAAAGAGTGCTCGCTCTTCATAAGTGATGAGATGATCTATTGAAATTTAAACATTCATTAGTTGATTATTTATATTTTTATTTTTACGTACGTTACTGGCCAGTGAGGTTGAACACAAGCTATCACTAGTTATTTATTTAATTCTTAAACTTAATAATGTACGAAATAGTAAAACTGAACACAAGTTATTACTAGTCAGTTATTTAATTCTTAAACTGAATAATGCAATAATTCATTCTTTTTTTATCAAATTAGACATCAAATCAAATTTAAGACACTCTTAAGTCAATCTTTATTTACCTGTAAATTTTTTTAAATCTATCTGTAATCAATCTTAAATTATATTTAAGTCCATCTTTACTCAATCTTAGGTTACACTGAAGTCAATCTTTAATTAATCTTAAGTTGAACGTTCATCTCATCATAATTTGAAGTCCATATTTACTCAATCTTAGGTTAAACTGAAGTGAATCTTTAATTAATCTTAAGTTGAACGTTCATCTCATCATAATTTGAATTCTTAAACCATCCAATTTTCGAGTTCACTCATCTTAAGTTAAATCTTAAATTTTATATTTTGTTACATATCCTGCGCTGTGCATCAGATATGTCAAAAACCCACGCGCGAAGTGTTGCCACCTCTCTCCTTGCGTGCCAAAACTCGCGTCACATGTTGGCCATTTTGAAACCTGTTGCTCGAGATTCCCGGAAATAAAAAAAAAACCTTTTGTATTTTCGGCGACTTTTCCTCGCTATAAATTTTCGGACACTTCACAAACTTCCTACACTTCCTACTTACTTTTCTCCTGTGTATCTGCCTTGTCCGTCATTTTTGCTGCTCGGTTCTCTCAGTAGATCTTTCTACTTTGAAGATGCTGCTCCTTGTCCCGTCTTCAGCCGTCATCTCTCAGGAAGAAACCTTCTCACACTGTTCGGCGATTTTATTTTTACGCAGCACTATGATGAACGACGTGAGCCTACCCGCACAGCACAGCACAGCGTGCGTCCTAAGCACACGAAAAGGCAAAGCCAGGAAAAACTCTCCTCCTTTCTTTGAATCAATCGATATTTTTTCACTTTATACGCAGTGATTGCGAGCTAAGCCCATAACTTCTTAGAATGGTTATTAGGGTGACTCGGAATAAAGAACGCAAACAAAGTACTGGAAGAATAACGTATATTGCAGAACTTTCTGTTAACAAGATCTCTCAACTGAGACGTTTGAAGGAGACTGACCGCCGGGCAGGTCAAGTCGCGCAGCGTACCAAGATGGCGCTCTGGTCATATATATATATATATATATATATATATATATATATATATATATATATATATATATATATATATAAATCTTTAACAGAAATAATTTTAAAGTAATTGTTAGATATGGGTGATTGTCAAAAAAATGGTATTTTTAATGTCGCTAATACGCTGAGTAGAAAGGAAAGAGTCCCAGTGAACGACATTCTCCCTGATTAATCAGTGATTTTCACTGAAAATCAGTGAATTATTTTGTCAAACCTTAAGACACTATTGAATCAGCGAATTTCACTGTTAAATCAGTGAATTGTATTGCTAAAGCTCAAAGTCACTGGTAAATCAGTGAATTTCACTGTTGAATCAGAATCATTTGGAAATGTTGAGTAGCAAAACGTATATGCTGAGGCAAGTTGGTGGGTTGTTATTTATTAAAATTTGTTTACAATTATACTGCAAATAAACATTTACTTGTATTATAAATATTCGTTTAATAACACTGATAGAGAAACCGGTGTTAATAATATATATATATATATATATATATATATATATATATATATATATATACAGGGCTAACTTGGAAAATATGAATATCTGGAGCACAAGTAATTATTTAGAGTTTTTGATTGGATATTCAGACATATATAAAATTAAACAATTAAACACATTTTTAAGTAATGAAACCACTTTTTTAACTGTCATTTATAGATTACTCTACATTTTTCTGTAAAAATTTAAAATCGCTATAAGTTTAATATCTGAAGCAATATCATAAGAAGATGTCGGTTACAGACGCAGATTCCTACTACACCACACACCCCTTTTGTTTTCTATTTATAAAATAATCTATTTCATGAAAGACTACGAGTTGCCTCCGCCTCGTTTGAGACTAAGTAATATGTTGAGTGCCAAAAACCAACGATAATTGCTTAGACTTTGAGAAAACCTTGAATTATAAAATCAATGACAAATATAACCTTTTATAAATTTATTTAGAATTCACTATTTTTCTAAAAGCAAAGCAATGATAGGGAATCTTTAAGCGCTTAAAATATTACTTTTTTCCACAAAACGGGTAGAAGTCTTACTTTTTCGATAAAGAAGTTATTATTTAAATTAATAGCGAAATACTTCATTAGACTAGAACAGAAACATTTGGGGTCTTCTTAAATGATGTAATGGTTAGCGGTGATTTTATATATTTGTGTAATCTTTATCCCTATACATATAAAAAATTATTTTAAAGTTGCCTGGTTATAAGGGCAAGGTGTATAGATAGTATAAGTAAAGCGATCTTTATATTAAAATCAGTTTGTTTATGATAACAATAAAGAAATAAGATTTTATAAAATATTTGAATGGGCGTGGGTCCCTAAACTAAATATACGCGTGTTAACTTATTCTATTCTTAACCTTATAACAAAATTATAGCGTGTAATATATTACAATCTCGCGCGATCAAACATTCATACCTTGCGCTCAAGCATTCATAGATGTAGACTATTCACGTTGCGGCTGAAGTCCTCAGCTTGCAAAAATCGGGGCGCCGTCTTCAAATAAATGCAGTTGAGTCGACACTGCGAATGATGAGTCGGCGCTCCTCAGTTTCTGAGATGATGCTGATAGTTTGTCGCCAAGCGATGACGGCAGAGAAAAGTCGATTCGGGGTTAGAAATGGCGAAAGGGATCGATGAGTCTCCAGAGGGTGACACATCACCAGAATTGTGTCATTAGACGACACTGACGTGAAGCCAAAACGTTGCAGTAGTTTGGAACGAAAGCTACACCAAACCATGTGCGATTTGCTGCGATATTCACTAGTACAATATATATTTATAGATATATATCGAGAGAGAGAGAAACTGATCTATAGGTGATCACTCTATATTATGGATCGCCCGGCGTCTTTGACGACCGGAGAGCGAGTGAGTCTCTTGCCGACCATTTAGCGTGAAGGCAATTTCCGTGAGCGTTACTGGTGTTCCCCCTCTCGAGCTCAGGTCTTCATACCTGTTGTCTGTAGATGCGTACTGACGAACCATTCTCTCTTACCTCCTCTCTCTCTATCTCTCTCTGTCTACAGTACCTTACAATATCCCCCTTTTCTTGGCTGGTTACAGATTACAGCCAAGAAAATTGCCTCAAGCATATAAATATGGCATAGTAAGATTCACCTTTCAGCCTGGTATTTACATTTCACGGCCAATATATTCGTCCCTTAACTGCACCTTCAGACGACGCGCATTAAAACGACGACAAAATGAAGTCCAGTTCCATACACACATACCACATAATACGTACATCACACGAAACTGTCTATCGTAAAATCAAATATTTTATTTTTGCGTAATTTTTCTACATTACTTTAAGAATATGTCTAAAATCTACTATATATCATATATGAACTAACGCGTATTAATGCGAAAGCTTAATCAATTTTGACAGTCTTATTTTAAAATCATAATTGCTTATACCTTTGCATAGCCTACTTTTATCTATTACTATACAATGATCGAATAGGCTAAGATTTATCCTTTCTATGCAACATTCGACCTATCGTAATCAAACGTTAATACTTATTGTATACCTATAGATACATTTTGATCGTATATGATTACGCTTCCCACGCCACATATAGATTCACTATTATAAACGCCGCATAACATAAAATCAATTTCACGTCGAACTTACATAAAATACAAAGCAAATCAATAAATACATTATTTCAATACAGTTATATATAACATGCATAAAATCAGTAATAGTTGTTTTTCATTATCGTAGTACCTTGTGACTTTGGCATACCTCATACAATCATCGAACTATTGTTAAATCTACATTTAAATAAATTAACACATCATTATTATGATCGTTTTACACTATTGTTTCAAACATTTAACAAACATTAATACAATCATCTTAAAGCATGTTAACGTTCATTTTAATAAATTACAAAATATACACGAATCATTTAGTAAGAAATATAATGCAAATCAAAATCGTAGTCTCTACAAACATAAATGTCGCCCTCTACACTTTAATCGCTCGCTATAAATCAATACATAATCCATGACGCATGCCACTGCACGATACTGGTATAGACGATATCCTTATTTATTTACTTTGTTGGAGGCTGCAGTTGATCGCCCTTGCAGGAGAGTGGTTGTCGGTATGATTTTAAATCAATTCTGTTATAATGTCCGACTATTTTGTTTGGATGGTCGATTTCGCATAACTCATAAGCGTTTTTATTAAAAGATCGCGCCACGCGATATGGACCATAAAAAACGGGAAAAAATTTCTTTTTATCAAGCGCACTAGATTGTTTTGGAATTTTGAGTAATACTAATTCTCCGACGTCAAACGGACTGGGCTCTTTGCCTCGCTGTTGCATTTTTCGCCGTTCATAAGCCTCTCGGGTTCGTTCATTCGCGATTTCAATTTTAACCTCGTGTGGCTCGGACTGATCGGGCGGAAAATGTATTAATTTCTTTATTTTACCAGCTGTTAACTCGCCGTAGTGCAATTCATGCGGTGTATAACCAGTAATGCAATGAGTAGTAAAGTTTAACCATAGATTTATTTCTTTTAAGTGACGGGCCCATGCAGTGTGTCTTTCACTACAATAGGACCTAAAAAATCGCCCCAACTCACGCATAACTCGCTCCGCGGGGTTAGACTGAGGATGCCTGATAGAGCAGTAAACGGGCTTAACATTATTATCCGTCAAAAATTCACGCCATCGTACCGACGTGTACTGCGTACCATGATTACTTAGGACGATGGTTTTCCGATCTTATTAAAATAATATTGCATGCGATTTATGCTAGCCGCAGTTGTCGCTTTTCTCAACGGGTACAAAGTGACAAGCCGAGAGAATACGTCAAATATCACTAAAATGTATTCTACCCCACTCGTAGAACGGGGAAGTGGCCCGTAAAAGTCAACTGCTACCAAACTATTCGGCTTTTCAGCCGTTACTTGCATAAATGAACCTTCAGTATTTTTATTTGAATGCTTTACGCGCTGGCATGAATCGCAACATAAAACCTTATTCTTTACCGACTTACGCATACCTTTCCACCAACAATATTGATTTAACGCGGAAAATGTTTTGAAAACTCCGACGTGACCACACAAACTATGTAACTCATTGATTAATTTTTCTCTTATCGCGACAGGAACAACGACCGCCACCTTTTTTCGCACGGCTTTTTATAAAAAATAATCTCATTTACAATTTTAAAATCACTTGATTTTTTTACTAACACTTCATTTCTTAGTTTTTGAAAACTCTCATCATTTTTTTGCAAATGAGATATATTTTTTAGCTCGGGAATCCATGGCTCAATAATTTTTAATGCCGCGACCAGAGTCACAGGTGCCTCACACGTCACTATTTATCGGCTGGTCATTGATATCGGTTTCTATTTTATTTGGCGAGACGCGACTGAAAAAGTCGGCGATGATATTGTCCTGACCTTTGCAGTATTCAATATCATACGCATAGTTTTGTAAAACGAAATACTAACGCATAAGTCGAGATGTATAGTACGCCGTTTTTATTAGGAATAATGAAGCCTGGTGGTCAGATACGATTTTAAACCGGCGCCCTAACAAATACGTTCGGAGTTTGATAACAGCATAAATGATTGCAAGGAGTTCTATTTCAGTACTCGTGTAGTTTTTTTCAAAGCTTGTCAGACATCGTGAAATTAACGAAATAACTATTTGTTTACCATCGTCATCCAACTGATACAAAACCGCGGATATACCCAGTTTACTGCCATCGGACTGGACGTAAAATGGCTTATCACACCTATAATGGTTTAATAATGTATGTTCAGCGAATTTTTCCTTTAAGGTATGAAAAGCTTTACGGTGCTCGTCGGCCCACACGAATTTAGTTTTCTCACTTAGTAAAAGTCGAAAGGGTTCAATAAAATTCGCGTACTTTTCATGAAATCGACGATAGTACGTGCATACACCTATAAATTTTTGTAATTCGCGGCGCGAGCGTGGTTCTGGTATCTCTAAAATTGCTCTGACTCTTTCAGGATCTGGCTTTATACCTTCCTTTGAGAGAATAAAGCTTAAAAATGGTATTTCCCGTCGGCAGAAACGCGTTTTTCGCAATTTTAATGTCAATCCACACTCACGAATTTTTTCCCAAAAAAACCGTAGATGTATCAAATGGTCCTGGAAACATTTTGATTTAATCAAAGCATCATCTACGAATAACCGCATAAATTTCCGATACTGATAACCGAAAATATCGTTGAGAGCATGGATGAGTGCAGAGCCTGCCACATTTACGCCAAAGGGTACGCGACAGTACTGGTACATAATTCCATTAGCACAAAATGCGGTATATTTTCGTGAATCTACATGCAGTAATATTTGGTAGTATGATTGAGTAAAATCCGAACTTGTGAAAACCACCATACCCGCGTTTTCTTGCATGACTTCGTCTATTGGCGGCGGCCCTTCTCTATCGTCTTCTATATATCTATTTAAATGTCGCGCATCAAGACAAAGTCTAACAGATCCATCCTTTTTCAACACGACTCGAATGGGATTGCAGTACGGACTGCTCGCTCGCTCGATTATTCCGTTCTCTATCATATTCGCGATTTCGTTTTCGAGGGCGTCTCTATACACGATAGGAATCGGGTAAGAAAACCGAATGGCTGGTTTTGAGTTAGTTAACTTGAACTTATAAACATAATTTTTTAGACAACCCGGGCTTTCAGAAAAGATATCGCGAAATTCCATAATTAGGTTTTTTAATTGATATTTTTCATCTGATGTTAAATTTGTGACATTTTGCATAATTATTTCTAACTGGTCTTCAAACATTTCGACAGGCTGAATCAAAAAGCGCGCGCTATCCCCCGCCTCAAGAAAAAAATCGTCGGCGATTTCTGACTCAGTCTCTTGAGACGCGGGATACCTAGTCAAATCCGACTCATGTTTATGAAGATTAATGGCTCGAATGCCTTTATACGATACTGGCAAATTAGTAGTAAAACTCACATTAGGTTCAGATATTCTTATTTTATCTTTTATACTAAACTCCCTTTTGTCGTAATTAATAATTGCTTTATTTTGATCCAGCCAATCCGATCCTATAATTACATCGTAGCACAAATTCGGAACGATTAACAGAATTGTTGTTATTATTGCATTACCTATAAATAAATTTACCATAATTTGTTTTTTTATTCTATTAGAACGTTTACTAAACGCACCCGTAATAACTAAATTCGTAACTTGTAGGATCTTTGTATTTTTTAACTCTATTATTGATTGAAAAGCTAACTCTGAAATACATGTCGCGTTGCTGCCTGTATCTAAGAGACATTCGAAATTATGATTATTTATGCGAACTAAAATGCGCGGGCAACGTACTTCCGACTTGAGATTTTCCGAATGATTTTCTGCATTCCCTTCTACATCATACGCGAGGTCTTTCCAATCGATATCGCGATTACAACTCACCATCGGACCATTTACTGGCGAGTTGTCGAACCGTTTCCCGTCTGTTCACTCTTGTGATGCACTTCTGTGGCTGCAACTATTTCTTCACAATCTGTATTAAAATTATCCTGATCGCATAATTGATTTTCATCGACGCCTATAGCCGAAATATTTCAATCTGATTTACTATTGTTCGGTGCGCGATTATTATTTTCATTTCTATTATTATTGGCCGGTTGATTATTCGTACGACGATCACGCCAATTATTATCCGTCGCATTTGAGTAATGCTGATTTCTTGGCTGTGTATTTACCGAGCCTTGTTTTGATGGGTCATAATAATTTCGATCGCGATTCCAGCTTTCTTCTCGCCTATACCCGCGCGGCTGCGATGATTCGTAAGAGTTGGCATTAACGCTCGCTCTGTCGCGAATGCGATTACGCGATCCATTGTTCTCGCTAGAAACTTGTGTTTGGGCTTCGTCAATACGCGCGAGAGCTCGAACCATACATTGGGTATTTGTCAAATCCACTCCCGCCATAGCGTACTGAAAATTACTCGAAAATTACGAAACAATCGTTTTATTTAATTTGTACGTTGAAAAGGGTGGCTCGAATTTGCTTGCTTCCCCGACGCGCGCATAGTAATAGATCAAACAGCTACCCTCGATATATTTTGTAGTTTTCCATGCTTCCTTTGCGCGGTCTTGAACTTCTTCTGATAGAAATTCTACACGAAATTTACATCAGAAATCATCAAAATTAAGCATACCGTGCCTAATCGCGTTGAACCACACCTTGGCACGATCTTTTAAAACATTTCCTATAATTTTAGACTGAAGAATATCAGGAATTTTTTTTATCATTACGTACTGCCGAATATCTCGTAAAAATTCACTCGCGTTTTCGACCATCAAACCCGAAAAAGTCGGTAAGGATATTTCCCTCTGCAAGTTTCGTGTCCACTCACCCTCCTGCGAGCGCTGCATCAATTGCAACATGTTGCCCGTTTGACGCGTCAGCGTGCGTATCTCCAACTCCAAAGATTCCACTTTCATATTGAGGCGCTCAACGTCGAACTCAATTCCCTGCTCGGGCGGCATGCCCCATAGATCAGGCAACGATCCTCTTCTCGACATCGTGATCTCGATAAAACTCGTTCAATAAACAGAAACATAATTAGAATATGCCCGCTCGTTGGTCGCCAGATGTAATGGTTAGCGGTGATTTTATATATTTGTGTAATCTTTATCCCTATACATATAAAAAATTATTTTAAAGTTGCCTGGTTATAAGGGCAAGGTGTATAGATAGTATAAGTAAAGCGATCTTTATATTAAAATCAGTTTGTTTATTATAACAATAAAGAAATAAGATTTTATAAAATATTTGAATGGGCGTGGGTCCCTAACATTCATACCTTGCGCTCAAGCATTCATAGATGTAGACTATTCACGTTGCGGCTGAAGTCCTCAGCTTACAAAAATCGGGGTCCCGTCTTCAAATAAATCCAGTTGAGTCGACACTTCGAATGATAAGTCGGCGCTCCATCCAATGTCAGAATTTCCTAATTCAAAATGGCAGATCCAATATGGCTGCCACAAACGGGAGATTTGACAAAAGCAGGAACAAAATATTGATGGAATACAAAATTTACAGGTCTTTGAGGTTGCTGATTATGAATCCAATGCCATAATTTCCAAATTCGAAATGGCGTATTCAATATGGCAGCCAAAATCGGGAGATTTGACGAAAGTAAGGAGAAAATGTTGATCGAATACAAAATTTATATGTTTTTGAGGTCGCTGTTTACGAATGCAATGTCAGAATTTCCAAATTCAAAATGGCAGGTCTAATATGGCTGCCACAAACGGGAGATTTGACAAAAGCAGGAACAAAATATTGATTGAATACAAAATTTATAGGTCATTGAGTCTGCTGATTACGAATCCAATGTCATATTTTACAAATTCAGAATGGCGAATCAAATATGGCTGCCAAAATCGGGAGATTTGAGGAAAGTAAGAAGAAAATGTTGATCGAATACAAAATTTATATGTTTTTGAGGTCGCTGTTTACGAATGCAATGTCAGAATTTCCAAATTCAAAATGGCAGGTCTAATATGGCTGCCACAAACGGGAGATTTGACAAAAGCAGGAACAAAATATTGATGGAATACAAAATTTACAGGTCTTTGAGGTTACTGATTATGAATCAAATGCCATAATTTCCAAATTCGAAATGGCGTATTCAATATGGCAGCCAAAATCGGGAGATTTGACGAAAGTAAGGAGAAAATGTTGATAGAAAACAAAATTTATATGTTTTTGAGGTCGATGTTTACGTATGCAATGTCAGAATTTCCAAATTCAAAATGGCAGGTCTAATATGGTTGCCACAAAAGGGAGATTTGCCAAAGCAGGAACAAAATATTGATGGTATACAAAATTTACAGGTTTTTGAGGTTGCTGATTATGAATCCAATGCCATAATTTCCAAATTCGAAATGGCGTATTCAATATGGCAGCCAAAATCGGGAGATTTGACGAAAGTAAGGAGAAAATGTTGATAGAAAACAAAATTTATATGTTTTTGAGGTCGCTGTTTACGAATGCAATGTCAGAATTTCCAAATTCAAAATGGCAGGTCTAATATGGCTGCCACAAACGGGAGATTTGCCAAAGCAGGAACAAAATATTGATGGTATACAAAATTTACAGGTCTTTGAGGTTGCTGATTATGAATCCAATGCCATAATTTCCAAATTCGAAATGGCGTATTCAATATGGCAGCCAAAATCGGGAGATTTGACGAAAGTAAGGAGAAAATGTTGATCGAATACAAAATTTATATGTTTTTGAGGTCGCTGTTTACGAATGCAATGTCAGAATTTCCAAATTCAAAATGGTAGGTCTAATTATGGCTGCCTCAAACAGGAGATTTCACAAAAGCAGGAACAAAATATTGATTGAAAAAAAAATTTATAGGTCATTGAGGCCGCTGATTACGAACCCAATGTCAGAATTTAGAAATTCAAAATGGCGGATGTAATGTGGCTGTCACAAATGGGAGATTTTACGAAAGAAGGAAGAAAATGTTGATCGAATACAAAATTTACAGGTCTTTGAGGTTGCTGATTACGAATCCAATACCATAATTTCCAAATTCAAAATGGCGTATTCAATATGGCTGCCACAAACAGGAGATTTGACGAAAATAAGGAGACAATGTTGATCGACTACAAATTAATATGTTTTTGAGCTCGCTGATTACGATTCCAATGTCATATTTTACAAATTCAGAATGACGAATCAAATATGGCTGCCAAAATCGGGAGATTTGACGAAAGTAAAGAGAAAATGTTGATCGAATACAAAATTTATATGTTTTTGAGGTCGCTGTTTACGAATGCAATGTCAGAATTTCCAAATTCAAAATGGCAGGTCTAATATGGCTGCCACAAACGGGAGATTTGACAAAAGCAGGAACAAAATATTGATGGAATACAAAATTTACAGGTCTTTGAGGTTGCTGATTATGAATCCAATGCCATAATTTCCAAATTCGAAATGGCGTATTCAATATGGCAGCCAAAATCGGGAGATTTGACGAAAGTAAGGAGAAAATGTTGATAGAAAACAAAATTTATATGTTTTTGAGGTCGATGTTTACGTATGCAATGTCAGAATTTCCAAATTCAAAATGGCAGGTCTAATATGGCTGCCACAAAAGGGAGATTTGCCAAAGCAGGAACAAAATATTGATGGTATACAAAATTTACAGGTCTTTGAGGTTGCTGATTATGAATCCAATGCCATAATTTCCAAATTCGAAATGGCGTATTCAATATGGCAGCCAAAATCGGGAGATTTGACGAAAGTAAGGAGAAAATGTTGATAGAAAACAAAATTTATATGTTTTTGAGGTCGCTGTTTACGAATGCAATGTCAGAATTTCCAAATTCAAAATGGCAGGTCTAATATGGCTGCCACAAACGGGAGATTTCACAAAAGCAGGAACAAAATATTGATTGAAAAAAAAATTTATAGGTCATTGAGGCCGCTGATTACGAATCCAATGCCATAATTTCCAAATTCAAAATGGCAGGTCTAATATGGCTGCCACAAACGGGAAATTTGACGAAAAAAAGGAGAAAATGTTGATCAACTACAAATTACTATGTTTTTTAGGTCGCTGATTACGATTCCAATGTCATATTTTACAAATTCAGAATGGCGAATCAAATATGGCTGCCAAAATCGGGAGATTTTACGAAAGTAGGAAGAAAATGTTGATCGAATAAAAAATATATAGGTTTCTGAGTCGCTTATTTCGAATCCAATGTCAGAATTTACAAAATCAAAATGGCGGATACAGAATGGCTGCTACAAATGGGATATTTTACGAAAGTAGGAAAAAAATGTTGATCGAGTACAAAATTGAAAGGTCTTTGAAGTCGCTGATTACGATTCCAATGTCATATTTTACAAATTCAGAATGGCGAATCAAATATGGCTGCCAAAATCGGGAGATTTGAGGAAAGTAAGAAGAAAATGTTGATCGAATACAAAATTTATATGTTTTTGAGGTCGCTGATTACGATTCCAATGTCATATTTTACAAATTCAGAATGGCGAATCAAATATGGCTGCCAAAATTGGGAGATTTGACGAAAGTAAGGAGAAAATGTTGATCGAATACAAAATTTATATTTCCAAATTCGAAATGGCGTATTCAATATGGCAGCCAAAATCGGGAGATTTGACGAAAGTAAGGAGAAAATGTTGATAGAATACAAAATTTATATGTTTTTTAGGTCGCTGTTTACGAATGCAATGTCAGAATTTCCAAATTCATAATGGCAGGTCTAATATGGCCGCCACAAACGGGAGATTTGACAAAAGCAGGAACAAAATATTGTTGGAATACAACATTTACAGGTCTTTGAGGTTGCTGATTATGAATCCAATTCCATAATTTCCAAATTCGAAATGGCGTATTGAATATGGCAGCCAAAATCGGGAGATTTGACGAAAGTAAGGAGAAAATGTTGATCGAATACAAAATTTATATGTGTTTCAGGTCGCTGTTTACGAATGCAATGTCAGAATTTACAAATTCAAAATGGCAGGTCTAATTATGGCTGCCTCAAGCAGGAGATTTGACAAAAGCAGGAACAAAATATTGATGGAATACAAAATTTACAGGTCTTTCAGGTTGCTGATCATGAATCCAATGCCATAATTTCCAAATTCGAAATGGCTTATTCAATATGGCAGCCAAAATCGGGAGATTTGACGAAAGTAAGAAGAAAATGTTGATCGAATACAAAATTTATATGTTTTTAGGTCGCTGTTTACGAATGCAATGTCAGAATTTCCAAATTCAAAATGGCAGGTCTAATATGGCTACAACAAACGGGAGATTTGACAAAAGCAGGAACAAAATATTGATGGAATACAAAATTTACAGGTCTTTGAGGTTGCTGATTATGAATCCAATGTCAGAATTTACAAAATCAAAATGGCGGATACAGTATGGCTGCTACAAATGGGATATTTTACGAAAGTAGGAAAAAAATGTTGATCGAGTACAAAATTGAAAGGTCTTTGAAGTCGCTGATTACGATTCCAATGTCATATTTTACAAATTAAGAATGGCGAATCAAATATGGCTGCCAAAATCGGGAGATTTGACGTAAGTAAGGAGAAAATGTTAAAAGAATATAAAATTTATATGATTTTGAGGTCGCTGTTTACGAATGCAATGTCAGTATTTCCAAATTCAAAATGGCTGGTCTAATATGGCTACCACAAACGGGAGATTTGACAAAAGCAGGAAAAAGATATTGAATGAATAAAAAAGTTATAGGTCATTGAGGCCGCTGATTACGAACCCAATGTCAGAATTTAGAAATTCAAATTGGCGGATGCAATGTGGCTGTCACAAATGGGAGATTTTACGAAAGTAGGAACAAAATGTTGATCGAATAAAAAATATATAGGTTTCTGAGTCGCTGATTACGAATCCAATGTCAGAATTTACAAAATCAAAATGGCGGATACAGTATGGCTGCTACAAATGGGATATTTTACGAAAGTAGGAAGAAAACGTTGATCGAATACAAAATTTACAGGTCTTTGAGGTTGCTGATTACGAATCCAATGCCATAATTTCCAAATTCGAAATGGCGTATTCAATATGGCAGCCAAAATCGGGAGATTTGACGAAAGTAAGGAGAAAATGTTGATCGAATACAAAATTTATATGTTTTTGAGGTCACTGTTTACGAATGCAATGTCAGAATTTCCAAATTCAAAATGGCGTATTCAATATGGCTACCACAAACAGAAGATTTGACGATACAAGGAAGAAAATGTTGATCGAATACAAAATTTATAGGTCTTTGAGGCTGCTGATTACGAATCCAATGCCATAATTTCCAAATTCAAAATGGCGTATTCAATATAGCTGCCACAAACGGGAGATTTGACGAAAATAAGGAGAAAATGTTGATCAACTACAAATTAATATGTTTTTGAGGTAGCTGATTATGAATCCAATGTCATATTTTACAAATTCAGAATGGCGAATCAAATATGGCTTCCAAAATTGGGAGATTTGACGAAAGTAAGGAGAAAATGTTGATCTAATACAAAATTTATATGTTTTTGAGGTCGCTGTTTACGAATGCAATGTAAAAATTTCCAAATTCAAAATGGCAGGTCTAATTATGGCTGGCACAAACAGGAGATTTGACAAAAGCAGGAACAAAATATTGATTGAATAAAAAATTTATAGGTCATTGAGGCTGCTGATTACGAATCCAATGCCATAATTTCCAAATTCAAAATGGCGTATTCAATATGGCTACCACAAACAGAAGATTTGACGATACAAGGAAGAAAATGTTGATCGAATACAAAATTTATATGTTTTTGAGGTCGCTGTTTACGAATGCAATGTCAGAATTTCCAAATTCAAAATGGCAGGTCTAATATGGCTGCCACAAACGGGAGATTTGACAAAAGCAGGAACAAAATATTGATGGAATACAAAATTTACAGGTCTTTGAGGTTGCTGATTATGAATCCAATGCCATAATTTCCAAATTCGAAATGGCGTATTCAGTATGGCAGCCAAAATCTGGAGCTTTGACGAAAGTAAGGAGAAAATGTTGATCTAATACAAAATTGTTACGAATGCAATGTCAGAATTTCCAAATTCAAAATGGCAGGTCTAATTATGGCTGCCTCAAACAGGAGATTTGACAAAAGCAGGAACAAAATATTGATTGAAAAAAAAATTTATAGGTCATTGAGGCCGCTGATTACAAACCTAATGTCAGAATTTAGAAATTCAAAATGGCGGATGGAATGTGGCTGTCACAAATGGGAGATTTTACGAAAGTAGGAAGAAAATGTTGATTGAATACAAAATTTACAGGTCTTTGAGGTTGCTGATTACGAATCCAATGCCATAATTTCCAAATTTAAAATGGCGTATTCAATATAGCTGCCACAAACGGGAGATTTGACGAAAATAAGGAGACAATGTTGATCAATTACAAATTAATATGTTTTTGAGGTCGCTGATTACGATTCCAATGTCATATTTTACAAATTCAGAATGGCGAATCAAATATGGCTGCCAAAATCGGGAGATTTGACGAAAGTAAGGAGAAAATGTTGATCGAATACAAAATTTATATGTTTTTGAGGTCGCTGTTTACGAATTCAATATCAGAATTTCCAAATTCAAAATGGCAGGTCTAATATGGCTGCCACAAACAGGAGATTTGACAAAAGCAGGAACAAAATATTGATTGAATACAAAATTTATAGGTCATTGAGGCTGCTGATTTCGAACCCAATGTCAGAATTTAGAAATTCAAATTGGCGGATGCAATGTGGCTGTCACAAATGGGAGATTTTACGAAAGTAGGAAGAAAATGTTGATCGAATAAAAAATATATAGTTTTCTGAGTCGCTGATTATGAATCCAATGTCAGAATTTACAAAATCAAAATGGCGGATACAGTATGGCTGCTACAAATGGGATATTTTACGAAAGTAGGAAAAAAATGTTGATCGAGTACAAAATTGAAAGGTCTTTGAAGTCGCTGATTACGATTCCAATGTCATATTTTACAAATTCAGAATGGCGAATCAAATATGGCTGCCAAGATCGGGAGATTTGACGAAATTAAGAAGAAAATGTTGATCGAATACAAAATTTATATGTTTTTGAGGTCGCTGTTTACGAATGCAATGTCAGAATTTCCAAATTCAAAATGGCAGGTCTAATATGGCTGCCACAAACGGGAGATTAGACAAAAGCAGGAACAAAATATTGATGAAATACAAAATTTACAGGTCTTTGAGGTTACTGATTATGAATCTAATGCCATAATTTCCAAATTCGAAATGGTGTATTCAATATGGCAGCCAAAATCGGGAGATTTGACGAAAGTAGTTAGAAAATGTTGATCGAATACATAATTTATATGTTTTTGAGGTCGCTGTTTACGAATGCAATGTCAGAATTTCCAAATTGAAAATGGCAGGTCTAATATGGCTGCCACAAACGGGAGATTTGACAAAAGCAGGAACAAAATATTGATGGAATACAAAATTTACAGGTCTTTGAGGTTGCTGATTACGAATCCAATGCCATAATTTCCAAATTCGAAATGGCGTATTCAATATGGCAGCCAAAATCGGGAGATTTGACGAAAGTAAGGAGAAAATGTTGATCGAATACAAAATTTATATGTTTTTGAGGTCGCTGTTAACGAATGCAATGTCAGAATATAGATTGAAAAAAAAATTTATAGGTCATTGAGGTTGCTGATTACGAACCGAATGTCAGAATTTAGAAATTCAAAATGGCGGATGCAATGTGGCTGTCACAAATGGGAGATTTTACGAAAGTAGGAAGAAAACGTTGATCGAATACAAAATTTACAGGTCTTTGAGGTTGCTGATTACGAATCCAATGCCATAATTTCCAAATTCAAAATGGCGTATTCAATATAGCTGCCACAAACGGGAGATTTGACGAAAATAAGGAGACAATGTTGATCAATTACAAATTAATATGTTTTTGAGGTCGCTGATGACGAATCCAATGTCATATTTTACAAATTCAGAATGGCGAATCAAATATGGCTGCCAAAATCGGGAGATTTGACGAAAGTAAGGAGAAAATGTTGATCGAATACAAAATTTATAGGTCATTGAGGCTGCTGATTACGAACCCAATGTCAGAATTTAGAAATTCAAATTGGCGGATGCAATGTGGCTGTCACAAATGGGAGATTTTACGAAAGTAGGAAGAAAATGTTGATCGAATAAAAAATATATAGGTTTCAGAGTCGCTGATTATGAATCCAATGTCAGAATTCACAAAATCAAAATGGCGGATACAGTATGGCTGCTACAAATGGGATATTTTACGAAAGTAGGAAAAAAATGTTGATCGAGTACAAAATTGAAAGGTCTTTGAAGTCGCTGATTACGATTCCAATGTCATATTTTACAAATTCAGAATGGCGAATCAAATATGGCTGCCAAGATCGGGAGATTTGACGAAAGTAAGAAGAAAATGTTGATCGAATTCAAAATTTATATGTTTTTGAGGTCGCTGTTTACGAATGCAATGTCAGAATTTCCAAATTCAAAATGGCAGGTCTAATATGGCTGCCACAAACGGGAGATTAGATAAAAGCAGGAACAAAATATTGATGAAGTACAAAATTTACAGGTCTTTGAGGTTGCTGATTATGAATCTAATGCCATAATTTCCAAATTCGAAATGGTGTATTCAATATGGCAGCCAAAATCGGGAGATTTGACGAAAGTAGTTAGAAAATGTTGATCGAATACATAATTTATATGTTTTTGAGGTCGCTGTTTACGAATGCAATGTCAGAATTTCCAAATTCAAAATGGCAGGTCTAATATGGCTGCCACAAACGGGAGATATGACAAAAGCAGGAACAAAATATTGATTGAAAAAAAAATTTATAGGTCATTGAGGTTGCTGATTACGAACCCAATGTCAGAATTTAGAAATTCAAAATGGCGGATGCAATGTGGCTGTCACAAATGGGAGATTTTACGAAAGTAGGAAGAAAACGTTGATCGAATACAAAATTTACAGGTCTTTGAGGTTGCTGATTACGAATCCAATGCCATAATTTCCAAATTCGAAATGGCGTATTCAATATGGCAGCCAAAATCGGGAGATTTGACGAAAGTAAGGAGAAAATGTTGATCGAATACAATATTTATATGTTTTTGAGGTCGCTGTTTACGAATGCAATGTCAGAATTTCCAAATTCAAAATTGCAGGTCTAATATGGCTGCCACAAACGGGAGATTTGACAAAAGCAGGAACAAAATATTGATTGAATACAAAATTTATAGGTCATTGAGGCTGCTGATTACGTATCCAATGCCATAATTTCCAAATTCAAAATGGCGTATTCAATATGGCTACCACAAACAGAAGATTTGACGATACAAGGAAGAAAATGTTGATCGAATACAAAATTTATAGGTCTTTGAGGCTGCTGATTACGAATACAATGCCATAATTTCCAAATTCAAAATGGCGTATTCAATATGGCTGCCACAAACGGGAGATTTGATGAAAATAAGGAGAAAATGTTGATCAACTACAAATTAATATGTTTTTGAGGTAGCTGATTATGAATCCAATGTCATATTTTACAAATTCAGAATGGCGAATCAAATATGGCTTCCAAAATCGGGAGATTTGACGAAAGTAAGGAGAAAATGTTGATCTAATTCAAAATTTATATGTTTTTGAGGTCGCTGTTTACGAATGCAATGTCAGAATTTCCAAATTCAAAATGGCAGGTCTAATATGGCTGCCACAAACAGGAGATTTGACAAAAGCAGGAACAAAATATTGATTGAATACAAAATTTATAGGTCATTGAGGCTGCTGATTACGTATCCAATGCCATAATTTCCAAATTCAAAATGGCGTATTCAATATGGCTACCACAAACAGAAGATTTGACGATACAAGGAAGAAAATGTTGATCGAATACAAAATTTATAGGTCATTGAGGCCGCTGATTACGAATCCAATGTCAGAATGTACAAATTGAAAATGGCAAATGCAATGTGGCTGTCACAAATGGGAGATTTTACGAACGTAGGAAAAAAATGTTGATCGAATACAAAATTTACAGGTCTTTGAGGTTGCTGATTACGATTCCAATGCCATAATTTCCAAATTCAAAATGGCGTATTCAATATGGCTGCCACAAACGGAAGATTTGACGATACTAGGAAAAAAATGTTGATCGAATACAAAATTTATAGGTCTTTGAGGCCGCTGATTACGAATCCAGTGTCAGAATTTCCCAATTCAAAATGGCGGATCCAACATAGGTGCCACAAACGGGAGATTTGACGCAAGTCGGAATAAAATGTTGATCCAACACACAATGCGTAGTGTCTTGAAGTTGCTGATTACGAATCCTTAGTAATAATTTTTAGAGTATGGCAATTACATGAACATTTGTTTTATTTTGTAATATTTTTATATTAATATCCATGACTATATTGATGTAAGTACAAAATAATTAGAATACATTTTTCTTAGCGGATGTGTGGAATAGGGAACGAAGGTGATTTTTTAAATGATTTTTAAATAATCTATTGTTTAAATTATACACATGTTAGAAAAAATACATTTTTAAATGTATGTAAATTTTTTAAACAAAGTGCATGATAACAAATTGTGTAAAATATGAAGCTTTTCCATTAATGCGTACAAATTTCTCTTTAATTACCTGAATTTTTCTCGTTGGAGCATATACACGGTGACCCATTTTAATTGCCGGACCCGGATTTCTCGGAACCTATGCCTGATAGGGAAAAACGGTTCAGACAAAAGTTGTAGAGGACAAAGGGGGCCACACAATGTCGCTAAAGTCTTAGACCTTGAACTTGACCTTTAAGGTTAGTTTAAGGTCAAAGTGGTTTTTTCATATGGGAACACCTAGTTTTGACCCCGTATTCGGAAAGAGCGGGAAATTTTACAATCAAAATCATATTGAGAAAAATTTTTTCAAGGTCATTTCAAGGTCAAATCAAGGTCAAACTCCGAAAAGTCCGTTTAAAATCGATTTTTTCCATGAACCACAGGCTAAGCTGGTTCAAATTGATCGTAGGCTTAATAGGGGAACCCACACTCCCAAAAGTTACACATCCTAGTAAACAAAACTCAAACTCGCACATCCTAACCCCATAAACTTCGTGCCCTTACATACTAAACTGTTACACCCCAAACCCACACATCCTGAACCCTGAAAAATTTTTCTCAAGGGCAAAATGATTTTTAACGCTAACTTTAAGATCGTTGAAGCTTCTGTTATAAATGTATTAACCTTACTTTTCGTGATACACAGAAATAACGACGTGGACGTAGTAAGGATTGTTTCCTTTGGGGTGCTTGATTAAAGTGAGTCCGCTTGACTCTCACTGTTCCAGGTGCTTGATTATAGTAAGTCCCCTTGCCTCTCACTGTTCGGGATGCTTGATTATAGTGAGTCCCCTTGCCTCTCACTGTTCGGGGTGCTTGATTATAGTGAGTCCCCTTGCCTCTCACTGTTCGGGTTGCTTGATTATAGTGAGTCCCCTCGCCTCTCACTAATGTAAATAAATTTTTATTTAACCTCGAAGCAAGTGTTTGAAATGACGACCATTTGCTTCAAGACACATAGTCAAACGCCTTTGAAAATGGCGAACGGTGTTCTGCAAAGTTTGTTTCGGAATGGCAGCGCATGCTCGACGAATCCTATCCTGCATATCTGCTCTTGTAGTGGGTTGTTGCTCAAAAACAGCATTTTTTAAATACCCCCATAAATAGAAATCTGGTGATGTAAGATCGGGTGAGCAAGCAGGCCAGTTAACCGGACCTCCTCGACCAATCCATCTGTTACCATAGTGCTCATTCAAAAATGCCCTTACAATTCGAGCGAAATGTGGTGGTGTGCCGTCCTGCTGGAGCCATATTCTTCGTCGAGTTTCTAAATCAACATCTTCCATCAATCCAGGTAGTTCATCTCTTATTAGCGACAAATAGGTATGTTGATTTACATTTTCTTCAAAAAAATAAGGACCAATCAAATATCCATTGATAATCCCGCACCATACCATAATACTCCAACGTCTTTGATGTTTTACAGTTCTGACCCAATGAGGATTCACAACAGACCAATAATGGCAATTATGCCTATTCAGTTCCCCATCACTTTGAAAATTTGCCTCATCAGAAAAAAGAACAAAGTTAAAAAAGTCTGGATTATTTTCTATCATTCGTAAAGCCCATTGGCAAAACACAATACGCTGTTGGAAATGCTCAAACTGTAGCTCTTGAACCAAAGTAATATGATACCCGTGACATTGAAGCACCTTCATAATTCTTAAAAAAGTATTTCTTGGAATACCAATTTCCCTTTCGACTCGACGAGCGCTAATGTGTGGGTCAAGATGAATTATTGCAAGGATAGTTACAACTCGATTATCATTTTCATCATACTCATGGCGCCTACGTTGGCGAACCATGTGTCCACCACGAGCTTTTTGAGTTAAACGTCTGATAGCTCTATCGTCAGGGTGTCGTCTGTCAGGATAGCGTTCAGCATAAAGTCTTGCCGCACCACGATAATTATTTTGGCTTGCTCCTAAAACCAAAATCATATCAACGATCTCGTTGGGCGGATAGTCAGCCATTTCAGAGCCAGCTATTAATTATTATTAAATTTAAATAGTAAAATAGTATCAAAAATATTAATAATTATAGGGCTCGCCCGTATACGGTCGCGCCTAAAAAGGAAAAACGTTGGAAAATTACGGTAACTTTATTTAGCTAACTGTATTTGCCATAAATACTTCGTTTGTAACACTTTTTTAATTTTAAATTTTAAATTAAAATAATCGTCAAAGCATTAAAGGTATTCAATAAAGCATTATTTCTTATTTTGATTGCAAATAAAACTAAAACTTCCTTTTATTTTTTTGTTTTATGTAAATAATGTGAATTAGTAGCGTTCGAATTTCAGAAATACTAATTTTGATAATGTAATCATTAAAAACACATCTACGAAGAAAATAGGTTCCGTCAATGGTTCTTTTAATTAAATCTGAACTGCTCACCGATTTTAAGATTTTCCGCCCATTTTTAATATTAAGTTTTTTCTTTAATAGTTCGAATTTAAAAAAAATAGCTACGATGCTTTTTGTACAAAACAGAAATGTTGTATCTTTATTTTTTAGGAAGTTATGAGTTTTTTTTGGAAAAAGAATCGTATTTTTTGACAGCTCATAATTCAAAAAATTAGGATTCGACTAAGATAATTGTAGAAGCAAAAAAAAATAATAATTAATAAAAAATGCAAATACAAAGTCAAAATTTAAATTAAAGAAAAAAATAGGATATGTGAAATTGGGGTGTGTGTGTTTAGGGTGTGTGAGGTAGGAAAATGTTGGTTAAGGATGCGTGAGTTTAAAGTTTGCGGATCGAATGTTTTTGGTTTTGAGATTTGTGGGGTTAGGATTTGTGAGTTGGAATTTGCGGGTTTCCATTTTAATCTCAAGGTCAAATTGACTTCACTTCAGATTGTTTTTGCCTAGAAATCATAAAAAAATAAACAATTTTAAAAATTTATTTACAGCCTACGATCAATTTGAACCAGCTTAGGCTGTGGTTCATGGAAAAAAACGATTTTAAACGGACTTTTCGGAGTTTGACCTTGATTTGACCATAAAATGACCTTGAAAAAATTTCTCTCAATATGATTTTGAACGTAAAATTTCTCGCTCTTTCCGAATCCGGGGTCAAAACTAGGTGTTCCCATATGAAAAAGCCACTTTGACCTTGAAATAATCTTAAAGGTCAAGTTTAAGGTCAAAGACGTTAGCGCGATTGTGTGGCCCCCTTTGTCCCCTACAACTTTTGTCTGAACCGTTTTTCCCTATTTGGCTTAGGTTCCGAGAAATCCGGGTGCGGCGATTAAAATGGGTCACCGTGTATATAATATATCGTAAAGCGAGCTGAGATTGTATGGACACCAGACATATATATATATATATATATATATATATATATATATATATATATATATATATATATATATATATATATATATTGTTGTGACCGAGCTCGAACGTTGCGCGATTCGAACACCGAGAATCGCGCATAGTAACCCCTAGCAACGAGATCAACGACGTCGCGGATGTCATTGTTTATGTTTAGTCTGATTGTGATAGCCGTTGAGAACAGTTGTGTTTACGTTCGAATAAAGAGTTCGAGTTCAAGTGTGCTTTTCTATAAATACGTGTTGTCATTCTCATTACCCGAACACGATCATAACATTTTGGGGGCTCGTCCGGGATAGTGTTTTCGAAAAAGTGATTTAGTGGAAAGTTTATGCTTTTCCGTTCCGGCAAGATGTCAGTGGTATCAAGAACACCAGTTCCATCCCCGAGAACTCTTTCAACTGAGAAGCCTCAACCGTCTCTCACTGAAACGAATTTGGAGATAACAAGCTTGAAGAAACATGTAGAGGAAATTACTCAAGAACTCCATCAATGCAACGAGGATGCATTGAATTTACAAAAGGAACTCCATGTTCGAGATTCGGAATTGTTGGATGCTCGTCATCACAATGAGGAACTTGAAGCACAGATTAGGCTACTGAGGGATCAACAAGTTCGAAGAGAACTATTCGGTGACCGAGAGCAGAGGGAGAGGACTGACATGAACAAAGAGATATCGAGACTTCGGGCCCTGAATAACACACTGCTGGCAGAACAGCGAGAACAGCAACGCCAAATTAATCAGCTAAGTCATTTACAGAATAGAGATATACATTCACAACTTGCAGGATATTCGTGGTTTTGTACTTTGGACTTGAAGAGTGGATACTGGCAAATCAAGATTCGAGGAGAGGATAGGAAAATCACGGCTTTCTCAATCGGGAAAGGACTTTGGTAATTTACAGTTATGCCATTTGGTTTATGCAACGCACCGGCGACTTTTCAACGTTTAATGGAACAATTACTCAGAGACTATCTTTCAAAATTCTGTTTAGTCTATTTGGATGACGTTATGGTATTGGGAAAGTCATTAGATGAGTTAATAATTAACCTGAAGAAAGTGTTTGTTCGTTTTCAAGGAGCAGGATTACGTATTAATAAGAAGAATGTGTTTTCTTCAGCAGGCAATTTGAATATTTAGGATACATCCTTTCAGAAGAAGGAAAAACAGCTGATCCAGAGAAGATTGAATCTGTTGTAAACTGGCCAATTCCTCATAACAAAAAGGCTGTGTTGAGTTTCGTGAATTTCTGTGGTTATTATAGGCGACTTATTAAAGGTTTTGCTGACATAGCTAAACCTTTATATAGGTTAACTGAAAAATCGGCTAAGTTCATATGGTCAGAGGAATGTCAAAAAGCTTTTTCAAGATTGAAAGAGGTTCTTACAACACCTCCAATTTTGGCATTTCCTTCTGTTTCTTCTGAATGTATTTTAGATACTGACGCTTCTGACCATGGAATTGGGTCGGTTCTTTCTCAGAAACAAGATAGAATCGTACGTGTCATAGGTTATTATAGTAGAGTTCTTTCAAAATCAGAGAGAAATTATTGTGTCACTCAACGTGAACTCCTTGCTATTATAGAATCGTTAAAAAATTTTCATCATTACCTTATCGGTAAACCTTTCATTATTAGGACTGATCATTCTTCTTTAACTTGGTTATTGTCGTTTAAGGAATTGGATGGACAATTAGCTCGTTGGTTAGGGAAATTGGATCAGTACAACTACAAAATTATTCACAGGAAAGGCAATTTACATGGAAATGCTGATGGACTTTCAAGACGGCCTTGTGAAGATTTCTCCTGCAAATATTGTTCCAGAGTAGAAGAAAAATTCAATAATGTAGAAAAAATTTGTCGTATCATTTTTGAAGAAAACACATCAGAAGAATGGAAGAATAGTCAGGCAGAAGATGAAGCTATTTCTTTCATTTGTCAAACGAAAGAATTACAGAAGAAACCAGAATGGCAAGAGATTTCATCGATGGACGAATTCACCAAAATCTATTGTTCTCAATGGGATTCGTTAGTACTAATTGATGGGATTTTGTATAGAGAATGGGTTTCAACGAAATTAGATTACAAAATCCGTCAATTAGTTGTTCCTCAACATAAAATTAAAGATATTTTGGAAGAAGCACATGATTCACCATCTGGAGGACATTTCGGAGTAAACAAGACTTTAGATAAAATTAGAAAAAGATTTTATTGGGCTACTTGTAAAAGAGATGTAGAAAATTGATGTAAATGTAAAAGATTGTTTGTAGGTATGGGGTACCTTTAGAGGTAAATACTGATCAAGGAACGAATTTTGATTCGAAATTGATTAAAAATTTATCTGAGTTGTTAGGAATCAAGAAGACAAGAACGACACCATTAGACCCACAATCAAATGGACAAGTAGAAAGACAACACCAAACACTTCTACACTATCTCACAAAATACATACATGAAAATCAAAAAGACTGGGATCGCTGGGTCTCACTATTTTTGTTAGCTTACAGATCCTCCAAACATGCGACGACTCGAACTACTCCGACTAAGATGTACACCGGTTTCGATCTGAGACTTCCTTTGGACTTGATTCGAGGATGTCTACCAGAGGAGATCGAGATTGAAGGAGACGGGGATTACGTACACAAGCTCCGGAGGAAACTCAGCGAGATCCATAAAATTGCACGAGACCGGATTCTCTTACAATCGGAAAGAACGAAGTCTTGGTACGACAAACGAGCTCTCAACATTGAATATTCCCAAGGCCAAAATGTTTGGTTCTTCAACCCTCAAAGAACCAAAGGAAAAGCACCAAAACTCCAGTCAAATTGGGTAGGACCTTTTGGAAGTTGTGAGGAAAATTAATGACGTCGATTATTGTATTCGTCATTCACCAAGACATAAATCCAAGATAGTCAACATCAATCGTCTTGGGACTTATACTGAGAGAGACACCCGATTATGAAGACTGCTCTGCTCACGGTTCTTTTGAGTTGTGGTTTTTCCCGTGGGCGTGAAGGTAAATACCGGAGCAGAGACTTGAGGTGAGGTTCCACAGCATGTCAACTTCCTCCCTCTTGTCTGAAGACCGATTTCGACCAAATAAGAAGGATGATTGAAGTAGATTGTTCAAGAGACGGATCCATCTTAGTCCTGTTAAGTGATGAATGGTATCGCATCTGTAAGCATTGCTCGGTAACTTGATGCCAAGGATGGCTCAAGGTAGAGGATGTTGGTGTCGGTTCCTTAAGTTATCATTGGATTGTAAGAGGATCAACCCGCTTGAAGAATGGATGGTTATGATTGTCGGGACGACAATCTGAAAAGGAGAGGGCAATGTTGTGACCGAGCTCGAACGTTGCGCGATTCGAACACCGAGAATCGCGCATAGCAACCCCTAGCAACGAGATCAACTACGTCGCGGATGTTATTGTTTATGTTTAGTCTGATTCTGATAGCTGTTGAGAACAGTTGTGTTTACGTTCGAATAAAGAGTCCGAGTTCAAGTGTGCTTTTCTATAAATACGTGTTGTCATTCTCATTACCCGAACACGATCATAACAATATATATTACAGGGAACCGCATGTTTGGGAAAGAGTAACGTACGCATAATAACAAAATAATTAATTAGGATTAAATTTATTTAATAATTGTTTATTGTAAAAATATATCATACACTGATCGGCATCTGCTCAATACACCAGCGTTATATGAGGGGTGCACGAATCAGCCTCGACCCATATATCCGTATCATAATCGCGGTGCTTGCGCGACTCATTAACACACGAGTTTTCGGAAACAAAATTTATGAAATTAAATTAAAGAAATCATTCACGCCCTTTAATAAAAGGATTACTAATTTTTCGTAACAAAATTTAGTAAGGAAAAATAAAAAAAATTAGATACGCTCTTTCTAAGAAAAATAAATTTTACAAACGTGTAAATTTTAAATCGCGCCGAGATATAATTATCATTAGTCGGAACACGATCCACGGATATATTAATAAGTTGTATACGCTTGCTGTGGTGTAAATGCGAGCAACCCTATACGATGTCAATCGACACGGAATGTCGATCGCCAGTGTGCCGGGATTTGTAATTATCCACCTTGGCTTACACACACACACAGCAAACGAGGCATAGAAATAACGTGTAGTTGTTTCACCCGGTTTCCTCCTAAGGGTAGTCCCAATATAGATGAGGCCAGTATGACGCAATACATGAATTTCATAAATGTTTATAAATAAAAAAGATTATATTGCTTATATATGCTTTGAACGATTTTAAATGATTTTATATTTATATCTTTTTTTCGAAAGGCAACAACTAGATCATGTAAAGTTAATTAACAAAACCTAAGCAACTTTAAATTAATTCTTTAAGTTAATTTTGTGCTGGAACATATCATTTTAAACAATTCATATTAAATCCCGTTGTGAGATCAACAGGAGACGCCAAGAAAATATAACAAAAACCTATAACTTTAAGTATAAATCCTCTCCTCTATTATATTAACGAGCATCATTAAGACTTTTTTTCTTCAGTCACCGTTGATAGTTAATATCTTTTCCCTACAGTTAACTACATTTGCTAATAATTATGTGAAGGCGTAAATAAAACATTTTTTTTTTAATTTTCATTGTTTTTTTTGCGCGTGGGTGTATGAAAGGGTGGAGGCGCAAAAGTCAAATCTCGTAATTTTCAGAATTTTTTATTCATAATCGGTACTCGGAGACATTTGACGTCACTGATGATGAATCCGTAGATTATTTTTTATTATTTTTTATGCGCGTGGGTGTATGAGAGGGTGGAGGCGCGAAAGTCGAATCTCGTAATTTTCAGAATTTTTTATTCATAATCGGTACTCGGACGCATTTCACTTCGCTGATGACGAATCCGCGGATCTTTTTTTATTTTTTTTGTGCGCGTGGATGTATGAAAACGTGGAGGTGCTAAGGTCAAATCTCGTAATTTTCAGAATTTTTTATTCATAAGTGATGCTCGGAGATATTTGACGTCACTGAAGACGAATCCGTAGATTTTTTTTTGTGCGCGTTGGTGCACGAAAGGGTGGAGGCGCAAAAGTCAAATCTCGTAATTTTCAGAATTTTTTATTCATAATAGGCACTCGGTCACGTTTGAGTACGCTGATGACGAATCCGCGGATCTTTATTTTTTTTTTTTTTGTGCGCGTGGGTGTACGAAAGAGTGGAGGCGCGAAAGTCGAATCGCTTAATTTTCAGAATTTTTTATTCATAATCGGTACTCGGACACATTTCACTTCGCCGATGACGAATCCGCGGATCTTTTTTTATTTTTTTTTCTGCACGTGGGTGTACGAAAACGTAGAGGTGCGAAGGTCAAATCTCGTAATTTTCAGAATTTTTTATTCATAAGCGATGCTCGAAGACATTTGACGTCACTGAAGACGAATACGTAGATTATTTTTTTTTTTGTGCGCGTGGGTGTACGAATGAGTGGCGGCGCGAAAGTTGAATCGCGTAATTTTCAGATATTTTTTATGAAATTCGGCACTCGGACACATTTGAGTACGCTGATGACGAATCCGTGACCCTTTTTTTATTATTTTTTGTGTGCGTGGGTTTACGAAAACGTGGAGGTGCGAAGATCAACTCACGTAATTTTTGGAATTTTTTTATCAAAATCGGCACTGGGGCATATTAAATACATACAAAAAATTTCTTCACAACAGCGAATGATATTTTATTCATTTTCTTTAATTTAATATGTTTCCGTTTTTAATTCCTCGTAATTTATTTTTTACATAAATAAAACACCTAGACATAATATATTATGATTGAAATTATTTTTCAGAACTTTATATAGTAAAAATACTTCAACACTGTAGAAAGTATGCCCTTACAGACCATAACAGAAAACTAGCAAATTGAATAGAATTATTATATAATCTAATGCATTTTCTAAATTGTTGATTTGTAATAAATAAATTTTTTATCTCTTCTGGATAATCAGGATCTTTTGGTAAAGATACTTTACCTTTATGACAACAGTTTGAAAATTTTTTATCCCTAGGAAGTTCAAAACTAAAATGTTTCGCTTGACAAAATTCACATTGTAAATTTAAATTACTGACATTACTCTCTTCTATTAAAATTTCATTAATATCAGAATTTGCTATAAAAGCACATTTATTACTTGTATTTTGATCCAAAGAAACTTTTATCCTTTTTTTAATCGAAGTTTTGTTTTTTTCATAATAGTTTTTATTTTTATCTATTTATTTTATTAATTTAAATATTTGGATTATTACTCATCGTTACAGCGTAAATTTGAAAAATATTACTTTAGAAATTGGCAATAATTTCAATCAAGTTGGTGAAGAGGTTGTTTTGATCCCTGGAAAAAAAGTGTGTCCTAAATGTTACGACATAGTAACTTCAAAAACCAAATCTTGGAAAGATACACAGCAAGCAACTGCAAATTTGTCTCAGGCAACTATTTCTGACAGTATTCCATCAATCGAATCAAGTTCAGGATCAGTTTTTTATACCGAGAGTCAAGAAAAGAAAAAAAGCAAAAAGATTTACAAAGAATGTTGGAGTTTTTCGACTTGTCACCACATAAAAGACAAAAGCTTACAAAGGACCGTGTAAAAAAGAATGCTGTAAAATTAGTCAGTACTATTTGTCACCAAGTTACTAATGAGTTGAGCAATGTATATGATATTGAGTTTGATCATGCTACAGATCTCGATACGCTACAACAGGATCGCTTATCATTTCAAGCTGTTATAGAGAATATAAAATCTAGTTACGACAAAGCAAATACTGTCGAAGAAAAAATTCATTTATTAACACTATTGCCATGTGACTAGACATATAATAAAGTGTTCCAATATTTACGTTGCTCACGATACTATTTTCGAAAAGCTAATGAATTAAGAGAACGTTTCGGTAAGTAATTAAACTAATTAATTAATAAAAGTACTATTAAAATGTTATTTCTATATCTAATTTTTTTTAAATAAATTTTATTCTACAAGTTAATAAAAATTGGAATGCTTCTTAGTTTTTAACTTTATATTGCATTTCAGGTGTTATGGCAGAAACTCCTCAAAAAATTAAACAGATATTTTCACCAGAATTTATTGAATCGATAGAAGAGTTCTACAGAGATGATTCAAATAGCAGAATTTGTGCTGGTGCGAAAGAATGTATCAGTGTTATTAACGAGCATACACAAAAACGAGAGCTCCGTCAAAAAAGATTAATTCTCTATAACTTAAAAGATCTTTATGGAAAGTATGTAAAGGAGAACACGTCAAACAAAATACCAGGTTTTTCAAGCTTTGCCAGTTTACGCCCGGCTGAATGTGTCTTGGCAGGAAGTCCTGGAACGCACTCTGTATATGTCTGCTCTCAGCATCAAAATGTTAAGCTAAAATTACAAGCCTTAAACTCTAAAATATTTTATAGAGATATACTTGAACGTATGGTATGTTCAGTAGATAAAAGTAATTGTATGCTGCATTTATGTAACAATTGTCCTGGAAAGCAAGCGGTTTACAATTATTTTAAACAAAATAATTTTTTAAAAAACGATAGCCATATAACCTATTATAACTGGAAGCCAATAAATATTGTAAATAAAAAAGATGAACAAAAATCACAAACAGTTAGCAGAGTTACTCTTCAAAGAATAACTGAATTGTTGGATATCTTTATGAAGGACTTAGAAAATGAACTCTGGGAATTGTCCGAGCATCATTTTATAGCTGAAACTCAAAAAGATTATCTTGTTCATCTGAAAAAAAACTTAGTTTCAGATACATGTATAATAATAATGGATTTTGCAGAGAATTATTCTTTTATTGCTCAGGATTCCATTCAAGCTTTTTATTTTAATAACATTCAAGCTGCATTGCATCCATTTACAATGTATTATAAAACTCCGAATGATGATAAACTACAATGTACAAGTTCTTGTGTAATCAGCGATTACATGAAGCATAATGCTTTTGTTGTTAATGCTTTTCAAGAACCTATATTGAAAACGATTAAGGAAACGTATCTATGATTTTTTCTGTAAACCCAATAGTTTGTGAATTAAAAATACAAAGAAATTTGATTTTTTTTATCTTGAGCTATTTTTAATTCACAAACTATGGGTTTACAGAAAAAATCATAGATACCTTTTTTTGTTCTTTTTTCATTTAGAATCAGCCAGTATTTTTTTTATTTACTTATCACTTTTAATAAAAAAGCTGAAATTTTAACCAAATTACCGACTAAAGGATAATTTTTGTAAACTACTCAAAACCCACATTTATCGAATCTATACACCTTATAACGCAATAAAAAGTTATATTTTCAGTAGATTTAATGATATAATAATGTAAATATTTATTTATCCAAACAAATGTTAAAAATGTAATATTGATATAATCTTTTTATAAATTTTTAGGAATCATCTGATGAATATCTGCCATCATGAAGCTGATTTTGGAATTAAAGTAGAGTCATATAATTTTTTTGTTACCAATCATGGAAAAAATCAATGCGACGGAATTGGCACTGTAGCAAAACGGATCATAAGACGAGCATCACTACAAAATTCAGCTAACCAACAAATTTTAAATCCTCAACAAATGTATGAGTACTTGAACGAAAATGTGCACTCCATTAGGTAACAAAAAAAATTACATGTATTTATAAAACCGTTGTTTTACGAAACAAAATAATGATAAACATTTTATTTTCGTTATTATAAACAGATTTTACTGGGTTAGTAGTGAAGTCATTCAAGGAAAAGAAGAAAAATTAAAATCACGATTCAACTCAGCAAAAACGATTCGTAACACAAGAAAATATCATTATTATAAGCCAGTTAATGAATTTACTTTAGAGGCAAAAGATACATCTTTTAATGAAAGCAAAAATGTTGTTAAATTATTGTAACTATAACGGTTAATTAATTCATTATTAGTTTACAAATAATGTATTACTTTCGAAACTTAAAAAAGTTGAATATATAATATTACATATTCATTGTATCATAAAAGAATTATTTTATATTTAACTTCCCCGCTATACCGCCGCGCGACGTTCGTTTATAATAAAATATAACGGTGTCGTCTTATTCGTTGCAGCCGCGCGAACGTTAGTCGCGTGCAATGCGGCTTAGATGACTCCTCGCTATGTAATCAAGACTTCTGTCTCGTTTTTAGCAATGTACGAGACAAAGTGGACCGTGCACAGGTCGTCGGTGCAGCGGCTAGCGCAGGTATACGCACGTGCGTCGGGAAGGGAAGCATATTGCGTGTAATTATGCTAGATTTCAGCCAAATCTGACGTTAGAAAAAAAGTCACAGCTCCGAAACAAAGTCTAGGGGCAGAACGAAACCTTAGGGTGGTTTTCTACTATGTTTGAGCTAACTTTTAGGCCTGGTTAGGTTAAGATTGGTACATGTAGAAATATGCTACAGAGGTGCCAACTTCGCGATTTTTGAAAAATAGGCTACCTTCCAAGATCTATAACTCTAGTTCTAATCGATGGATTTTAAAAATCGACATGCAGAATTAAAGATCTATCCAAAATGAACTTTTTGAGAGTTGTTGAGCCTAAATCGCCTGAAAGCTAATGGAATGGCGACCGATTGAAAATCACCAAAAAACCATTGATTTTGGTGTTTACTGCTGTTTGAGCCATTTCCGCCATTTAAATATATATGTCATGGGAGTATTTTTTACTCAAATTTAACATAATTACCGACAGATTTCCGAAGATTTTTTTTTTTTTTTTCATAATGCAAAGTTGTGGGAATTTTTTAAAAATAGCCACTTTTTAGTGATTTTTGAAAATTCAAAAAATTCTACAGGACCACAGGTGGTACCTAGAGGGCTGAAAATTTATGAACAACTTTGTTTTCTAATGTACTTTCATAGAAAAAATCGGCGGTAACAATGGCCGACCCCCCGCGCAGCGTTTTGTAAAGCTTGGCTGGAATTACCCATATATATATATATATATATATATATATATATATATATATATATATTATATTAACATAAATTCAGAATCATCTTTGTTTATAAATTACCAGTTGTATTACACTTTAAATGTTTTCTAGTTTTTGATAAAATGTTTATTTTTGCTTAAAATATTTACAGGATATAATTGAAGGCATCGATTCTAAAACGTCCTTAGCGCTCGGCTCGGGTTGCCGCTATATACAAATTGACGTCACGGTGACCAATTTTTAAATTTGCGGAAATGAATTTTTAAAAATAGTATCGTATAGAGGATAAAAAATGGCAACATTTTATATATATACTTTGTTTGTACAATGTTTAGTATTTGAAAAAAGAAAAATAAAAACGGCAAAATTTTAAATCTTATTTGCACCACGTTTTTTAAACTTAACTCGCTGCAGCTCCGACAAATATGAACGGATCTTGCTCATTTTTTTAATAATCTCGTAAAATAGTCTAGCGCTGCTGATAAACTCATAGATAGTTAAATATTAAATATTTTTCTTTCAACAATTTAATTGCAAACCAGTGAGTTACCTTTTATATGGTGAAGTATGTTCAACGAAAAAAAGTATCGAGGGAAGTTTAAGACTCAGTGAACTTTCAACGAGACATTTGTTTGTTAACATTTGAAGAAGTTTCTCAGAAAATTACAGATCAATTGGATGAAAAGTGGCAAAGATAGAGCGATTTTTCCAAACTTGCACGCTCCGCGCGAACATTAGCGGGTCTGCGTGATACATGACGCTCGCAGCGTATGTCAGTCATATAATGCCGTTTACTTGAAGATTTGCTGTCCTTTTTTTCAAAAAATACATGTTTAATCAAATCATACTATTTAATACTGTCGATTTATAGTGTAGAAGTTAAGAAAAATAAGTATCTGATGAAACAATAAGAAATTAAATAAACAAAGCAAAGGCAAAATCAAACGGCAGTTATTCATAAAGTTGTTGAATTTTTAAATCTTTGTACGTAAGTTTTAGAAATTATTGTTAATTCTAAATGTTATATACACTAGATAATAAATGGTTATAATAAAGCGTTCAAACGAAATTCACACACATTAAAAAGAATATTGCAGCGTAAATGAATTGAATAGTAAATTACAATCTTTAAAAATATAAATTTCTGGGAAACATATAAATTTCACAGATTTTTGACATTGTTCAGTAAATTAGAAACTTCAAATAACTAATACTTATATTTATTTATATTTCTACATTAAGATTTATTTACAATTTAGTCGCAATACATACAACGCGTTTCAAAAACATATTACTTTTTTTTTCCTATTATTGTTTTTGTTTTTTTTTCTTTTTTATTAATTTTTAATTCTAATTTTTGCTTTTGTTCGTCGCTTACTTTTCTTCTTTTTGTTGAGACAACTTCCGTTTTTCGAACTTTTTTGTTACCATGTTCTTCTTTCACATTCTTTGTTTTACTGACAACAGTTTTAATAGAAGTTGTATTTAAACATTTTTCACCAAAATGTTGCCCATTAGTAGTACAAAATTGCAATAAATGTTTAAAATCCTTTTCTTTTTCTTTCGTTATTCCTACCTTTTTAGCTAATGATACTTTCGACAAATCTACTTCACTGCTGTTTCTTAGTTTAATTGTAATTGGATTGCCATCATAATCGTAATACAAATCAATTTGTCCGTTAGGAAAATATACAATTCTAACAACTTTGCTTATTTTAATTACATTTTTCTGCAAGTCTTCGTCTTTCGCAAACAGTTTTTCATAATCTTTTACTTCGCACTGTGAAATAGCAACCATTTCGAATGGAGGATTTCTAGAATTTTTTATTAGTTGCACATAATCATTTTCTGTTTCAATTCTTTCTTGCTTTTTTTTCTTACTACCATACAAACCGAAATTTCGGTCACACTGGCAGTAGGAATGCCCTCTAACAGGAAATAAATGTTGGATTTCTAATTGCAATTTGTATTTGTGCAGAAAATAAAAATATTTTATCGAAGACGTTTAGTTGTAGTTCTTTCCTTATCGCATACTCAACCATATTACATACGCTGTTGGCGCCCTTTTTTAAAATCCCTTCAAGGAAATGGAACATGTAACTTCGATCACTATCGAAAATGTGTACATTAAACAAATACATCCAAACTAAACGACGAAAAAATTGAGAATTAACTGGTAGTTTTGGCAATGGCAAGTTTTGACCAAAGTCAAATTCACATTTTAGTACATTTACAGTGGACAACATTGAATTTTTTAAGTTTTTATACTTTTCAACTTGCACGATATGTTCAAAATACTCATTTTCTCGTCCTTTGTTAGTTTCATAAGTAAAACAAAGATCACATACATCAATACGTGGCAGACCAATAGAGAAATTCACAAAATGATTAAAATAATTAAAATATGTTGTTTTATCAATAGGAATAGCTTCACTCCCTGTTACAGCTGCATAAAAATCCAAAAAGGAAAAATAGAGTGAATGTAATATTAACGATGTATCAAGAAAATAGTAAAGCTTTGAGCTTTCTCTAGTATAATGTGACTCAGAATGCGGAAGGCTTTTACAATGTTCCAGAATTAAAGTTTTGACATATTCAGTTAGCTTTACCTTGTGATTATCTTGGTTTCCTCTATTATCAGACATCGTTTTGCCACTTACTATTTTTTCTTGAACCGTTTTTATTCTTCGTTCTCCAATTTGGAAAATACTGCAAACAAACTTTCGTTCGAGTTCGACTTTGTTTTGTTTATTTCAGGATAACTTTTTTCATGTTTCTTAAATTATTTCTTATTCTATGACTGACATACACTGAGCGTCATGTATCGCGCAGACCCGCTAATGTTCGCGCGCATCGTGCAAGTTTGGCAAAACCGCTCTATCTTTGCCACTTTTCATCCAGTTCATCTGTAATTTTCTGAGAAACTTCTTCAAATGTTAACAAACAAATGTCTCGTTGAAAGTTCACTGAGTCTTAAACTTCCCTCGATACTTTTTTTCGTTGAATATACTTAACCATATAAAAGGTAACTCACTGGTTTGCAATTAAATTGTTGAAAGAAAAATATTTAATATTTAACTATCTATGAGTTTATCAGCAGCGCTAGACTATTTTACGAGATTATTAAAAAAATGAGCAAGATCCGTTCATATTTGTCGGACCTGCAGCGAGTTAAGTTTAAAAAACGTGGTGCAAATAAGATTTAAAATTTTGCCGTTTTTATTTTTCTTTTCAAATACTAAACATTGTACAAACAAAGTATATATATAAAAAGTTGCCATTTTTTATCCTCTGCACGATACTATTTTTTAAAATTCATTTCCGTAAAATTGCAAATTTTGGTCACCATGACGTCAATTTTGATATAACGGCAGCCGGGCCGAGCGCTAAGGATGTTTTAGAATCGATGCCTTCAATTATAATATGTGTTTTAATAAAATATGGCTAAAGCGCTAGTAATCGACCACAGGAATCTAGTATTCGACCGCTTCATCGCTAGTAGTCGACCAGGAAAATTTAAGGCAATACATCGCGCTTTAAAAACATTGTTTATTATATTTAATAGTTATATGATTTAAGTTTAGCTATAATATATTGAATAAATATTATATGAATGAAAATAAATATTAATCAATCATAATGATCATTACGATTAAAAATGGCTTTGGACATGGGTTACCGACCAGGCCCGGCCGACAACTAAAATTCTGCAAAAATTAGAAAAATTCCAGTAGTCTACCACCTGTAAGCACATATCAATAAAGATATATCGAAAACAATTTTTATTTTATGGTTCTTGAACTATTTTAACGTCAGGATTAAATGTTTAAATGGCATAGATCATTCAAACATTATTAACCTAGCGATATTTTGTCTACGGATTTATTTTTTAATAGAAAATAATTTTAGTCAAAGTGGCCGACTATTAGGGGGTGGCCGACTATTAGGGTCACTACCCTATATACCTGACAAACAGAATTGTGATTATCAAGTAATGTATTTGACGTGATTTTATTTTTATTGAATCCGAATGCGTTTTTATTTTATGAAAATACTATGCTTCTACAATAACAAATTGATGTGATATTATTAATCTATCTATTTATAATATAATGTCGAAACGAAATGAAAAATTATTATGCCATTTAGTATAACTATGTAAATTTTTTAAATTTACATATTCTTTTGTATATACATGCAAATAAATAACTATCTCTCTCTCTATTTTAAAGATAATCTATTGAACTCCACGAGCTATAAACCCATATATACTACTCTAACGGAATTTTATCATTCCGCTTTTCTCAATTCCGATAGGTGACTGTATTATGACAGTTTATCCTCCGAAAGAGAAATTAATGCGAAAATAACATCCGAAAGAGAGGAATGTCTGAGCAAAGAAAAAGAATATATATTTTGAATGTAAATAAAACATAAGAATAAGTTTTTATTAAGAAATAATTAAAAAATTATATAATAGCGTTTCGGCTCCAGTACTTTGCCAGTGAGCCATCGTCAGTGCAATGCTGGCAAGTACCTATTAAAGACGCTAAATGATACTCCAGAGTTTGGCTTACACCAACATTAGAATGGCAAATGCACGCCGAGCATGTTGCAAAGAAGGTGTATGCCACCTTATACACACTGAAATTCTACAAGCATGCAATCTCTAGGGATATTAAGAAAAATTTAATAGAGAGTCTGATTTTTTCGCGATTTGATTATGTGTGCGTGGTGTATAATCACATAACTGCGACGCGTGATCTTAAACTCCAGCAAGCGCAAAACGCATGTATACGTTTTGTATTGGGAAATATTCCTCGTCGCGCGCACGTCACTTCATATAGACTGGAGCTTGGCTGGCTGTCGGTTCGACACCGCAGAGAATATTTCATCGGCACATTGGCGTATAACACAATTGCTTCTGAAAATCCCTCATATTCCGCCATTCGGTTCTCGCCGTCAAACGTTGATTCTTTCCAGCGAC
>OX424573.1:85829494-85889494 GCA_949152435.1 Gastracanthus pulcherrimus | reverse complement strand
TAGTCTGACTGTTAAATTTTCGTCACTTGAGGAGAAAATTGCTTCACAGTCTTCTAAGCTGGAAGGGCTGTACAATAATCGATTGCAGCTGCTTCAAGAAAACAGAGTAATTTAAGATTAAATTAAATCCTTACTCACTAAAATCTCAACATTGGTCGAGAGTACTGAGCAGCAGCGCGGTGAGGGTAGTCAAAAATGCGTCAACACCGACGATTCTCAAATATTTGTGCCACTCAAAGACTTAGATAAATCTGCCCAGTTTTTAGACGCTAATAATATTAGTAATAATAGTAATTATAATAGTAGTAATAAGAATAGTCATAGATGTAAGGATAGTCGTAGTAGTAAGGCTAGTCCTTATAATGCGAAAATATATAATAGAAACGATGACCGTACTATTGTCGTCCGTACTATTATTGTCCACTTCTTGACGGGTTTCGAAGACAACACTATCGGCGTCAAACCAGGGGCCATCGCCACATGTTAGATGACCCCTCTAATCGGAATAAGTACTCGTATTGTTCTCCCATGAATAGGACAAATTATGGAGAGGGTTCGGAAGAATTAATTATTTCTAATATCTTTGACGGTACTGATAAACAACGTATGTACGTAATCCACGCTGTCCTCTCCACAGTTGTCCCGTCCATTGAGAGGGATAACATTGTGTCTATACGCTTATTCCGATCAGACGGGCAAATCCCAGCCACACCATCGACAAACACCCATAGTAGGGGCCGCAATCCGTGGGTTGTCTGGCTTTCTAGCGGCAGTCTAGTAAGAAACGTGATGTTCTCTAAGCATAGATGTACGAGATATAGTGAAGGAGACGCTGATTTCTCGGGACTTGATCAGGAAACGATAGATAACGTGAGTAGTGGGAAAATTTTTATTAATGAATTTTTGAGTGAAGATAAGTTTGCTCAGTTCAAAAGTTTAAAAGCAGTTGCTGATGGACTGCATTTTAAATATTTTTGGCATAGAGGAGGTCGTTTCCTGGCCAATTTCCGAGATGGCGAAACATCGCACTCAGTATCTACTGCGGCTGACCTGCAAGCGATCGCAGTGTCGTTCAGAACTACTAATATTGACCCTATCCCGATTGACAAGGCTAACGCACAAAAAAAATAAAATAACTGATTTGAGTTCGTCAGACGATATTGCTATTGATGTAGTAGCAGATATAGCAGTGGATTGACTAGGTAGTCCACGAGTCAAAGAGGCACATTGTGAGGGATTTAGAGCAGGCTTTCTAAATGTAAACACGCTAAAAAAACACATAACTTCTTTTAACCAATTCCTACTTGCCCATCCCTTCTATTATCTTTTCGGCATTGCTGAGTCGCGTCTCGGGCCAAGTATCGGGGATGATTACGTTCAGATCGATGGTTATTCCATCATCAGACAGGACAGGAATAGGATAGGTGGTGGGGTTCTCCTGTATCTCCACAATTCATGCAAAGCTACAGTATTATGTTCCTCCTCAACAGTGCAGGACGAGGATAAGCCGCTCGCTCCTGAATACTTGATGTGTAGTGTGCAACAGGGATCCTTGCCACCCGTCTTTGTTGCGGTTATATATAGAGCACCTGATGCTGAACTTGGAAACTCCGACCTTGCCGATGTTCTTGAACGTCATTTGGCAGGTTTTAAACATCGCATTATTATGGGTGATCTGAACGCAAACATGCTATCAACATCAACGAAATCAGATTTTATCAAGCAGCTAGCACGTAGCCTTAATATGAAACTGGTTAATCAATTTTAATTTTTATTGACAATGACGACGTCATACTTGACTCGAACAATTTGGTGGCGACCTTTCCAAATCGACGTAACATCATTGACGTGACTATTGACCTCCCAACAAATAAGACTCCGATCATAAATAACTTCTCGCACCGTAATTTTAATGCAATAAAGCAGGAAGAGCTTCTGTCTCTTCTGCAAAAGTACGATTGGTCGTCCATCAATTGTTCGGATGTGGACGTGGACACTCGTTTAGAACATCTGGCTGTAAATATCATGAAGGCGTTAGATAAATTAGCTCCAGTTAAAGAATTTTGGTCGAAAAAAAGTGTACAACCACCGTGGGTTGATTCGGAACTTAAGGAGCTATATAACAAGCGTGATGCCTTGCGCCGTCGGTTTTTCCGCACGAGGGATCAAGAAATTTGGCAGGAATGTCAGACTCTGGTGACTTTAGCGAAGGATCGGACGATGGAAGCACGAGATAACTTCATTCAAAGTAAGATTTTTGAGGCCCTTGAAAGCGGGAAGGACATCTGAAGAAAGCTTAGGAGTCTTGGACTCTTACGGAGAGCTCGGGAGGAACTCCATGGTTTCTCTCCGGGTGAACTTAATTCTCATTTTGCGGGAGTATCCATTTCTGATAGAGAGTGCGAGTACGATTTAAAATATATAATTCAGTCGTCAGCTAGTGATGAAGATTTTACTTTTAGTAAGATAACTTATTCTTTTTTTTTCTTCTCAAGCAAAGGGTAAAGATGGAATTCCCCAAAGCGTTATTGCTAAAGCACTTCCGGTCATCGGTCCTTTTCTTGCTGACATTTTTAATACCTCCCTCTCGAGTGGGATCTTTCCCGGTACCTGGAAGAAAGCTCATATGGTACCGTTAAAAAAGAAGGCCATTCCATCTACAGTCACGGACTTTCGTCCTATTCTTAACTTCCCCGCTCCTCCCCCCACCTTCTTAGCTTTCTCTCGAAGGTTCTGGAGCATGAACAAATGTCAGTTTATTTGTTTTCGAAAGAAATCCTCAATCCCCTTCAGACTGCTTTCCGACCGCATCACGGTATGCAGACAGCACTACTGAAATTGACTGAAGACATACGATCTGGTATAGACAATAACAAGCGGCTAATTAGCATCCTTTTCCTATTTGATTTCAGTAAGGCGTTCGATACTATTTCACCATCCAAGTTGTTGCGCAAGCTGATCAGAATGGGGTTCTCCAGGGGAGTAGTCATGTGGATAAAGTCATATATTGCGGGGCGTAACCAAAAAGTTGTTACGGCATCTAATAGTAGTTCATATTGGCTCACAACCAATCTCGGCGTATCACAGGGCTCTGTCTTGGGGCCCCTTCTGTTCAGCCTTTATATTAATGACCTTCAGGAAGTTTTATCGGGCTATAAAAGTACGAGGGATATTCTTACGGATAGTGTATCGCATTTATTATACGCGGACGATTTGCAAACCTACACTCAAGCTACTTGCGATAACCTTCATCAGGGGATAAGACGCTTGTCGGCTGTGGCCAAAGCAGTGTCGGTGTGGGCTTCTGAGAACGCTCTGTGTCTCAATGTCGGGAAAACGAAGGCAATTATTTTTGGGTCAGAATCTAACATTAAAAAAGTACAGAGTATGGATTTGCCTGGCATAGAGATTCAGGGTAACGTCTTTGTTCCCTTTCTTGACACAGTTATTAACCTCGGTGTAGCCATGGATTCGAAGTTAACATGGAGACCGCAAGTGGATGCAGTTAGCCGAAAAGTTAATAAGGCCCTACATGGGCTTAAACCATTTCAATCCAGTACCACCGAGGCGTTACTCAAACGGCTTGCAAGTACTCTTGTCCTGTCTCATTTAGATTATTGCTCTTTAGTATATCTTGATGTGTCAGGTGAGCTCCGGATGAGACTACAAAGATTGCAGAATTCATGTGTGAGGTACATATGTGGTGTTAGAAGGTATGAGCATATCAGTCCCTACAGGAGTAAACTTGGCTGGCTTGATCTTGAGGGAAGAAGGGCGTATTTTGCGGCTGTACAACTATACAAAGTTATTAACATGGGTCAACCCACGTATCTTGCGGCCCTTTCTCAGAAAAACCAGGCTCGTACCTCTAGTAGGACTGATTCTAGGGAGCTCTCGATTCCATCGTTGCGTACCGATACAGGGTTCAAATCTTTTCAATCTCAAGGTGCGCGCCAATTCGCGACTATTTGTTATGTAAGTCCAGGGACATGGACCATGTATATCTAATGTAGAATGACGCTAATCATACGAATGTTGACTATAATAGAAATTGAAGTTTGCTAGTCTAAAAAAAATGTATTATTCGTAATGATAAGAATATGTGATAAGTGTAATGACGTGATTGATGTACGACAGATATAATATTGTGCAATATATGTAAGTTAATGACGAGCAATGTCGAGCTGTGATATGATTGACTATACTAATGATCTCTGTAAATATGTATTATTATTGAATGTAGCTTATTGTTTTTATCCTGCACAAAATAAATATCTAATCTAATCTAATCTAATCTAATGAAGCTCAGAAAACGCGCAAGCTTTTAGCGCGACTAAATGGACGTAACGACATCAAGGTAGATTCCAGAAATTTTGTAACAATCAAAATAAAAGAAGACAAACAACAACAAATAAAATATTGGCAGAACCACAAAGCGCACATCAAAATGAGGAGAGAATCACTTATTATATAAACCTCAACAAGCCTACTTAGAAGAGAAAATCGCGTCATCATGCCGAAATGGCGGAGGGCCAGGGCCATTGGCCGGCGCGACTCAAGACTCAGCCTTATTAAGATGTCGCAAGACAAGTGCAGTGCAGTGAAATTAGTTCGCGCATGTGATTTCGTTCTGTCTGTACAAAGACTGATGACAGGGCATAATGAATGCAAGTATGAATGTTGCAACAAAATGTCTTGGTATTTTCAAATATCAACGCAATTAACTTCTATAAATTATTTTTGTATGAAAATTTTATTTTATAATATTAACGAAATTAACTTGTTTGAGCAGTTTTCATGAAATTATTATTGTATAATATCAATACAGTTATTCTCTAGGAGTAAAAAAAAATCTCATATTTTATATGGCCAATTAATTCCAAATTATCTAATAAAATATCTAATAAATTAATTAAGCTGAATAACTGTAATATAACTAGTTCAATGCAGAATGGGGCATGAATGTATGAACTATTATTATTATTAATATGACATTACAACAAATAGTACGGACAAAAAATGTTATCGCATACAATATCACAGCTAAAATAAAGTACAACCTAAATCTATTATATACATATCCAACTCGACGATGTAAGCAAAAGACAAGGAGACAGAACATTACATTCACACATACGTTATAGAGCCACTGAGGCAGTGGTGCGGCCCCTCGAACGTGTAACGTACGCAGACGGGCGCACGTTGATGTGAGACACTCATGTCGGTTGAGAGGAGCACACATGCTGACGAGGATGAATCCTTATCTTGCGCGAGTCTTCTCGCGTGAGAAAAGCGCGTCTCTGGCAAGACGCGCACAGGCCGTCGAGGCCTGACCTCCGAACGAGTTGGAGCGAGACCATCGAGCGAGCATCTAGCTTTAGGCACAGACAAATACCTCTCTCTCCTAGTTGCCGAATAAACGACCATCAACCCTATCCCTTGTCTTCTTCTTTCGAACGTCCCAGCCTCATGGAGACTCGACACTTAACTGTGTCGAGTAAAACACGTGACGAACCTCACGCATTGCGTCTATTCCCTCTTCGTTACAATATGAAAAAATAACTATGAAATGTTTGCTATGTCAAGAGGCTGCATAACATACAAAAATAATTACCTTATCGATTCAGAAAATCGTAAAATAAAAATAAACGTTTTAAAAAACGAGTCAATGAATCTTTAAATTTCTATTTAATTTCGAATCTTCATTAAAATACGAAATAAGAGACTTATTTGATATAAAATGATCATGCCATTCGCAGAATATAAGCGACAAAATTTTTTTTTTTTTTCAAAAAATACGTAACCTCAAATTCTTTGATAAATAAAAGTCCTCATGATCTGGGCAAAGAACGTAGCCGAAGGATAGTAAAAAACTACTTTTCTGGAAACTTTCAGAAGGAATAATGCCGTTCTACTCAAGTTATCATTTGCAATAGAATATCGATATTTCTACAAAATGATTTTCTTCTCATTCATAGAAAAATAAAATGTTTGAAAAATTTTACAGAATAATCTTATCCGCTGTCCTAATTACAGCAATTTTTTTCAAAAGCTTTCCATCATAAATTTCAGAGAAATCATCGTTCTAACAAAGAATTACGTTTCCGTGTATAACAAAAGAAAGGAAATACCTTGTCTAAAATTTCGGGTTGTAAATGACAGGTAATTTTATGCTCTTTCAAATGCGTTTTTACTGGATCGATAATATTTTTTCTAATGTACCAGAAAACCTGAAAAACTCGAAGCCAAAAATTGAAAAAGCGCTAAAAAACAAAAATTAATCCGAAATACTATAAAAATTTTACTGCGGATTACTCGTGATATCGATGGCTACATACACACAAATACACACACACATACACACACACACACACACTCACTGACACACATCCATACGTACATTTTCTAAAAATAATGTCTTTTTCTTATATCTCCAAACATGTTTATGCCATGTAGGCAAAAACCTTCACTAACGGTAAAAAGGTTTTAAAAATGTAGTTAGTCAAGGTGTACGCAAAACCTAATCAAGGTACAGCAATTATTGTAATGGCATATTATTATTATTATTGGTATTATTATTATATAAATTTACCGAACATAAACCCCTTAGTTTGGACTCCGTCACTCATATCGTATTTAGTGTAAAAATACAGAAATTTAATAATTCATCTTCCACTTTAAAAGTATATACAGCAGATCTATCAACGGATGTATTTTTCAAAAATTTAATGGATGTAAGTTTTGAAACATACAAATCTTATCAACGAAAATCAGTAAATGATGTAAATTATTTACGATGTTGGTATGAAAATAACACTTTTTCAAACGCCAGTAAAACAGCTCCGGATTGGAGAATAGCTAACGAAATTAATATCACAGGGTCAAGAGGAAATCCACATAACCAACTCTATCACTTTAAACAATCAAAATTACGAGGTACAGAAAAAGATACAACATTTTATTAAATTACAAAGGTAAACATCTGAACATCTCACGCACGAATTCTCAAAATCTTAGAGACTATAGAAGATATCACACGATAACAGCAAAAGACGGATATTATTATTATCTTCAATTAAAATCTTTTAAGAATAAGATGAATTCAAAACCGAATAACAATACTAATGTAGCTATTGTTATTTTCAGGTTCAAAAATAAAGATAAAAACAATAATTGCTGTCGACATAGTGAAATCCCAACAATTTATAAATATGTTAATAAAAACATCACGTTTCCTTATCATAAATATGTCAAAACCACTATAAAGAAAAATAGATCACACCATTTCACGCGTTGAACTACCGCAATAAAAATAACTAATAACTACCTTGTCATCCAAATATTAACTTTAATATAATACCATACTACGATACATCAACTATTTAACAAAAATCACTTCATTACAATCTACTGACACAAATTCAGGCCTGACACACGTATATATGGAATTCCTGCTGAAATATCTCCACTTGCATCCCCAGTCCATTGACGATTTTTATCTTCACCTCATGCATAAATAACGATTCCAAACGTCAAAATCCCCTTCTAAGAATCCCTCCTGGTTCCTCACATTTTTATTTTGGTCCAATCTTCGGAAAAGGCGAATTAACACCCACTGTACAAACTAAAACACACAATGACGTCTACATAAATATATCATCCCATATAACACTATAAAGGACAAGAAAAGAAAACTTACATTTACTCGATGATACCGGACGTAATGCCCCTGCCAAGTGTTCTTCTCAACTATATCGCTCCACGACTAAGACACTAATAGCTAGACCAAACTCACGACTCTTGTACACATCAAGAAACCGCCGAGATAAGTGAAATTAGAACATAATCTACCACTATTCGAATAAGACTCACACAGATGCAATTCCTATTGCACAAATTCACACAGTTATCTTGAAAACCACCGACGAAGGCCTAAATCGTAAGTATAAATAATCCAACACGACGCCACATCACGAGACGCAGTTTTAAGTAATTCAAAATCTTTATCCAGTATAAATTTAAGCGAGAAGCTGCTATATATATTATATAAAACAGTAAAGCAAATTTGTATAAATACGTATAATTATAATAGATTGATGTTACAATCTTCATAAAACTAAAGCGAGAAACTGCTATATTTATTATAACAGGGAAGCTACAATTTTTTATTTCTATTTACGATTAAAAGAAAATCGATTTCATCAACTTTCACATACTTATTAAAATGAAAGGTATTGCTCTATTTCAAGTATCAGTAATAGTATTGAACTACGCTAATTAGTATAAGACTTTTAAGTTTATGCATGCATGAAATCATAAACGATTTAATAGTTTAACTAAATTGATAAAACCTAGCTAACATTTTACTCTTATTTGCAACCTTAATGATCAAACCTTAATGGTAAAAATAAGTCCAAATTTTTCAACTATTCTAAGATTCTAGTAATTATAACTTCTTACTCGCAAATAAGAGAATTTATAAACTACTTGTGTACAATAGTTTTGACAGTAACCAATTTCTTAAAATTTTATTATCAAATTTATTTAACAATTAAACCGTTTAGACCATTAACGCGAATGCCAAGTTCTTCACAGGAAAAAACTCATGTACTGTGTGAACTTTTTTCTGGTTGGTGTATGCTCAAGATGTAATATTACATTCAACTCGTAGAGCGTTTACCTTAAGAATGGCTACAGGTAAATCAGAGTCATAGCTTTTATATGGTTTTAGAAGACGTTCAGTGAAGCCTAGCAGATGACCAATTGAGTCACTTAATCGAAAAACAATTTCATGACAGCAAATGATGATACTACGTAACGTATTATTATTAGGCTTAATACTAATTTTAATATCTTTTGGGTCAAGAAGCCCATGTAAAGTACGCTCAATATCTTCTATTTCATAGCTACCTGTCGGTAGCTCAATCACTTCTTGTCCAATGTAAAATGTATTACACTTAAAATCAACATTGGGTATATAGTTAAAAGTGAGTAACTCAACTAAGCTTAGAACATACATTTTATCTGAATCAAGTTCAATCAGTGGAAAATAATGAGTTTCCAGAATCGATAAAGTGTCTGATAGACTATGAGTTAACGATTCAATCATCTTGAATAAATATCGTAGACTAATACTATTTCACATTGACTTCTTCTTATATAGACAGAAATTTTCTATAGAATCAAGTTGATTGCATAGAAATTTGACGCAAAGATGTCCACAGATAAAAACCGCGAGCTAATCTTTTAGATAATTCGGTACCTGGAACACAGTACTGATGAGCAGGTAGTATATTAATTAATTTATTTACCAAACCAGAACCTTTGTAAACGATCATAACTCTATGATGGTTTTCTCATGAATAACGTAAAAACTATAAATTTAAGCTTTTATAACTTAAGTCGTTAGTTGTCATCAAGTCTTGAAGAAAGATGGACGTTAAAGAGCAATCTCTAAACTTACCAGTAATAAACTTTGATACTCTTACTGAATCTCATCAAAAACTCTATAAACATCATAGTAACTTACTACCGGACAGTATTCGTGCTGTATTCTGTGAACCATATAATTGCGGCAAAACAAATGCTTTGTTTTATTTTATTATATCTCTAATTATACAACCTAATGGTCTGAAATTTGAAAATATTTATGTTTAATTGAAATCACTGAATCATCCAAAATACAAATTTCTTGAAAAGCTAATTGATCCATTAAAAGGTATTGAATACTTACCTTTTGGGGAACATGATCTCATTATATCTCCAGATAAAGCTCGAGATAATTTTATCTTCATATTTGATTATATAGTATGTGAAAAACAAGACAATGTAAAAGAATTTTGCATGGGTAGACATCAAAACGTTGACAGCTTTTACCTATCTCAGTCGTATGCACAAGTACTTAAATATGTGGTGCGTGATAATGTGAATTTATTAGTCATATTTTCGACAAGATGATATGAACTTAAAGCATATTTATAGTGATCATGTAAACACAAATTTGACTTATCAACGGTTCAAAGACATTTGTTCATCTTGTTGGAATAATAATCATGGTTTCCTTGTTATTGATAAAGATCGTGATATCCGTGATGGTCGATATAGAAAAGGATTTGATCACTTAGTTCATAAATATACGGAATACAGAATAAATCAATCACTCAACTGTAAGACTTTGAACTATTAAAATGACTGATTTTAATCAACATGCTTCAGTGCTTCGTGAAGTGGAAAAAGCTCGAAATGCTGTAAAACGTAAATATAATTTATTGAAATCCTTCAAGTTTGATGCAGAAAAAGCTATTAATGAATCATTTAAACCGATCGTTGAACCGTTAGAAGAGTTAATCAATGTGACAGAAGCATCTGGCCATCAAATAAGAAACCAAAACAGTAAAAAGAAAAAGAAAAAATGTGATAGATGATGATGATGAGTTTATGCAAGAGGAGTAAAATACTGAGTATGAAACTCCTTTTCAGTCAGCTATGAGTGACACAGATTTTGATGATCATGATAGAACAATACAAAAGGATGATGCCGAAGAATATCTTCAGTGACTAACTAATGGTCAAATAAGAACATTAGACACTATATGGCGTTCGTAAAATGCGTGATAATCCGTACAAGATTAGTGATAGTCACATTTACTTTGAAAGAAATCACGTAATGGTTGAAAATAAAAAATATGATAAAGGTCCGGGACTTGTTCAGTTACTATTTAAGGAAATATCTGATGAATATCTTGTTACTGCTGAAGAATTAAAACCATATAATGAAATTCTGAAGTAAACAAATGCGCACAAGAAATATTATGTATCACATCAGTCTGTTCGTAAACAATCAAGTCAAAAATATAATAATTATGTGAGCAAAGTGATAATTAATCCTAAACGTACATCAAAACCTGGTGCAGGTTTACCTACTTCATAATATACAATTGTACCAAAAAATATTCACATGGATTATGTTTATTGGGATGATGTAAATGAACTTGCAGATCGTCTTAATTACTTATAGCTGAAACATCAGCTGGCAATCAGAGTAATATCAATGAGATTCGGTCTATCATTGAAGAGCTACGTGAGACTAAGATTATTTATCAATAAGTGTTATACAGGCTTACACCTTAGTCTCAAAATCAGTATCAATTTGTTCGGACGACAACTGATTCGTTTAGGAGCAACTCGAGGAGCTCCAGGTCTAGGATTCAAATTTGCTAGTGATGGACAATTTGATTTAGAAACAGATGAGGGCATGAACCGAAATGAATCCAAAAATCTAAATTTAATATTACTATTGTCCACGTTTTTCGTGAAAGAAATATATTTTTCTTTCGTTAAAGGTAGTAATCAACATGTCCAGGAAAATGATTAGATACATCATTAATCGTAACATGTGTGCCATAACCACTTACGTTATGAAGTAGACTGGGATTATTCTTGAAGCTTGATAATTAAGATTACAACCAGCATGTGCATGTCCACAAAATATTCCTGAGAGATGACAATGATCTCGAACTGTTCCGCTACTATTCAACGACTTATTACAAATATGACAAGTGTTAGAATTGTTACCACCACCACATTGTTTATCTTGAGTAAGGAATACCACAGGTTTAGGATGTTTATATAAATATCTTACATATTTTTCTATGTTTTTCAAGTCTTCAGCGAACCAACGTGCTGCTTCCACACCTCCATAACATTTATATCTAGACAAACAGTCATCATAACTACATTTTAAATAATAACCTATACTAAACATTTCATGTTGTTGAAGTATTGTAGTATTACTGATCTCATCATTATTTTCATCTTCTATTTCCTTGGCAGCTTTTAATAAACGATCACAGTCTACGTACATTATAAATGGAACCATTTCTTTATAATTAACATTTATAAATTCAATTACATCATTTCCAACATTAGGAAGCTTAACTTTACAGTTATTTAATACTTTACACTGCTTTTCATGTGAAGTTAGCTTATCTTTATAATAAAAAAACTTCAAACACTTATTACATATGTACCTCTTCTCTTGAATGATTTCTTATATATACGTAATGAGATTTCAGTTGTATCATAAGTTCATCATCATCATTATCTTCAGTAAGCCGTAGTGGGTTAACATGATCTTTCGACTTCTTCATCGATGTTAAATATAGAGTTACGATAGTCTAATTATTTAGACCGATAACATTTACAGATATCTTACTGTTGAGTCACTCAAACTCTGAGATCTTTTCCAACGACACTAGAAACTTTATACCATTCATAATTAATTAATTACTATATGGAAACTAATTATGTACCGTGTTTGGGTGATATTTCCATTTAATAGGATGTAAGGTAGATAGAATTGCCTACTTAAAATATTCATTATCCAAATTTTGAACATTTATACAAGCCTTTTTTGTATCCAAATACTTTGGTAAAGGAATGTATGAACTACCACTATGAATTAGATTAAATTTGTTTATATTAATTTGTACGTTAGTTATTGATTGCAAGGTTCAACTACAATTTTTTTCTTGAATTTCTTCAATATCCATTAAAAGTGAATTTATAATATGATCTGTGAACCACTGTTTTGGAGATGAAGCTGAAAAAATTTCTGTGCTTTGAGTATTGAAATGGTTAGTATCAATACTTAGTTCTTCTTCCCGTTAATTCCCTGTCATTTTAACTAGTTTCTTTAAATTACATGACACGACTGCATTGATTTTTAAAGCAGTATCATTTTTTTTGAGAATACTTTTAACTTGTCTAGCAAACAAAGTTGATGCATTTCTTAGAAAAATTTGCACATCAATATGTACAAAGTTTATTATTACACTAGTCCGCATGCATTTATTAAAAGCGCTATCTATATCAATCAATCCAGAGCGCTAATTTTATTATAATAAGTCTTTGGTTGAATTCCACTACCAGTTATTTTATTTTTTAATTGTACTGAAGCGTGCACTTAATACATTTAATTTGTGCTATACCATATGAATCAACTTTCTTTTGAGAGACTGGTAACAAGTAAAAATCATATGTAAATTTGAACTAGTGCGCGTTTGGTTGTATGCAAATCACCCAACAAATTGATGTTATATACTGATCCGAAGATAATAGCCTTAGTTTTATTGACATTGAGGCGCAGATCCGCAGACGCTGCCTACGCCAGAGAGAGAGAGAGAGAGAGAGATTTATTTGTTTATTTCCACCCTGAAATTGGGACTGAAATTGTCCCATAGGGCATAAAGAACAATATATACATTAGGAATATACAATATGTAGTAATATAATAATATAATATGTAACGTGATCGGTACGCTCGCAATAATAGTGTTTAACAATAGTATGTACAGGTTCGAACAATATTCGCTGTATAAAATAAAATATAAATAAAAAATATAAATAAAATAAGACATAAAGTAATCTGAACGGCTCTTTGGCCGCAAAATATGACGCAATAACAATATAAAAATATAGAGATATATAAGTATAATTAAAGCTAAATTTAAAATTAAAATTAAAGCAGCAATATGTACGTAGCATTAAAGCTACTAGGAACCTTTATATTTAGAATTTTTGAGTTTACTCGTGTGCGAGATCAGACTGAAGATTACAACTGTTGAGGTAACTTAGTAATAAGGATTTGATGGTTTGGAGAGAGGTAGTTTTGGGAGGCAGGGAGGTAATGTGTTCTGGTAGGCTGTTCCAAAAATATGAGGCGGCTATTATGAAGGAATTGGCATATACGGAAGTTTTGAAGTTACGGATGAGGAGGGGTTCAGTGCGGAGTCGAGCTGATCTACGCACATCACTATCTGCCGTGAGTATGAAGTTAGACTTCAAATAATCTGGACAACCAGTCTTAAGGGGGTATTCCTATATAGATCGATCAAAAAATCGATTTTTTTATTGCATAAATCGAAAGTACAACATTTCAAAAGTATGCTCTTAAAATTTCAGAGCAAAATTCGAATCCGTTCAGCCGCTATACGTATATTCGCTAACGTTCTTCAGCGCGCGCTACGCCCGGCGCAGGTAGGCAGGTAAGCGTTCGAATACAATGGCTCCCCGCTGAGCTGGGATACTTATACAATGAAAAGAGCAGATGTTCTCCGATTTATGAGTGTGTTTGTGTGTACCCTAGCAAGAATTTTCGAGTTAATACTATAATAGGACAGGCAGTGTAGAGTATAGGTATAAACTTGTTTTGGAGCGTTGGTTCGCTACAGTCGGCTCAGTTGTACTGTAACTGTTGTGTAGTTTACAGCGCTCTCACAAAATACATCATGACATCTTACCCGAAAGGTCAACATAGCGAAAACTATCGTGCAAGTCGTAGGAAGAGATCTTTTCACGGTAATCAGCATACTGAAGAAGGCGAAGTGAAAGGTGTCAGTGCCAGTGCACGAAAATTAGCAGCAGCAACTGCGGATGATATTCCAGTCAATCAATCTCACCGATATCGGATCATCGAATTTGTAACTATTTTCTCGGTACTTTCCGAGATGCTGTGCTGTAAAACTTGCAAAGGAGCTGTGAATTTTGAAGAGGCTGGCTTCCGTGGTTTCGGCTGGAAACTTACTGTTTCGTGTAAATGTGGGATGATTACTATACCTTCTGGCCCTCACATAAACGATGGGTTTGAAGTAAATCGTCGTATAGTGTTTGTGATGAGACTTTTAGGCATTGGTTTGCAAGGAATAAATTTATTTTCGAATTTGATGGATTTTGGTGAAGGACTTAGTAATACAACATACGACAGTATATTGGAGCACATTCATCAAGCGACAAAAATTTATTTCAAAATAACAAGTCAAAAGGCTGTCGAAGAAGAGAAAAAATTGAACGAGCAAGCAGAAAAGCCATTACTTGAAATGAAAGTATCCGGCGATGGATCGTGGAAAAAACGAGGCTTCTCTTCGAAAATCGGCGTGACAACGCTGATATTATATAACTGTGGGAAAATTGTCGATTTGATTGTCAAAAGTACGTTCTGCAAAATGTGTCTATCATGCCCTCATAAGCAAAACACTCAAGAATATGTCGATTGGCACCAAAATCATGCTGACGAATGTGCTGCAAATCACGAAGGCTCTGCAGGAAAGATGGAGGTTGACGCCGTTATAGAAATGTTTGAGCGTTCATTTGATGACTACGGCATACGATACAGCGTTTATATCGGCGACGGCGACTCGAAGACTTTTTCTGCCGTTTTGAAAAGGAATCCTTACGGAGATGAATTCCCGGTGGTAAAATGTGAGTGCATTGGCCACGCACAAAAGAGAATGGGAACGCGTCTTCGTAATTTAAAAAAAAATTAAAAATTAGGAGGTAAAGGCAAACTTACCGATGCCCTTATTAAAAAGTTAAGTACTTATTACGGACTTGCCATAAGAAGGAACGTGAACTCAAAGCAAGATATGAGAGACGCTATTTTGGCTACATACTATCATATGTGCTCGACTAACGAAACAGCACAGCATCAGTACTGCCCTCCGGGAATCGACAGCTGGTGTGAGTGGCAACAATCGCAGGTAGTGGGAGCCAAAGTGTTTGACCATTCCCCAGCTCTTCATCAAGATTTACAAAAGCATTTATTGCCTATTTATGAAGATTTGTCAAGAGAAGATCTGTTGCAAAGGTGCTTGGGGGGACATACCCAAAATGCAAATGAAAGTTTTAATGCTCTTTTATGGCGCTTGGCTCCTAAGCATCTGCACTGTGGTTCAAAAACTGTTGAAATTGCAGCTTGGATTGCTGCTGGGTTATTCAATGACGGCTATAAATCTATCCTGCATACAGTGAAGATCCTTGAGTTCACCATTGGAATGCCAACTTACAACCACGCGAAGAAAATGGATGAAAAGCGACTCAAGCGCCAGGAGCTGAAGAGTGCGAGTGCCACTAAAGAAGGCAGATTGGCTAAAAAATCAAGAACTGCTGCTTATAAAGAGGAAGAAGATGACCTCGTCTATGGCCCTGGCATAGCCGATTAAGGAAAAAGTGAAAAAATAATGGTGAGTCTATCAAAAATGCGATTTCAGCTACTGCGAACTTTAAAACGCGTTTTTCTCGAAAAGTAAATTTCTATATTGTCCGTGTTTGTGTGCACAGTTTCTCGGCGAGTTTCAAATTATCACAAAAAAAAACGCCATTTTGAAGGTAATTTTATAATCTAGTCGATGAACCTACTTGTTTTTGAAATAAAAATTTATTTAACCACAATTTTGCAATAATAATAAAAAAAAAATTACAGTTTTTTTTCAAAAGTCCACCATTTTGCTATGGAATTTTTTTATACTTTTAATTTAGGTTAGTCGGCGAGATTTAGACCTAATAATAACAAAAAACTTTTTTTTTTATGTTTCAGAGAGATACGACGACGACAAGTCTGCACACAAAATTGTAGGAAGAAAAAAAAAGTTCGTGGTTCATCATTTTTTTATCATTAGCATAAACAAAATAATGTAATAAAAAAATAAGAAATGCATATTTAATGTTTGAATAATAAACCAAAAAATTTTCAAATAAAAATCTTGTATAGTTTTTTAAAAAAAAATTCGCAAAGTTTCAGTTTATTTTTGCCCATCTATATAGGGATACCCCCTTAAGTATAGTAAACGTCAGCGCACCCATGAAGTACTTTCTTCGGGCCTTCACCGTGAGCCACCCTAGCCGTTTGCGATAGGGGGTAACTTGAGCTATCCAGGGAATGGTACCAAAAACAAAGCGGGTGCATGCATTCTGCGCCCGCTGAAGCTTCAGGTTCTGTTCACCAGTTAGGTCATGGTAGACAAGGCAGGCATAATCAAAGTGAGGGAGGATAAGTGAGTGCACAAGTGATTTACGGACTCCAAATGAAAGAGCACGTTGATGAGGGCGTAGCTGTCTGAGGGTGCGAAACACTTGCTGACAGATGTGTGACACTTGCCTTCCCCAATTAAGATCAGGAGTCAACCAGACACCCAAATTTTTTACTTCATTGACAAAAGAGATGGGAGTGCCATTGACTGTAACCTTAGGTAAGAGTTCTAAATCGATCAATGAGATGTTTAATGTGCTACCAAAGAGCATTGCTTTGGTTTTGGACAGATTTAGAGTGAGTCCATTGCAAGAAGCCCATTTGGCAATCGCAGCGCAATCCTCAGATACCTTGTTAATGGTGTCAATGAGATCATGGCGTTTGCAGCTTCTGTAAATTTGAGTGTCATCAGCGTAGATCATATGTCTGGTGAATTTCAGTACCATGGGGAGATCATTGATGAAGATGGCGAACAATAGTGGGCCTAGGACGGAGCCCTGGGGATCGCCAGCCCAAGTGTCAATCCAGTCGGATATGCGGCCACCTTCATCAATAACAGCCTGGCATCTATCATCAAGATAAGAAATGAACCACTGTATGGAGTGATCACTGATTCTAAATGATCGAAGTTTATGAATTAATATGTGATGGGGAATCGTATCAAACGCCTTGGAAAAATCAAATAAGACTAAGATTGTGAAACCAGAGCTATCCATTTCGAATCTTATGTCATCAAGAACGCCGAGCAGAGCCGTCTGAGTACTGTGACCTGCTCTAAAGCCAGCTTGCCGTGGGATGAAAAGGTTGTGTTTCTCAATGTGACACAGAAGTTGCTTTGATAGAATCTTCTCTAACAACTTAGAGCACTCAGACAACCTAGCAATGGGTCGTAGCTGAGATATGTCGGATGGAGCTGGTACTTTGGGAATAGGAGTAATAAGAGTCTGTTTCCAAAGCGCTGGATAAGATGCATTGGTGACTGATAAATTGAAAATTGTGGTGAGTGTTTCGAGAATGGTGGGACATTATAGTGAAAGATGTTTAATAGTGATTGCATCAAGCCCATAAGCCTTGGACTTGGCTGAGGCAAGTGCTTCAGAGATATCACTGGGGGTGATGTTAGAGAAAGTTAGTAAATGTATATGAGACGGAGCTGAGGGGAGGGGTGGTAGTGGGAGTGCAGGAGATGATCTAGATGCATTAGCGACGGATGCAAAATGATTATTGATATCATTGTGTGAAAAGAGCGAAAAAGGCGAGGTTAATCGAGAGGATGTTATGCCTAGCCTGTTGAGAGAACTCCATAGACGATTTGAGCGTTGTGCTCTGTCTATTTCATTAGCATAATAAGTGTTTTTTGAATTTCGAAGCTTTTGTAGGACCCTTGCACGCAGAGCTCGATATTCAGTAAGTTGCTGTCCCCTGTCACGTGCTCTCTTAGAAGCTCTATCGCGTTCTTTCATGGCGGAGCGGATGTCAGATGAGACCCATGGTTTTCGGCGATTACATATATTAACGGAACGAAAAGGTGCAAATTTATTAAGGGAGCAAGTGACAGCAATGTTAAATCGAGTGATTAATTGATTAATATTATTGTGTTGTTTACCATCATTCAAATTATTGGATAAATCAGCAAGATACTGAGCTCTGTTGAGACCACGAGTTTTAATTTGACGAGAAATATTGCGCATAATACTAAAAGGTATAGTCAATTCTATACTGTCGTGCCCATAGGTAAACGGAGCATCTGATTTGCTATATCTTATAACCGCTGAAGGCGAATGTACAATAAAAAGGTCGAGCCATGTGTGAGATTGAAGACGTACTGCGTTGATCGTATGGTGAGTTGGCCCAGAAGGAACAAGGTACAGAGCATTCGATCGAATGATGTCATACATGTATTTGGCTTCGTATGACGCAGTAGATAACATGTTCACATTGAAATCACCCGTGATAACTATACTGTCGTAACGTGTGAAAAAAGCTGAGAGTTTGTGAAAAAATTCGTGCGGCATTGCTGTTTTTGGTGGCCTATAAACTACTCAAAATAAGAGTGATTTGCAATCATGGGTGATTTCCATTATAATATACTCAGGGACGCTGTCATCACGGACATCGGACGTCGCAAGAGTCTTAAACTTAAAGTTGTTGTTAATATATATAGCGATTCCTCCACCTGCACGTCTTACGCGGTCGTGCCGAATCAGGGCATACCCGTCAATGGCCACAGATAAGTCTTTGTCCTCACTAGACAGTTTTGATTCTGTGATGCCTACTATATGTTTGGGGTGAAAGTCAAGATATGCTTCTACTTCCTCGAAATGGGTTGTAAGACCATTGACGTTAGCATGCATGATTTCGACACAACCGAGGAGGACAGGGGGTGGGGAGTGTACCGTATTCGTATTAACCGATCTTAATTCTAAGAATTGTCGCTCGCGTTGGCATCTGTTGGAAAATGCGGTGAGACATTAGCACCTGACAGATCAGACATCTCAATAAGATCGCCGGACAAATTATTTAAGACCTGAGGGGCCCGTTTGCTAGCTTCTATTATCGGCTGGCAAGCTAGTAAGTCATAATCACTATTGATCGGAATAAGAGGAGATGCATTATCTTTGCACGTGTGTACCACCAAGTTGATAACTCTGGGTCGTTTGTACCCTAGTTTACTAGATTGCGATCTGGCTTTTCATAAAAGATTATATACATGCCTAGGGTACAAAGTTCGCAGAAACATCAACGAGGTGGAAGCGTGACCGAACACCATTGCTGCTGTGAATGATTTTAAATTAAGCCGCGTGAAAACTGCGTGGTCACGAATATGAGCAGATTTAAATTTCACTACTACGCTACGAAAATTTCTGGAACGTGATGATAATGAATTACCATTATGCGGGTGCGTATTGGACTCTTGAGACCGAAAAACAGGAGCTGGTTGTTGTCGAGTGTCCGATGATGTGGCCGAAGTCAGCGGAAAATCCTCCGCTGACAAAATATCCCCAACAAGATTGGGCAAATTCAAGGCTCCCAGAACCTTTATGGCAATCTGGTGCGGGATCAGCAAAATGTCAAGTGGGATACCGGAGATGATAAGTTCCGCAGAATCAAAAGTAGCTGCAGGCGCTGGGGTTACAGTGGTATTATTACCCAGCGAAGATCTGTTGGCAAGTGCTTCAACTTTCTGGTTCAACTTTTGGAGTTGTGCATTTTGTGACTCAGCTGTTTGGACACATTTTTGTATCCGTGATTGATGGTCTTCGAGTCTTGTGTTAATCGCAGTCAAGTCATGTAGCCTTTCTTCAATTAGGTTTTCTTGTCTCGTGCAAAATTGTTCGAACTGTTTTTGTTGCGTTTCTTTTAATGCATTAAATTCTGCAGAAATCAGTTGCGTCTGCTGCAGCATAAGTTGCTTCATCATATTTAGCATATCATCAGCATTCTCGGATTTTTCGATTTGTTTGGCACTCGACGCAGTCGCTGTAGAGTAATCCGGTAGTCCAAGCGCAAGCAAATTCGTGGTAGAGCTAGCGGCAGTCGACTGTTGCTGTAGTAACAGTGGGGGAACATACTGTTCTCCATTTGGTATTGCGAACGGCGTGGAGCGAGAGAGAAATGGAGATAGAGACGGAGATAGATATGAAGACGTGACTGCGGCAGCCGTAGTGTTGTCGAGTCCAGCTGCGGTGGAGAGGGGAGAGGCGTTGGTGAGTGCGTCTGCTAGTGTGTAGGTAGGATAGGCATGAGAGCCGCCGGCCGCGTAGCTGTGTGTTGTTATTGTTGTGTCTGTATGCTCTACTGAGGAGACACCGGCTGCTTTATTACCAGCTGATAGCAACAAATGATGCTGCATAGAGCGATGCGGATTCGCATTATTATTAGCCAAGAGCGAATCCAAAAGTGCCGGGGCGTTTGTGCACTTGTTTAGGCGGAGATTTCTGAGGTCGTCCGTACCGTCAGAATTAGTAGCAGATAGTTTGCTTGGCGAAAGAGAAGTGTCTGCTATACGCTTTCGGCTATCAGCACAATACGTCAGAGAGCCATCTCCGTTAAACCACACTTCGCGTACACAGTTTCTGTGATAAAGAACTGCACATTTGTTGCACTGGGATGCTTCCAGATCGCCACGAGTTACGTAGGAAGAGCAGAAACCACATTTTTGAAACCGAGCAGACATGTTAGAGACCGGTTGAAAACAAAACGAAACGTAAGGCGCAGCAGTCAAATGTATGTGAAGGCCAGTCCTTGCGCGTGCGCAGAAAAGCACAGAGGCAAGACGACAAACAGTCTGATAAATAGACAAACCTCAAATTTCTTGTGTTAAAGAATGGATAATCTTTGAGTATGACAAAGATATTGATGCCTTCGAACACACGAAATGAAAGCCAGCAAAGTGAGCCTTCACTAGACCGATTTATGTGTTTATGCCGTGTTTGAAATAAAACTTAATACCCAGAGAGAGAGAGAGAGAGAGAGAGAGAGAGAGAGAGAGAGAGAGAGAGAGAGAGAGAGAGAGAGAGAGAGAGAGAGAGAGAGAGATTCTTTTTATTTATCACTAATAACAAAAATTTACAGCAGTATGTACTTTTTGTTAAAATTTGTTACGACATTATCAGGCATTACAGTTAAAACAGTTTGGTTCGCTATCACAGGTCTTCAATTATTGTCTAACATATCATAATGTAGTCAGTAGTATCACATATTGTTTCGTCAACTTAATAATATACAAATAAATAGATAACAGTAATATATACACATGTACATAAATCGCCTTACATTCTTCTTTCGCTCATACACTCAGTCACGCTAATAATTACACTCACACTTCACACGTAACACTTAAATAAATTAAAGATTACACAAGAATAAATAATACGCTTAGAATAAATTAAGACTACACAAAATTTAACGAAAAACAATGACAAGATTTTAGTTGCGGATTTATGGAGTCTTGTTGTCGTGTAATTCTTTAAGGTGCCTACCTAACGCCGTTTTAAACTTACATAGTGATGGCAGACACCTTACATTGCAGGGGAACAATTTCCAGAGGCGTGCACCTTGGGCCCTAAAAGAACCCCCTACTTGAAGTCCTTGCCTGATTTTTTCGAAGAGAGCAGTAAGATATGTTGGCTGCCGCATAACAACCGCTTTATACAGCAGTGGCAAAGTAATCGATCTCATTGTAAAAAGTGGATATTGTCATTCGTGTGCCATAAGTAAAAATACTTTGGACGAAGACGCATTTGAGGAGTGGTATGAGAATCATAAAGACTCATGCTCCTCAGAACATGCAGGTTCGGCAGGGAAGATGGAGGTGGATTCCATAATGGAGATGTTTTCGAGATCCGTCGAGAAATTCGGAGTTATGTACACTAATTATATCGGCGATGGCGACTCCAAAACTTTTACTGGAATCTTAAATAACAATCCTTACGGGGACGAGTGCACAGTGACGAAAAATGAGTGTGTTGGACACGTGCAAAAGCGTATGGGTACTCGTTTACGTAATAAAAGAAAAACCGAGAAACTCGGAGGAAAGACGCGGCTAATGGAGAGTGTAATCAAGAAATTGGCAATTCGTCGAAATATTGATTCAGTGAAAGGCATGAAAGAAGCTATTATAGCAACTATTCCACTACTATTCCACGGATGAAAATCGTCGGCATGAAAATTGCACAGAAGGCGCCGAGAGTTGGTGCGAATGGCGCAAGGCTCAAGCGGCGAATAATCTTGCATCTTACAAACATCCGGCGAGATTAATCGACGAAACCGTGGAGAAGCACATTCGTCCAATTTATGAAGAGTTCTCTAATGACGATTTAATGAGGCGGTGCTTAGGCGGCCAACTTCAAAATTCCAACGAATCGTTCAATTCGATTGTGTGGCGCCTAAGTCCGAAACATTTGAATTCCGGCTATAAAATCGTCGAAATTGCAGCATATATGACTGCAGGCATTTTTAACGAGGGCTACTCTGCTGTACTTTCCACCATGCAGCTCCTCAATATCATCATCGGGCAACAGTGTAAAAATTTTGCTGACAGAACCGGCGTGCATAATTTTCTAGCAAGAAGGCTCGTACAGCCCGAAGATAGGAAACCCTCAGCCAAAACGAGTTTTTTGAAGAAGAGGAAGGACTAATGTATGGCCCAGGGATAGCTGATTAACCTCTAATTACTGTAAGTACCCAAAAACTTATATTTTTTTGGACCGAAAACTTTAAAGCACGTTTTTTCGAGTTTTCATTTTTACGATTTTAAGAAAACGGTGCCGGTGATAGCAAAAAGAATATACGTCCTATCGAAAAAAATCAATGTGATCTAGCTTCAGTATTAAATTATCTTCCAATTGAACTAAAAAAGTTGGACAAAAGTATTTATTATTTAAACTACTTTCTTTGCAACTTAAAGAAAAATTTTTTTTTCAAAAAAGTGAATTTTTTTTCAAACTACGAAAAAATTTGGAATTTGACAACTTCTTTGGTATTTTTTGAGTTCATATAGAAAAGAAACTTATAAAAATTAAAAAAAAATTTGTCTCGACTGTTTCAGACGCACCACACGATCTCCATCACCGGCACCGATTAGAAAGTGCAGACTCCAGGCGCTCCGGCAAAATGGTCATAACTCGAAGAAACTTTAATATTTTTTAATAACAAAAATTGTTTTTTAAAGCTAAAATATAGTACATTATGTTCTCAAAATTTCGTTTACCGGAATCATTTCCTTCCCTTTCAAAAAAATCGCTGAAAATCCGCTTTTTTTCGGCTCCTAAAGCAGACTCCCCCTTAAGGGAAATAAATAATAATGTGAATAATAATGCGACTATCCCTAATGAGAGAGCCCTACAAATAGACATAATAATGCTATACAAAGAAATAAACAACATCCCGCACGAAGCAATCGGGTCCCTTTATTAAAAGAATATATGACTAAAGCTAGTAATAATAACAATAAAATCGTACTATTACCAGCTATCATACAAGGGATATCGACGATTCACATCTTCATCAGGAAACAAAGGAGCCTCTTTTAAACGGGAAAATATTTATTAATGAAATGTTAGACAATGTTACCTTTCTAAACTACAGAAGTCTAAGAATGCAAGCGGTTTTAAATATGTATGGCACAGGCAGGGTCGTTTCCTTGTCAAGATGCGAGACGGTGGTATTTCACATGTCTTTACAACGGCTGCTGAACTACAAGCAATTTTTTTGTTATATGGGAAGGCACCCGAGCTCCCAGCAAATCGGAATGACCATAATAGTAATGTTGCCTCGGAGCAGAACAATGCTCCATCAACACCAAAAATTCAGCCAAACAATGTTGACACTGACACGGTATGACTAGGTAAGCGCGTCGCGAGAAAGGGTCACTGGGGGGGACTGAGAGTAGGAATTGACAACGTGACCTGTCTCGGAGGGCATACTGGCATACTCCATCAACACCTTTTGTATGGTCCCTCCTACTACCTCTTCGGGGTTGCAAAGGGTACTCAATAGTAAGACTACATAGAACAGTATATTGTGTACCTAGGGCGAAAAGCCCACTTTGCCCTTGGTACACCGTATTTTTTGTAACGCATGTATTGATTTTTGCCTTTTTCTGGCATATTGAGCGGGGCTAAATATTTCTATATAATAGCAATTTTCGGAAAAATTTTAGCGTGCGCAAAAGTTACTTTTGCGCCCGCTTATTACTTTTACGCCCGCTTATTTACTTTTACGCCCGCTTATTTACTTTTGCGCCCATTTATTTACTTTTGCGCCCACTTATTTACTTTTGCGTTCGCTTATTTACTTTAGCGCCCGCTTATTTACTATTGTGCCCGCTTATGCGTATTAGCGCTTGCCTGTCTGAAAAATGGCCCTTTAGGCCCGCTTAATAGGTACAGAAAAACGCGAAAATCGTGTTTGTGTTATAAAAATTTATTTGGGGATAGGTTAATACTGTACGTGCAAAATTCCTTTAAAGCGACTGTTTTATGTGTCGCCAAGAGAACGCAAGATGGGATACCAGGTATTCCGGAACACATTATGTGTAGTGTACAATCAGGTACCCACCCACCAATCTTTGTTGCACTAATTTACAGACCACCGCATATACCTTTCTTACAGAACTCTGATCTCATAGGTAAACTGGCTTTACACACTGAGGACTTCAACCATAAAATTATAATGGGTGATCTGAACGCGAATCTCCTTAAGACCTCAGAATGCTAAATATGTCAGGCAACTGGCTGCCGACCTTAATTTAAAAACAATTGACCATGGTGCGACTCATCACCTTAAGAACTCTCACACATAGATTGATGTCATGATGGCAGATGAGAATGGCGTAGTCCTCGACTCATGCAATCAGATGGCGCCATTTAACACCAATCGCAACTTTATTAATGTTGAAATAGCATATGGAGCTCTCATAGCGCCCACAGTAGGAACATTTAAATATAGGAACTTTAAGTCAATAAATCAGGATGACCTTTTGTCTCACCTGACAAGCTGTGACTGGTCGCCGTTTGATTGCAGTGACAATAATAACGTGGACGGTCTGCTGGAGTGTCTCAGTGTCAACCTATTAGTGTGCATGAGTATCTTAATTATTGACGTGATAGGTGTATTTTAATAAGTTATTCGTATACAATTCTTTAAATATTAACTACGAGACGAGTGAATGCAATAAAATCGACGATATGTGATAAACAAGAATTCTGACAAGCTGTGATTTTACTTGCGTATAAATACGATGACTATGAGAAAGAAGTTGTATGTACATACTTTCTGTAAATTTTTTTTTTATTTCCTAAACAAAAAGTATATCTATATATAACTATATCTACCTATCTATCTATCTATCTATCTGTCTCTCTGTCTGTCTGTCTGTATGTCTGTCTGTCTATCTGTCTGTCTGTCGGTCTGTCGGTCTGTCTGTCTGTCTCACCGCGTCTCCTCCGTGTGCCTGGATGTACTTTGGAGAAGTTTGTCTCCGCCACGCATATGGCGGTGTGACGTCACATTAAAATCACGCGTTGATGATATCGAATTGGATAATCGTCGCGTGCAAAAATGGTGTAGTTCATTGGAATCGGAGAATGACAAGTTAATTGATCGGAACACAGACCTGCAGTACGCGTTAGACGAGGTAAAAGCAATGTTACCAGATGACGAATACAAAGACGGGATACAAAATCAATTAAAGTCATTCGAGGAGAGAACAAAGAGAGAATTTAAACGTGTAGAGTCATTAATCGGGAGACGTTCACGTGATATTTCGGCAGAAACCCATTCAGATTTAACTAGAAAATTAAAAATAACGTTACGTAAATTTAAGGGCTTTGCGACGGAAAGGCCTATGAAATTCTTGTCGGAATTAGAAAATTACATGAGTATTATCAAACCCGAGGACTCGGAGTTACAATGTATAATTTCGCAATCGTTAGAAGAGGACGCGCATAATTGGTGGTACCTTATTCAAAATGATACAGAGACCTTCGATCAATTTGTGAGTCAATTCAAAGATCGGTTCTGGAATTCTAACGTCCAGCGCACCAACAGTCGTAAAGTAGAATTCGGACAATACTCGTCATCTGGGCAACGTAGTCGCGTAAACTACGCCATCTACATGTTTGGCCTAGCTAGGGAATTAGAAATGAACTACACCGAGGCGTAAATGGTCGGTAAAATCGCGGAACACTTCGAAAGGGGTATACGTTATACGGTGGCCGGCCAACAGATTAAAGACATTAACCAATTCTTAAAAATATTAACGGATTTCGATAATGACGACCAGCGTACGCGATGCGAATCAACTAGCACATCGGTACAAGCGCAGAACACATCTAACACACCGTTAACGCCGGATAAAACTACGTACACACCTAAAGTAACGCCACCTAACACACAAACTAACACACCCAGAAACAGTTGCAGCGGGCAGCAAAATAAACCGGTATTTAATAATAATACACAGCGGAATAGGTCTTATAATGAATGTCAGATAAATGTAACCAAAAACGTTGACGCAACGAAACGAAACTCGGATTCGGGATATAAGACTAACCAGGGTCCAAGGGGGGGCGGTTCGAACGCAACCTCGTAGAGAAGATTACCGGAAATCGATGTCTTAGATATAGATGAAATTAACGACGGTCAAAATACTAAAATCTCGGGAAACGGGGAATAGTTGCTCCAACAAAGTCGGATGCGCTTCCTACAAACCGGGAGAAAGGTGCAACTAAAGTAATGGCGTCAATCTTGGAAGATCCCCGCGACGAACTATTACTAGATATAAATCCCGAGGGCGACGAAATAGAAATTTCTCACTGTCCGGAGATAAAAATATCGATACAAGGGGTTGAGATTAACGCGTTAATAGATACAGGAAGCGAGATAACAGCAATTTCGGAGGAATTTTATTACGAACACGCGGAAACTTTTAAGTCGAGTCCTACCTTACCGATCAGTGGTAAACTTATAAAAGGCGCGACGGGCGGGAAATCAACGCGTTTAAAAATTCAAGTACGGCTAAATACAAAAATAAATAAGCTCGAAGAAAAAATTATTTTTATTGTCATTCCTAAACTCATTAAACCGTGCATAATCGGATTTGATACAATAAAAAATTTAAAAATGTTAATAGATACGGTACACGAAGAAATTCTTTTCTCGATAAAAAATAAAGACGGAGTAATCTCGTACGTTGATAAAAGAGTACCGCGTAACGAATTCACGTCTCTAACAATAACGAATGAATACACCGCGAGCGGGTATGATTCGGATCTTGATAATCTTTTCGAAGATTACGAAAATAATTACGAAAATCCCTACGAGCTACCCTTAGAGGAGATTGAGGAAAAAGTAAATTCTTGTGATAACCTAAATGAGGCACAAAAATAAAAATAATTTAATAATCGCGAAAAAAGAAGTGTTCGAGAAAAATCCCGACCTATTAACTATATACGAGCACGAGCTCATAATTACTGATAAAACCCCGTGGTTTTGTAAGCCGTACCCGTTACCGTTGAGTCAAAGACAAGCCGCATTAGAAGAATTTAAACGCATGCTCGAGTTAAATATAATACGTAGATCGAACAGCGTATATATAAATCCGATAAAAATCGTAATGAAACGCGATAATTCAGTTGGGCCATACCGAGACGCGAAAAAATTAAATAAAGTCTTGCAAAATAATTATGAAGGACCTCCCGGTATCGAAGAGATACTTCAACAATGTACGGATAAACCGATAACAAACGTTACAGATTTTACGACTAGTTACTGGCAAATTAAACTCGAAGAAAATTCTAGAAAATATACCGCGTTTAAAGTAGATAATCACGTGTACGAATTCAACGTCGTGCCATTTTGGATTAAAACAAGCGGATCTGCATTAATCCGGGGTCTAGCAGAAGTCACATACGACTTTGATAATTTCTTAATTCTGTTTGCCGACGATATGATGATCAGGTCGCCAACCTACGAGGAGCATTTAGAACATCTTGAAAAACTCTATGATTCGAAATTTACAAAACATTATGCAGAATATCTAAAACCTTTGTTAAATTTATTGAAAAAAGGCGTAAAATTCCATTGCACTAATGATCATCGGAGGGCGTTTGAAGAAATAAAAACGCTTTTTGATGAATACGTGTTCTTAAAATATGCAAACCCAAAGAAACCATACATTCTAACGACGGATGCATCGGACTTTGCCTGTGCAGCCGCGCTATCTCAATTATACGATGACGAGGAAGAAGAGGTAGTCTGCTTTGTGAGTAGAACATTAAAGGGAAGCGAATGCTCATATTTCACAACTGAAAAAGAAATGCTAGCCCTTGTATGGTCGCTCAACAAACTAGACACCTTCCTAAGGGGGGCAGTAGAAATTATAGTCCGTACGTATCATGAGGCTCTAACGTTTCTAAAAACTTGTAAATTCAACAATCAGAGACTCCAAAGATGGAACCTCGCGATCCAGGACTATAATATAAATCCAATACATATACCGGGGAAGTTAAACGAAGTCGCGGATTATTTAAGTAGAATCGACGATGGAAAATATGTTAAGCGCGAAAACAAAACAGAAATAATAATCTCCGCACTTGCGAAACAAGAACCGAGTAAAGAATTAAAGATAATGTCTAAAGACTTAGAAAAATTTCAACGTCAAGAAATAAACGATATAAAAACGCGAGCGAGATATACAGTTATCGATAAAATACTATGTAAAATAACGAAAACTAAACTTAAAATATATGTACCAAATAATATGTTACGGGATTTCATTCGTGAAATCCATAATAGTTATGGACACATAGGTAGCAGAAAAATTAACAAAATGTTGTCAGAGCATTTTTTTGCTCCTGCCTTAAGAAAACGATCGCACAGTCACTAGTATCTTGTGATTCATGTCAAAGAACAAAATATTTAACTAAAAAATATTGAGAAATGTCACAACCGATCTTAGTTCAAAGGCCAGGAGAAATGCTCTCTATAGATTTTTACGGACCGTTGCCGACCTCAGCGGGAGGAGTTAAATATATATTAACTAGCATAGACGCATTTAATAAATATGTTGTATTCTATCCTTTGCGTAGAACCACGGCGCGATCGGTAATTCAGAAAATCGTTGACGACTATGTACCGACATATGGTAAACCGGTCGCGATCATTTCCGATCACGGGACTCAATTCACGAGCGAGAAGTACGTCAACGCGTTAGAATCAGAGGGGATAAAAGTAATTTATTCGTCAATAAGACATCCGCAATTGAATATCGTAGAACGAGTGCATCGCGAGTTAGGACGATTCTTCAGAATCTTCGTTCAGGACAAACACAAAGGCTGGTCGCGATACGTAAAAATAATTCAAAACATTATAAATGAAACGCATCAACCGACTTCACGCCGACCGAGTTGCATTTTGGGAGGAAACCGATGCGAATTTGGGAGAAATATCTAAAAATACGTTAGCATGCGAACGATCACACCGTATTGCACTAGCGCGCGGCAAAGAAACACGCGAAAACCAATCATTTCACATTCAATATCAACGATAAAGTAATGGTAAAGGCGTTAAATGTATCCGACGCGGAAAATGGGAAGCTAGCAAAATTCTTTGACGTATACGAAGGACCGTATGTAATAAAGGATAGAATAGGGATAGACACGTACTTATTAACGAGCGGGATCACGGCAAAAGATCGCGGAAAATTCCATATAAGCAATTTAAAACCATACTTTGTACAAAGCGATAGAAATACGTAGAAAGCGGGCGCAAGATAAGAAACTCTGTATTTCTGAAATAATAGACACTGCTGGTAAACAGAGAGAGAGTAGTAAAGTCTCGCGAGCTGAGATAACAATAACACCATCGGGTCAAAATACGAAAACATGCGATGACCGCTAAACACCACCGAAAAATCAGCGAGTAGAATTAGAAGCTCCGGGAGCTCAGTTTAGTCTAGATCCTCGACATGAGCAGACCAAAAACAGCGACCGTAGCCTCGCAGACGAGTCCGGTAGAGGCGTGCCACCAGGGGGCGCAAGTCAACGAGCTGATGCTCGCAACCGAAAAGGCCGAGTGCTGGTAAGCACAGAAATCTAATATTTGATACTCTCTCTCTCGCGTTCGCGAACAAAAAACTTACAGAAAAAATTGTTCCAAATAGGACGGTGACACACAAAGTCATCTGCCAGCGGCTTAAAACCGGGGTAGCAGCTCGTTGGCATCCCGGGAGCAAGACGTACTCACCAGGGAAAAATACGCAGACGAAGAGGCTCCTGGGACGCAAGGCGGGGGTCACCCAGACCCCGAGCCAAGGCATAGGGAAGGTGACCTCCAAGAGGCCGTTCCCCTATACCTCCACCCAGGAACCTCCTCCCAAGCGACGGGCCACTCCACCACCAACGCCGTCGCCACCACACCTCCCACTACCTCCATCACCACCACCACCAACATCGGGTGAGCTGGCCGAATATGAGCCAGTGAGCCTTGGCGATGCTCGAGCCAGCAGGAAAGTGTGGAGGGAGAAGGCGGAAAGGGACACTGCGCGGCTGCGTGCCGTCCCACGATCCACCAACACTAGTCCAATCACGTCAGAGGATCTGACAGAGCTTCTGATGCCGCTGACGCCGCCGCCAACGCCAACGACAACAACACCAGCTCCAGGGCCAGTGAGCGTGGCGTACATTCCGCTACCGCCATCACTGCCGCCACAGTCAACGACATCGGCTCCAGGGCCAGTGAGCGTGGCGTACATTCCGCTACCGCCATCACTGCCGCCACAGTCAACGACATCGGCTCCGGGATCGCCCCCGTGCATCCACATCGAGGAGGACCTCGATGAGATCTTCGAGGAGATGCACCGGCTAAGCGATCCCCTCCGCTGACACCTCGACGACTTTGAAGAGTTCACGGCGGCGCCATAAGCGCAAGAAATAGTTTTTTTTTCCATTTCCGTATTTTGTTTTTTATTTTTAAGAAAAAATAGTTTTTTAGTATTTTAGTTTTTATAGAAAAGAGTTTTTTATGTTGCCATCGTTATTTAAGTTTGTATTTTTAGGTTATTTTTTAAGTTCGCATTTTTTAGATTAAGAGTGTAAAATTAAGTATTTTAAGTTTAGTTTTTTTTTTAGTTTTTAAGAAAAATAAAATAATTAAGTTAGTTTTCTAAGTTTATATATAGTTTTAAGAAAAAATGGAGTATTTTCAGCTTAATTTTATATATTATGAAGTAATTTTTAGTTTTTTATATAAATAAAATATTGTTTAGTTTAAAATAAGACATTATAAATTGTACCACGCATTCCATACTTACCTCTGTCTCTCCTTTTATTGGAAGAACAAAATTTGATAACAGGCCTGTGGCCTTATAAAATTTTATTGGGGGGCATTGAGACGGCATATCATGTAATGATAAAAGGTAAGAGTAGGACGCGTGTACCGACATACCGGCACACGTGTTACCATAAGAATTAAGCAAAGAGTTACAAACTCGACCCACAGGTGGCGACGAGACATATAACACGCAAGTGAGAGCACAATCTCGGGTATATAAACAGCCGCGCGGCCGCAGAGCAGTCATTCTCTCTCTAACGGCAACGCTTATTAGAGTGGGCTAATCTTATCCCACTCTATATAGCCAAGTCCACCCTAGAATTGAATCAAACTTAACGCTATCCTATGTATATACATTGAATTAATAATCAAACCGGAGTTTGATACTCGATAAGCTCACCTCTCGAGCCGTGCCTGTCGACGTATTTACTCTCAGCCGGGGTGACGTCCGTAGGCTCTTCGACCCTTGGACGCGCACCCTGAAGGTTGCTAGCTCCGGCTACTCGGGTGCAAACTCGTTGGGGCCTTTTTCTCCCCCCCCCCCACCTCTGAGTCTCCCTCCAGGCAACAACTCGAACAGGTTGCACGCATTGCATCGCGGCACCTGTAAGACTAAGGGGGCTAATTGAAGATCACTTCCGCTTCGGCCGGAGTAATCGGACGTTCTAGAGGATCAAGTGCACTCCGCGCATCTTTTACAGGGCCAACCCTCCGCGATTTCGCATCTCCCATATCGACACATAGTTTGTCCGTTTCAGCATTATAACTTTCCCAAACATTGCACAGATGCTATCAATACAATATAATTTTTTTAATTCTTTTCAATGCAGGAATGGTTTTTGGGAAGCAAATTTTGTATTAAATAATGTACTCATAATATCCTTTATGTTAGGACCGTAAACGATTTTATATGTGTCGTTTTTCAGTTGTTATATATAATGTGTAATTATGTAACGTGTGACAAATTTTTTTTCTTTCAACATTTATTCCTCGAAAACTATACGATAAAAGTCAGTGAAATTTTGGATGAATACTTGTTTTATATACAGGTAAATTCTTGTAAATTTTTGGTAATCAAAAGGTTCGTTTTTTGAAAAAGAAAATGTGAAATAAATGCTTTTTTTGGACAACGATAACTTGCGTAGTACTTGATGTACGAGGTCTGTCGCAAAAGTATCCGACCTACGTTCATATCTTCGCGCGGAGAGACTCAGGCGACCTCTTTATTGCTAAAAATGGCAGAACAAACCAAACAGCGAATTTGCATAAAATTTTGCTTTAATCGCGGTAAAAGTTGTGCGGAAACTATTGAAATGTTGCAAAAGGCCTTTAAAGATGAGTGTATGGGCAAAACACAAATAAAAGAGTGGTATAGGCGGTTCAAAAGTGGCCGCACATCTGTTGACAGTGATCCTCGTTCTGTTCGACCTTCGACGGGAACATCGTCAGATAATGTCGAGCGTGTGCGTGTCGCAGTTGAACAAGATCGTCGTTTGACTGTGAGAGAACTGTATGATGAACTTGGAATACCAAAAAGTACTGTTTGGCGAATTTTAACCGAGAATTTGGGAATGACTCGTGTGTGTGCAAAATTCATCCCGAAACTGCTCTCAGACCAGCAAAAAAACCTTCGATTAGAAATCGCTCAGGACAATTTGGAAATGATTAATAGTGATGAAAACTTTCTTAAAAAGGTTATTACTGGTGATGAGTCATAGGTTTATGGTTATGATCCTGAAAATGCCGCTTAAAGGACATCGATTCGACAATAAACAGACTGTTGAAACTAATGCGACGAGTGCACTAAAGGCGATTCCGAAGTCTGACTTTCAAGAGTGCTTTGAGAAATCGAGGTAGGTCGGATACTTTTGGGACAGACCTTGTAATGCCTTGAAAATGTCAAAGAATGTTTGTTAGGCGTCAGGTTATTGGCTGAATATTTTTTAGCCGATTTGGTTTATAATCTTCTGAGATATTAGAGATTATTCCATTAAAACAATACTTTTTCAGCCTGTACATTCACGACATATTAAGTAATGTTATGAGTTACTATTCTACACTTCTAGACAACGTTATGCATTATATTGCACGAAAAAAATCCAAAGATAATGCTATATTAAAAATATTATTATATTGCGATTTTTTAAAAATGTTTTAATAATTACATAATTTATTTTTCCAATACTGAATCTGTATCTATCTATAATATATAACAGCATATAAAAATGCTTGTCTAGCATAGAAAAATTATAATTATTATACTAGTTTGATGATGGAATTTGTAAACTAGTATATATTAAATAGTAGTTAAATTTTTAAATCAGTGACTTTAAAAAATTATGCGATTTTGTGTCTTATGTATTTTATTACAATGTTAGAAAAAAAAAACTTAATCTTGAAAAATAATTTAATCTATTATAGGTATAGATTTCATTTGATTCTATAGACAAAAATAGATTTTAGAATCAATGAAAAGCCTACTAAGGTTTCTACATTCGTTGGGAAGTCGAATCGTATGAGTAACTATACGAACTTTTTACGGAAAGATTTTCCAGCAGCGACTGAGTGATATTTTCTTACTGAGTCGAAAATCTAGATATTTTTTTGCGGGCAGCATCAAGTAAAGCTTACAAAGTTTTCCGGAATAGTTGGGGAGCCGAATCGTATCTTTTAATCGGAACTTTTTATAGAATGCTTTTGCAGCAGCTGCTAAGCGATTTTTCGACTCGACGACGGAAAACTTGCTTGTGTTGGTCGGGCAGCATTGAGAAAAACCTACGAAGTTTTGTAGAATCTTGGAGGAGCAGAATCGTATAACTTATTGTACGAACTTCTTACGGATATCTTTTCCAGTAGCGGCTTAGCGATTTTTCGTTTCTAAGACGGAGAACTAGCTTGTATTTGCGCGGGCAGCATCGAGAAGAGCCTACGAAGTTTTCTAGAAGCGCTGTGAAGTCGATTCGTATGAGTAACTATACGAACATTTTACGGTCAGCTTTTCCTTCCGCTGCTAAGCGATTTTTTGAGTCTACGATGATTAACTAGCTTGTCTTTGCGCGGGCAGCATGGAGGAAAGCCTACGAATTTCTCTTGATGCAACGGTTTGCCGGATAGTATGACTAACTATACGAACATTTTAGGGAAAGTTTTTCCAGCAGCTGCTAAGCGATTCTTCTACTCGACGACGGAAAACTATCTTGTGTTTGCGCGGGCAGCATTAAGAAAAGCCTACGAAATTTTCTAGAATCGTTGAGGAACCGAATAGTATAACTTACTATACAAACTATTTACGAATAGCTATTCCAGCAGATGGTAATCAATATTTCTTGTCTACCACGGAAAACTAGCTTGGGTTTGCACTGGCAGAATCGAGAAAAGTCTACGAAATTTTTGAGAATCGCTGGGAAGCCGAATCAAAACTATGGTAGAAAAAATTTCATTCTCAGCCTCATTCTCAGGGGGATCGTGGTCCATCTGGGCTCCGCTGTTGTCCCAGTAGAAGCTCGTCGCGGCTGGTGTTCGGCGACTACGCGATATCGGCGTGCTGGCATCATATCGTCATCCTCTCGGGGACACTCTCGGTTCCTGCGGCATCTGCGCGAGAATTGAAAGTTATACTTTATCGGTTTGGACTAGAGCTTTTTAAATACATAAAAATACATACCTTATATCCACTCCCCTTTCGGTGCAAATGGGGAAATACCCAGCATATTCAAAATTGACTATTTTAATAATTATTTTAAAATAAATTTGATCTAAGCTAAATCTGGTACGAGCTATTCGATAAAATTGTCAAAAACAACATGACACACTTTCTTGTAATTTTATTATTTTCAACATTTTACCATGTAAAATCGTTAAACCCTATGAAATATTTAAAACGGTCATTAGCAAGCGCTTAATTTACTCTTTCGATCTCACCGACAACTTTTTCTTTGATTGCGCAAATTTAGGAAAAATTAAAAAGTAAATAATTGAGTCCGCTTTATTTGCCAAATACTGTATAAGCATGCGTGTATACCTGTACGTACATATGTGTATAAATATACATACAAATGAATATTTACATTACCTATTACCGTACTATTATACATGGCCGCAACTACTTTCTCAACATTATCCATATCATTATCCACATTATTATCATCCAATTCATTTCCCTGTGAAGTACTCCAAACAACCTTTAATAAAAAATTAACCTACTATTAAACTACATCCATCTCTCTGAATACACCCTCGCTTTTACCTAACTTACACAAGACGCTACCACCCCCACCCCCACCTCCACCCAGTACACATTGCACACCACTGCCCAGCTACCATGGTATACCGTCAGCTTCATCCACAACCCATAATCTCTTAGAATTGAAAATACCGATATCTCCTTCCCTCCCCTCGCCTCTTCAACAATCATCCTTTTTCCCTCCATTATTATCGCTACATCCAGACCCGCCATAGACATCACCACCGTATGATTTAGATACATTATTAGACTTACCGATTATGTTTGATGATGCGCAACACGATAGTATAATGAAAGAATTGGAAAATTTAGAAAATTATGTTGATGAGGTTACGAATAAAATATGTATTGCGCCCCAGCAACAATAACCGCTTTCTGAAATAGTGCTGCCACAGCAAACGGTTCAGCTAGCTGACTCAGATGCCAACATACCTTTTCCAGACAGTATGCCTGTTGCAGGTACAAAGCGCAAGTCTTGTGCTCCTCTGAGGCTAGCAAAACGAACAGCTCTTATTCTTACGAAGCCGATGCCTGTTCCCATGAAGCCCATGCCAACTCCTCGGATGTCAATGCCAGCCCCTCGGAAGCCAATGTCAATGCCTGGTCCGAAACCAGTTACAAAGAAGAAGCACAAACCTACCATAATAAAGCAAAGCAAGTGTGCAGCTTGCACTAAACAGTCATCTGCAAAGCGAAAAAAGATCAGTTGCTCTACGTGCACCCATCTCACAGCAGTACCTGCTTCCAATAACTAAAAAACAGGCAAGTGATCTAAAAAATGAAATGAAAACAATTTTACGATTTTAGATTGTAATATTTGTAAATGAATTATTAATAAAGATATATACTTTTATATATTTTATAAATATTTTTATACATGAATGTACTTCGACTTATAATGTTTATATAACACTTTTTTATTGCAATAATATATATGTTTAAATTTAAAAAAAAAATTATGTTTAAAAGAAAAAAATTTGATGGATAAATTTTTTTTCTTAATTATTGAAAAAAAGTAAATTTTAAATAAAAATATTTCTTTTTAGTAAGACCCTTTTCCCATTATTCCGTCTATTTTTTTTATCCTTACATAACTGTCTGATAATGTATTAGTTATTTATATTATTTTATTTTTTTTTACTTTTTTTTCAAAAGAACATTTAAAGTAAATTTTATAATTTTATAAATTTTATTAATATTGAAAGTTTACTACTTGTAATAGAAAGATATTTAAAATAAATAAATTTAGTTTTATTTAAAGCTACATAAATGAATTCTATAGTAATTTAAAAGTAAAAATTTAATTCTTAAAAAATATATCAAGGATCGCCATCATGGCGTCGAACGCGAAAGATCCTCCGGATAAGTCTGATCGTAAATATTATAAGTGTCATCCTACTAAATCAGTTAAAACAGTGATTTGCATAATCTGTGAAAATGCATACCATAAGAGTGATTTCGATAAAACAAAACATCCCAAATACGTAGGTGAACATCTGATAATTTGCCCAGACCATATTCTAAGAGATATAACCTCTAAATCTGATGAACATATGCTAAGTCATGTGTCAAACAAAATTATTGCACTAATAAAACTGAAAAAATCTGATGAAATCAGAGAAGAATTGCTGTAAGAACTACACAACAAAACAGTGCAAAAACATAATGCAACAATCAAAGAATATGAAAGTGAAATGGACAATTTAATAGCTGAGAATACCTTACTCAAGCAACTAGTGACAGAATTGCAATGTAAAAACAAAATTGCAGAAAGACTTTATAGAACTGCAAAAACAAAAAAATACTGAGATACCGATAAGTAATAAAACATATGCAGAAGTGATGAGTGATATTAGGACGAAACCGAAGCGAGTTCCTAGAATAATGATTAAGGCTAATGACCCCAACCAAAAAAATACAATGCAATTACTCACGAACTGCTTAGTTTCAGAAAAGAATATCCAAACTAAGTTCATTCGCAAGAAGAATGATAAAGAAATAAAAATTAGTTGTATGAATATGAAAAATCTAGAAACAGCGGAGATTGTTCTAACCAATAACCTAATAAATTGTAAAATCAAGATAGAACAACAAGGTAAACCAAAAATAAAATTTATCGGTATAAACAATACCACAAATATGGAAGAACAGGATATAGAAAATGATATCAATGAAAGAAATTTCAAGCAATTTAATAACAATGGCTCGGTACTGCACATGTACACTAATAAAAGGAACAAAGCCAGTACAGTTCTAATAGAAGATTCTCCAGAAATTTACAAGTTTATACGTGAAAACAATAACAAGAACTTTGTAGGTCATGAATTCTGCAAAGCTTATGATCTGAGAAACGTCACCCCTTGCTTCAACTGTGCAAGATATGGACATAATGCATCCAAATGTAGGAATGAATCTGCATGTATTAAGTGCTCTGACAAACACAATCTGAGTGAATGTAAGAACACCAAAACTGAATGTGTAAACAGTAATTTTAACAATACTAAATACACAACAAGCTTACCAACGGATCACTTACCAACAGACAGACTCAAGTATAGTATACTTAAAAATAAAATAAAAAAATATATTAACTCTATGGATTACCCGGTCACGCTTACATTCCCGACATGGAATGAATCAAGTGCACTACAACAAATACGTAATATACAATCTAATAAGCTACTTTACCAAAGGCAGGTAAAATCAGTGAAGAGTGTAGTAAATAAACTATGCGCAGCCAATTCCCGTACACAACAACCAAACAATGAACAACTGACATTATCAACAAGTCCAGAACCTACACCAGAATCTACAGCAACTACATAATGGAAGCACAAATAAACTTAATTGAAGAAATACAAAATAGCATTCACAAACAAGAGAGATTATATATGGATCTTGAGACTTTTAACAGAGAAAGAAATAGTAAGAATAGTTTGATATTATACTTAAATATTAGAAGTCTAAATGCCAATTTTGAAAAGCTGCAAATCTTTATTAAAAGTCTTAAGATAAAACCATATGTTATTGTATGTACAGAGGTATGGAATTTAACTCATTATCAGTATTATAGAATTAAGGACTACATTATATGATAACTTCGAGAAAATTAATAAAAATGATGGTGTAGTGGTATACGTAAAAGAAAATATTATACACACTAATGAAACGATAGAAATAGGCAAACTAAAAATATCAAACACTATAATTACATTCAATGAAAATAAACAACTAGAAATTTCATCTCTATATAGATCACACGGACTGAATTGTACTGAATTTAATCTGAATTTCAAAACTTATTTAAAACAAAAAAGAAAAGCAAAAAATAATATTATAATTAGCGATTTTAATATAAATATACAGGATTATAATGCTATCAGCGTAGATTTCCTAAACAACCTATTGGAAAAAGATTTTCTCCCAGGATTTACAAATACCACAAGACCATCAAGTATAACTACGGATAATGGAACGTGTTTTGATAACATTTTTATCAAAACAGACTTCCTCATCACTAAATCACTAACACTTATGGTGCCCATAACTGATCATTATCCATTATTATTAGAAATAAAAAATGGTAGACCTAACTCAAATAAAGAGACAAAAATTGACAGGTATTATTATAATTACAAAAAATTATTCAATAATGCTGTGAAAATAAATTGGTAAAAATTTAAAAATATAAAAGATCCAAATGAAACTATTAAGGAAATAATAAAAGAAATTAAAATTTGCATTGAAAAATCAAAATACAAAAGATCAAATTTGCGCAACTCCAAGAAAACCCCCAGAAAAGACTGGAAAACAAGAGCAATATTTAACTCTTGTAATACAAAAGAAATACTATACAAACGACTAAAACATAATCCAGATAATGCTGAACTCAAAGACAATTACAAAAAATTTGTTAAAACTCTAGATAAGGTCATTAAAGCAGCAAAAGAGAATATGATAAGAGAACAATAGAGATTAATAGAAATGAGCCAAGAAAACTCTGGGCTTGTAAAAATAATAAAATTGGGAAAAATAAAAACAGAAACGATACTACTATTACTCAGTTGAAAACTGAAGATAATAGAATAATTAATAGTAGGAAAGAAATTGCGAACAAAATGAATAAGTACTATTGCAAACTTGGAGGAACACTGAGTAAGAAATTAAAGATACCAAAACATAAAAAATTAGAACTACCTAAAAGTAATCCAAAAACAATCTTTATAAAACCTACAAACGAATTTGAAATTATAAAGATAATAAACAATTTAAAACTGAAAGAGGTGGTGTAGATAATATTAATGCAAAGGCATTGAAAACTATAGCTACAACTATAGCATACACTTCGGCATGTGTAATTAATCGCTGTATCGAAACATCAATTTGGCCAGATATGCTGAAGGAGGCTGAAGAGATACCAATATACAAAGCAGGGGAAAAAATGATATGGAAAACTATAGACCTATATCGTTAATATCAAATATAGCAAACATTTTTGAAAAAAACATACACAATAGAATTATAGACTTTATAAGCCATAGTAATATATTAAGTAAAAAACAATTTGGATTTATCAAAAATATTGGCACTAAAAATGCATTAAGCCTTATATCTAAATCAATTTATGAAAATTTAGATCAACGTAAACCCATTTGAAAACGTTAATACACGTGTCGCTCAAGGAACTATACTTGGGCCTCTACTTTTTATACTTTCTGTGAATGACTTGCTAACAAACATGCCAGACAATTCCATCCTGTCCTATGCAGATGACACTGCTGTAATAGCAAATGGAAAAACTTGGTCTGAAGTTGAAAACAAAATGAACAAATACTTATAAAATGGCTCAACATGGCTTAGACTAAATAAATTAACATTAAACATACAAAAAATAGTTTATATAACTTTTGGAAATTATTGTGACAGTGTACCACAGAAAATTGAAATTAAAATCAATAATGAAATACTAAAGAGAGTGAATGAAGCAAAATATTTGGGTATAATTTTCTATGAGAATGTGAGATGGACCAAACATATTGAATATCTTATAAATAAGACAAGATACCTGATTTTCAACTTTAGTAAAATTTCTAAATTCATGGAAACTAATACATTAAAAATTATATACTATGCTTTCTTCCACAGCCTTATTAGTTATGGCGTAATTATGTGGGGTGGTGCGTATCAAAACAAACTACACTTATTGCAAACAGTTCAAACAAAAATTTTAAACATTATAAATAAAAATACTTTTCAAAAAATAATTCCACTTAACCTGCAGCAATTATTCGCAAATGAGAATCTTCGGTATAACGAAGATAATTTTAAAGATCAGTATATCAACTCCACGAGTAAAACAAGAAACGAACTATTAATTTTACCAAAATATTACAAAACTGTTGGTACTTAAAATAGTTATATTAAAGCAATCAGTATCTTTAATAAATTGCCAAATGAACTAAATATTTTAGATATACAAAAAAAACAAATATAAAAAAGATACAGGATTGGTTCAAAAATGATGAATGAAACAAACGCTGCAACGATAATAAATTACCAACAATTTAAATTATGGCTCTTATTGCTGTGCAACGAAGATGAATGTGTATGCCAGTGCCAAATATCCTCCAAATTACAGTTTTTACTGCAGCAGAGAAAAGCAGCACTTATTGAAAACAAAGTTGACATTAGTATGTATGGATCCAGAGAAGACTCAGTATTGGCTAATAGTATAATGCTTAATATTAGAACATAGATTTGTGCCAAGGACAAATGTAAGTCATACATCAATCGCAAATATCGGCGTATCTCCAACTACAATTACAATGAAATGATAAACTCATACCCAAAAATTAGCAATAGTCTATATAATATAACAAACGAAATAATAAATATATAGACACACAAAACAGAAAACGGAAAAGCGAATATGAAATGCACAAAATTTGTTAAAGGAGGAAATATCGAGTAAGGCAATTTTTTACTTTGACAGAGGAATAAGAGGAAAACAAATTTTCACAAACTCAATGTATCCACTTAAACAACAATCATCTTATAATGATATTATAGTTATTGAGGATATAGTTTTTACATCAAACTGCAAATGTGATTCAGCTAACCTACACAAAGAGATATTCCCACATTACAGAGTCACCTGTGCTGTTGGACTTACTTGTCCGATTAGGCTCAACACCATAGAAAGAATAGTATATGCAAGAGATAAACACGCGACAACAGAAAAATTTACGACGGCAAGATCCATGTTAGTGAGGTATTGGGAATACTATAGTGCTAGGTCACAATGTTTAAATTATAAGAATAAAAATATTTATAATATCGAAGAAAAATGTACAAAAATATAGAACTTAAGCATGTGCAATATAATCTTAATTAACGCGAATTAATATAATGTCGTCGTCACTTTATTACTAACTATATAAAAATGTAGAATCTCTAACACAATTTATAATGATAGTATTAATTAATAAGGATTTATATGGAAATGTTACAGAGAGATTATATATCACTGTTAAATTTTTAATAAATTATAAATAATGTCATGTAGAGTTGGGATGAAGAGAGTCAGAAGACTTTCATAACCCAACCAAAGGATGTATGAATGAATATTGAAGGATGGAATGATCCATGTTTGGATGTCCGGAGTGGATACATTCTGTCCTTATGAATGAATGGTCCTTGCACTGTACGGTTTAGTATGGCTGGAGGTTTTTGCTGTAAAGAATACAGTAAAACTAACAAGCACTTTTTTATTTTTGTTGTTAATCCGGACCTGCGAACAGGGAATACCAATTTTCTCTGTAGGATTTGTGGCACTATAGTGTGTTATTGTGTAAGTAATTTCTACTCTCTCTCTCCCTCTCTCTCTCTCTCTCTCTCTCTCTTTCTCTCTCTCTCTCTCTCTCTCTCTCTCTCTCTCTCTCTAGTCACAAAATTTTGATGGGTGATTTGAGTGCAAACCTGTTAACCCTTTCGTGCACATAAGAGTTATAGCTATGGTGCGGGGAAACTATTTACATTTCATAGGGTCCCGAGCCGCGCTGAATCCGAATCCGAGGTCAGATTTTGAAAATTCAAGATGGCGGATCCAATATGGCGGACGGAAAAGTAAAAAAATCGAGATTTTGAAAAACAAAAAATTTTTTCGTATTCTACGTGAAAACACAAATAGAAACTGTTCTTGTTTTTTTCGATATCTCTATTAGTTCTTGAGTAAAAAATTCATAAACTTTGAAAATAACGCAGACCTATTTGTCGTCTATTCCGTTCATGCACATAAGCGTTGCAACCACATGAGTAGGAAACTGATTATGCTATAAGGGTTCCCGAGCCGCGCTGAATCCGAATCCGAGGTCAGATTTTGAAAATTCAAGATGGCGGATCCAATATGGCGGACGAAAAAGTAAAAAAATCGAGATTTTGAAAAACAAAAATTTTTTTCGTATTCTACGTGAAAACACAAATAGAAACTGTTCTTGTTTTTTTCGATATCTCTCTTAGTTCTTGAGTAAAAAATTCATAAACTTTGAAAATAACGCAGACCTATTTGTCGTCTATTCCGTTCATGCACATAAGCGTTGCAACCACATGAGTAGGAAACTGATTATGCTATAAGGGTTCCCGAGCCGCGCTGAATCCGAATCCGAGGTCAGATTTTGAAAATTCAAGATGGCGAATCCAATATGGCGGACGGGAAAGTAAAAAAATCGAGATTTTGAAAAACAAAAATTTTTTTTGTATTCTACGTGAAAACACAAATAGATACTGTTTTTGGTGTTTTTTCGATATCTCTCTTAGTGCTTGAGTAAAAAATTCATAAACTTCGAGCCGCGCTGAACCCGAATACGAGGTCAGATTTTTAAAATGAATTTTTTACTCAAGCACTAAGAGAGATATCGAAAAAACACCAAAAACAGTTTCTATTTGTGTTTTCACGTAGAATACGAAAAAAAATTTTGTTTTTCAAAATCTCGATTTTTTTACTTTTCCGTCCGCCATATTGGATCCGCCATCTTGAATTTTCAAAATCTGACCTCGGATTCGGATTCAGCGCGGCTCGGGACCCTATGAAATGTAAACAGTTTCCCCGCACCATAGCTATAACTCTTATGTGCACGAAAGGGTTAACAGATGATTTAAATCTAAAAATAATGGAGCATGGTGCGACTCATCACCTCGAGGGGTCACACACATGGATGGATGTCATAATGACAAATGACAATGATGTGGTGCTGAATGCCAGCAATCAGGCGGCGCCCTTTGCTAGTAATCATACACTTATAGACGTTAAGATAGATTTTAAATTAAACAATAGTCCCATCACCGACTCATTTAGTTAGAGATTTTAAAACAATAAAACAGGAAGATCTTTTATCTTACCTGAACAACTGTGACTGGGCGGTTTGATTGCTTGGACAACAACGACACGGACAATCTATTGGGACAGCTCAGCGCCAATCTCATGGGGGCAATAGATGAGCTTGCCTCACTGAAGCAATTTACTCCAAAAAATAAAGCAAATCCTCCATGGGTTGACGCTGATCTGTCTCACATAATAAACAAACGTGATGCTGTAGGCAGACGACTTAGACGCACAAAAAACGGTAATCTCTGGCAGGAGTACCAATCTCTCGCAGCCGAAGCAGAACAACGCATGAAAACCGCGCGGGAGACTTACATGCAGAATAAAATTTTTGAAGCCCTAGAGAATAAGAAGGATAATTGGAAAGAACTAATGAGCTTGGGGCTCCTGCCAAGGGCGCGGGAAGGGGGGTTGCATGGTTTCTCACCGAGTGAGCTGAACTCGCACTTTGCGGGGGAGCGAAGGTGACGTTAATTTGAGTAGCACCCTGTACTCGGCCAGTGATGACGGCTTTGTTTTCAAAGACGTTACAGTGACGGACGTAGTCCTGGCTATTGCTCACTTCTCGTCGCAGGCTAGGGGTGAGGACGGTATTCCCCAAAGCGTCCTAGCCAAGGCTCTCTCGTATGTAAGTCATCATATAGCGAGGGTCTTTAACTCCTCTCTGTCTGGAGGTGTCATCCCAGAGGCTTGGAGAGAGGCTCACTTGGTGCCTCTCAAAAAGATTTCAGTGTCATCTTCTCTATCAGATTTTTGTCCAATACCACTGTTGAGTTTTCTCTCCAAGGTGTTGCAGAAGATAGTATACGATCACATTACCGATTTCCTAAGATCCAAAACGATCCTCTGCAAACCGGTTTTAGACAGTATCACAGCACCCAGACATCACTACTAAAACTGACTGAGGACCATACTGCTACTGTTCGACTTTAGCAAGGCGTTTGACACTATATCGCCATCTAAATTACTTCGTAAGCTGATACGCATGGGGTTTTCCAGGAGTGTTCTTCTGTGGATCAAATCATACATTTTCGGTCGTAGGCAAAAAGTCGTAACTGACAACAATGGGCAATCGATTGGCTAACCACCAATCTGGGTGTGCCACAGGGTTCAGTCCTGGGGCCCTTGCTATTCAGTCTTTATATCAATGACTTACAAGACGTACTGACTGATGGTGATGTTGAACACTTGCTATACGTGGACGACTTGCAAACATACACTCAAGTGACATAGCGAGATCTTCATGTGGGTATCAGTCGCATGTCGGCTGTTGCGCGGGCAGTGTCGGAGTTGGCCAAAACATCCGGATTGCGACTCTATGTCGGCAAAACAAAAGCGATCATTTTTGGCTCCGAGCACAACATCAATCGGCTGCAGGAGCTTGGTTTGCCCGGCATTGAGTTTCAGGAAGGCGTACGTGTTCCTTTCTCTGACTCTGTCACAAACCTTGTCGTTGTCATGGACTCTAAACTTACGTGGTATCTGCAGGTTGATGCAGTTGGAAAAAAGGTAAATCGTGATCTTTACAGCCTACGATTTTGTAGTTCATGCACCATCCAGGCGTTGAGAAAACAGCTTGCATGTGCGCTGGTAGTGCCACATTTAGAGTATTGTTCTGTGGGTCACCATTGATGTGTCTGATGAGCTTGAGACGAAGTTACAACGACTTCAAAATTCATGTGTGAGATACATGTGTGGTATTAGAAAGGACGAGCACATCACTCCTCATAGGAAATATCTTGGCTGGCTGACCATAAAGGAAAGAAGAGTGTACTTTGCGGGGTTATTATTGTATAAAGCAATAAATATGGAACAACCTCCGTATCTTGCGGCTCTCTTTGGTAAAAACACAGCCAGGACTTCCAGTAGGAGTGGTGTGAAAGAGCTCTCGGTTCTGGGATCGCTGACTGATAAGGGTCTCTACTCGTTTAGGGCCCAAGGCTCGCGATTTTGGAACTCCCTCTCCTGCAGTGTGAGGTATCTGCTGTCCTTATGTAAGATTAAAACGGCCTTAGGCAGGTACCTCAGGCGACCACACGGTGATTAATTTAACATTTTTTACGAAAGAGGAATACATAGGTATTTATTCATTTATTTATTTGTTCGTTCGTTCGTTCGTTCGTTCGTTCGTTCGTTTGTTCGTTCGTTCGTTCGTTCGTTCATTCGTTCGTTCGTTCGTTCGTTCGTTCGTTCGTTCGTTCGTTCATTCGTTCGTTCGTTCGTTCGTTCTAAGTCGTGAAATATGTCGTAAAAATGTATAAATTTATAAAATAAGTGTGAGTGAATTTATCTGTGTGTGTGATGAGTGTACGTATCTGCTTAATTGTAATTGTTGATTTATCCATCCATCCATCCATCCATCCATACATCCATCCATCCATCTCTTCGTGAGGGTATCAAGCGCATATCGACAGTAGCGCGGGCGGTGTCGAAATGGGCCTCGACTGCTGATCTGCGACTCAATGTCAGCAAGACACAGGCGATCATCTTTGGTTCTGATCACAACATCAAGCAGATACAGAGCCTTGGCTTGCAGGGCATTGAGGTGCAGGACGGCGTATTCGTACCCTTTGTTGACACAGTCACTGACCTCGGTGTGGTAATGGACGGAAGACTTACGTGGAAGCCGCAAATAGATGCGGTTAGCAAGAATGTAAATAGGACTCTTTATAGCCTGAAATTCTTTCGTTCATGCGATACTGAGGCACTGTGTAAGCAGTTGGCATGTGCATTGATATTACCTCACCTAGATTACTGCTCAGTTGTTTATCTTGATGTGTCAGGCGAGCTTCAGACACAACTGCAACGCTTACAAAATTCATGTGTGAGATATATATATGGTGTTAGGTGGGATGAGCATATCACTCCTTACAGGAAGGGCCTGGGCTGGTTAGATATCAAGGCGAGGAGAGAGTATTTTATGGGGTTACTCGGGTCTGCACGAGCATTCGCACCTGCTCGATGCTCGGCCACTAAAACTGCTCTAGCTTCGGAAATATGTCGAATTGGCCTCTGAAATTTTGAAGACATCTTCTTGGATAGTTTTGAAATAGATTTAAAACAGAAAAAGAAATCGATTTTTTGAAGCCGGTAAAGCAGAGTCCCCCCTTAATACACTATCCTCATCATCATATGCAGTTCGTATTCCATTATCATTAGTGCTATTATTAATATGTCTATCTAGTTCAGTAGTGAGCATACCAATGTCTATATCGTTTATAGCCGCCATTAATGTTTTATTGCTAGTTATTATTTCATTGTTAACAGCGTTAATCTCTTTTATTGAATTTTTGCAGTTATTACCAATTTTGTTTACTAACCTGCCTTCAATTTCAATTAATTTTGCTTTTACGGATTTATTGTCATTATTAATTTAATTTATACGTTTGCTAATTTCTTTGATACGCTTACAGTTCTATGAATTTTTCTGCGTAGACTCCTCCAGCTTGGAGCTCTGCTCAGTCAATCGCAATTCAATTTTTTCCATTCTAGACTCTATTATACCAACCAACTCCTGCATTTCTGATAAGGGGCCTAGTCTATTTACTACAGCATCTAGTCTAGATTCAAGTGAAGCATTGTGTCTATCTAGAGCACTACAAACATTTTTTGAAGTGTTATTGGCATACTCAACTACAAAATAAATTATGGTACCTTTCTGCAGTGCAATTGCGTCGAGTTGCTTTAACATAGATGTGTTTGCTGCATTTGTTGAACTGGCGTCGGTATAGGAGAGGTACGAAGATTCCTGCAATAGCGTCAAGGACTGCACCCTGATGACCGACTTCTGACCCTTAGATTGGTGTGGAACGCCTTGTGCGCACGTAGACAACTCCGCCCCGCTATCTGCTGCCTTGCTCTCATTGCCTGCAGTGGCTCCACTTCCCTTCTTCTTCTTTGCCGTAGTCTTGGGCGTGGCCGATGTTGCGCTGCTGTATTAGCAGTGGGAGAGGGGCATTGCCTTGGCAACCGCGCACGGTAGAGCGCCGAGGGGCGTCGCCACTCGCTCGCTATTCGTCAGCTTCGGGTCGGCCGCCTTCTTATTGGACGGCGTTGAGATGGCCATCACTTTCTCTTTTCTTTTCCTCTCCGTGCTAGAGCTATTCGTCGCGCGCGGGACCACAGTCCACAGCGTTAAACTCCTTGATTCTATGCACTCCTGGTACGCAAGAGACCTAACTTGGAGCTGAAGCGCGATTCATTGCGTGCGAGTGAGTGCAACAAGGGGATTGCATTCCGGGTGGCAGACAAGATGACATATGCAGCACTTACGTAAGGCATCGCTACTCCTTGGAGTCTCGCCACAGATGGCGCATGTGTCAACCGTGATGGTGTGGTGACGAAGAGGCGACGAACTGCAGTGATTGTATTGATATTTTAGACAGCAGATGTCTTTAGTGCGCTGTAGTTGACTACTGAAGCAGTAGATGGCGCACCTGAAGTATATGGCGTTGCTCAGTTCGCTGTCGCAGCACGGGGGGCCACTTATGATCTTTATGGCCTCTGACTCCTGCTTCTACCACTCTTTCCAGATCCTAAAACTGACTCAGATGTTGTGCACAGTTTTGGTTGAAAATGTTTACAAGTCGACTACTGCAGCTGCGGATAACACTTGCAGCGACGACTTGTACCGAGGCGCGTGCCAGAAACTGCAAATAAAAAGGCCAGATGGCACAGGAGCGGCAGAGATGATCTTAGAAGCAGGACGTTATTGTGAGTGCGTGTCGTACGTAGAGCAGACAGAGTGAGAGAGATATATAGATATATAGATAGATATAATATTTATTTGTAAATGTTACAAAAATATGGTTTAAATATGTTTCTTAAAAATAAAAAAAATAAAATAACACATCGTTGATTTACATAAAATATAATTGCACGTATGCGAAATCAGGTACATAAAGTATTGCACTTTGTTGTCAGAAATGTAAACATAAATTCCCAATCACGTCGTTATATCTATCAGTCATACAATTTAAATTACATACATACATTAAAACAATTACTCATTTCCACTCATACTAATAAATACTCGGATACTTTTAAATACTGCCTGTCAGTTAGTAAAACGTAAAAAGTAAAAAAAAGAAAGAAAAAATAAGTAAAATGAATAAATAAATTAAAATAAAAAAATAAATTAAATGAATACGACTAGCTGACAACAACATTCAATCCAAGTCTGTGAAGTATTTTTTAACTACCACCTTTAAGGGCCATATCAGTGCGCATGTGTGTAAACGAAAATTCTTTTGCTTCACCTCTTACAGGGCGCTTAGATTCATTTGAATAGCGATCTCAGGTAAACAGGTTATTTAATGTTAATTATTTTATAGGCGCTGATTGCCATAAAATCCGCGTTGCTAGAGTCAATTCGTCTCCACCCTAATTTTTCCCTGTAAGTGGTGATATGCTCATCCTTCCTAGCAACTAGAGCGTATCGCACACATTAATTTGGCAGTCTTTGAAGCTGGCTACGCTGTTCTAGTGACGTGTCGAGATACACTACAGAACAATAGTCAAGGTGTGGCAAAACTAGAGCCATGGCCAGATGTTTGCGCAGATCGTGAGTGGTATACACTCTATTAATTTACTCTATTAATTAAATTACTCTATTAATTTTCTTTGTAACCATGTCTATGTGAGGCTGCTACGTAAGTTCAGAATCGAGTATAACATCCAGGCTCATGACAGCCTGCGAGAAAGGTACGCCGTCTCCGAAACTTCTTTCCGGCATACCTCGCAACTCAAGTTTATTTATATATTTACAAAAACCGAAAACAATAGCTTTAGTCTTGATATTATTTAGCTTGAGAGCGATACCTCCGGCCCAATCAGCCACCGCCTGCGTAACCCTGGACAGGATCTCAATACCTTCAACAAATTTTTCCGGACTGATCTGTTTTTTAGATGTTTGTTCAAGTCGTCGAATATGAAGATATTCGCAGGGAAGGGGACGGGAACTTGGAAATCAGTCACTTCGTTTAAGTACAACTAAATTTATTATTATTCCAAATCACAAAAACACTCGCGTAACAAGCCTTCAGAGGCAATAACTGTCCACAAAGCACACTAGTGGCACAAATGCGGTACACAATAGGCGTGAAAATAGCAGCTCCGCGGGTAAAGGCGCGAGGCACGTCCTGTCAGCTGGAGCGTCGGAGCAAAACTGAGCGAGCGGCCGCCGCTCCCCACCAAGCCTGGGCCCCACCGGCAATCGTACGACATAGCGGCCTGTGACGTCACGTCGGTGAGTCATGAAAATTCGTTCGCACGCTTCATCATCAGGGGCTATGCGAGTGGGATGAGGAAGATCTTCTGTCTCCCAAAATCGCTGGATAGAGTTCATCAATCGCTGATGCCACAGCAAGTCAGGGTCAATCTGAACGGCCAAGCACGAGTTGATGGGGGAACTGCCATGACGCTGAATGAGTCTCCTCAAAATGGCCCAACCAACGACTGTGTACTGGGCTATGAGGTCCGCCCGCCGGACAAAACCCGGTTTGAGAAGATAAGGGAGGACGTTTGCTCCCACGAGCAGCTCAATCTCTCCCGGAAGACCAAAGCAGGCGTCCGCGAGATGCAGGTCGCGCCAAGTGGCTATCGTCTGCTCGTCCACACAAGCAGCTGGCATTGTGATGCCAAGGCGTCGCAGGCAATGGGCCTCGAAAACCACAGGTTGGGATTGATCAGGCAATTGTAGGGCCAACAGGGTCTTCCAAGCAGCCCGTTCGCAATCCCGACCACCGACGCTATTTATTGTTGCTTCACTCCGAACCAGGTTGGCATCAAGACTGTTGGCCAGCCGAAGCGAGACGAGAGTCAGGATGATGATTCTGGAGGACCGGAGCCACCATTCTCCGTAGGTCTAGACTGTTTGGCGGGTACCGCGTTGGCTGAGAGGTCGGAGGCACGCTTACGCGAGCTGTTATGGAGTAGGGTATGATGCAACGTCTGACATGATTGGCAAACCGATTTGGAAAGGCAAGCTCGAGCCTGGTGTCCCGCTCGAAGGCAGTTGAAGCATAGGCGGGCTTGCTCGACAATGTCTCTCCTTGCCTCAGGCGAGAGACCCAAGAATCGCTCACAGTGGCCAATATAATGAGCTCCGTGACATTGAGGACATTCTCCTGATACGTAGTTGCTGCTGGTGATCCGTAGAGTCTCTAACGCAGCCTTGGCTTCACCTTGGACGTGAGTTTTGAGGTAGTAGAAGCGAGCAACGTCGCTGAGGCGGGGATCTTCGTGAATGAGGGCTCGTGATAGATCACGGAATGCCTCCCAATCCTCATGCTTTCCCGAGAAAGTTGGGACGTTGATTTGAGGCAGACGAGCATGGCCCGCGTAGCCTGCCTGGCTTTCCGAAGCCCTAGTCGCGTCAGCCGGTGTAGGTGGGGCTACACGTTCGCTGATGTCGTAGAGAAGGGCCTGCACCGCCATGTATTCCCTCTCGATGTCAGCGTACACCCGCCTATCGTCGTAGTCTTGAAGTGTCTCGGTCTCTGAAGGGATGAGACCACGATGGTTGCTCAGAAAGTCGGCCCAGTACCCTTGAAGAAGGTCCATGCGGACATGCACCATGCCCCTTGTCCAGGACGCATCGGGTACGTCCTTGAGAGCTGCGGCAAAGTCCCTGATGACCGTCACTAATGCTTGTTGGGTTGCGAGCAGAGCCTCTATTGTGCCTGAAATCAGAAGAAAAAGTCACAAGTTCGAGCTCGACGCTCGAAGAGAGCGGAGTCGTCTCCCCAAATAGTCAGGTTGGCTTCACGTTAATATCGAACCCATATTGACAACGCGGTCATAGGACAAACTCTCCGCAAGAAGTAGCCGATTCAAGGCTCGAACCATGGCGACATTCGAGCGTGTGGCGCGTACGCACTGGCAGAGTGCCTCTCGAACCACCGCGAAAAGTCGAGCGCATGCTGAGACGGTAGGCCCCTGGGTTCGCACATAGGCACGATTCTCGAGTCACAGCTCGAATAGGCCAGCTTGACGAGAAAATGCTTCTATATCTACAATTCCCACGTATACGAATTTCACAAGTCGAGAATGATCGCGAGTTCACTTTGAGATAGGACCAAAAGCCAGATTTCAAAGAGTTGAGACAGTTGAGAACGATCGCGTTGCAAGTAATAATCGAAAGTGCACGGGGCGCCCAGAGCCAGCCTCCTGAGCTGACAACATGGCGTGTGTCCGTCGCGAGACCGTCTGTCGTGTGTGTATCCATGTTCGGGGTGCCGACGCATGTCTCTCGTAAAGAAGCTTTTCCCGGCGCTTCACAGTTTGGCTCATTTCCACGAAAGCCGCGCGGCTGATGCGCAGAGTGTAGTAGAGGAAAGAGAGAGAGAGAAAGAAATCGGACCGTGGCGCGTGCACACACGAGGTACACATGGAACTCTCCGGCAAAAACGCAGCTTCCTCGTCCCGCGCAAAACATGTAGACTGCAGCGAATATACATTGCGGCGGTACCATCCTAACCGGCCCACGGGCTTGTACGACACGCGGGTCGAAGACAAGCGAAATTGGCGGGACACCGGCGCGGGATTCTCTGCGCTGTCACAAAAGCGCGGGCTTACGACCTCGTGGGATCGGTTAGGATGGTACGTGCTTTGATATCACTTCACTGTCAAGTATGTAGTCACGAGTCATAATTCCCGAAGGCACGGTCGAGCACAAGGGGCGACGAAGTCACGAAGCGACTCGACGACGGCTGGAAGGCGCAATCGGAGTCTCGCTTTTCACTTCACTGTTCACCTTTACTAAATTCCGCGAATCACTAACTCACCTTCGATGCTGATCCATAAATTCCGCAAGAAATTCACTAGTAACATCCCGCTTGAAGGACCATGAAGATATTCGCAGGGAAGGGGACGGGAATTTGGAAATCAGTCGCTTCGTTTAAGTACAACTAAATTTATTATTATTCCAAATCACAAAAACACTCTCGTAACAAGCCTTCAGAGGCAATAACGGTCCACAAAGCACACTAGTGGCACAAATACGCTACACAATAGGCGTGAAAATAGCAGCTCCGCGGGTAAAAGCGCGAGGCACGTCCTGTCGGCTGGAGCGTCGGAGCAAGACTGAGCGCGCGGCCGCCGCTCCCCACCATGCCGACGCGCGGGTCCTGCGCATCCGTAGAAGTGGCGCATGTGCAGGGGCCGCCATTCTTTTGCGTCCCATTGGGCCGAGCGGCTGAGTCGTACTTGAGTTTCAACAGAATATATAAAGACAAAACAGCAAGGGTCCCAACACTGATATCTGAGGCACTCCAAGATTTGTGGATAGCCAAGATGACTTGATGTCGGAGCATATTACAATGGCTTGCCTTCAACCTAATATATAAGATTTTATCCTCACTAGGGCATGCCTGGAGAACCCCAGGGCTCGCAGCTTTGCTAAAAGCTTAGCTGGAGAGATCGTGTCGGAAGCCTTGCTGAAGTCAAACAGTAATAAAAGAGTAACCAGTCTTTTGTCAATCCCCGTTCATATGTCTTCAGTTAGTCTTAGTAGAGCTGTTTGCGTCGAGTTATTCTGTTTGTGCCTCGACAGCATAGGGTCAAGTCGTTTTGTCTCTTTCATATGTTCCACTATCTGATCATGTACGATTTTCTTAAAAAATTCAGGTGTAGCACACTTGCCAAGTGGCACTACTCGTGCCCCATTCCATGGGTTCGGAAATATTCCCTTTTCCAGGGAGGAGTTGAATAGGCTCACCACGTGTTGCCTGATTACACGAGGTGAGCCGAAGGCTTTAACGACGCAACAGTGAGGGTGTATGTAGCAAGTATGTCCTTCACGCTGACATTATTCGTCAATTTATTATTGTCTCTCTCCATAATCAATTTATCCGTAGTATCTGTACTACTTAGTACATCAGTATTTTTGGAAGAACTAGGTGTTTTACTTTTATTACTAGTTTTATTAGCTCTACCAATTTTACATCCCTAACAGATAAACATGTCTCCGTCTAATGCTATCATACTGTAACATACATCATGGTATGATTTTAGGCAAACATAACAACTACATATAATAGCATTTCTTCTTGTAATCTTCTAACATTTAGAGCAAGACGCGTTAGCCGTAATGTGAAAGATACGTAGTAAGAATGAGTATGATCAACCAAAGCGGGAAAAATAAGTAGAGCAAATCTACGTCTGGTCAGAAATGGTCAACGTATAGTCAAATTTTGAAATATTTTACAATAACTAATTAACTAGTTGGTTTAAAATCGATATTTTAATATATTTCTCATGCACAAGCACTAGCGGAGCTATGTAGAAAAAAAGGATTATTAAAAGACTATCACAAACCCGATTATTAATAAAAATAAGAAAAAAACAGCGTATCTACTAAAATAATTTGAAAACTCGCACTAAAATAATTTGAATTCGATAGTCCAGCCATCTATTGAGTAGATGAAGATCTAGCTGCCGATGTTGCCGACCAAACAGAGAACAAGATATTGCTGTCCTCTGGTGCTGAAATATTAAAAGGCAGTGCTGCCATCTGGTGGATGACGCCGAAAATTTTGCTAGGCAGCGTTGCCAGATCAACTCTGTTTACGCCATTTTTACAGGTCTTAGTCATATAGGTACATTTCTGTAGATTTGAATTTCGCGCCATTTCGTGCGGTCAATTGCGACGTTGCGTGACCGTCAGCGCGCGCGATTCTGACTCGATTCGCGCGCGCTCTTGCAATTGTTCACTTTTGACAGGACCTCCAAGCTGTTCGCGCGCTTAGCAGCCCTGCTCAATATATAGTTTCATTTTCAGCCTTTTTTGCGTCCTGATTGCCGTGAGTTCGTGTTCGATTGGCTGAGATATATTTCCGTTCTTTTCAGAGCGAATATATTCAGCCTTCCTGCGATCGTGACTCGTGTCGATCGGAGCCTGGCCCGGAAAATTGTAACCGAATTCGTGCGAGCGTGCGTGAGAATTCGCGCGTGTGTGTGTGTATCTTGTGTGTGCCTCGTGGCCATGTTAGGGAAAACTGTGGGGACGGTGTCCACGTGTTGGACGTGACCCGTCTAGGGCGAGCGCATCGCGGCAACACCCTTGTTGCCCGGCATCGAGGCGTCTGGCTCCCCGAGACGTCGGGGCACGCCCGGTGCAGGTCGTGGACCATTTTGCGCTCCCCTCAGCGACATCCAGGCGGTGTCGTTCGAGCTTCGTGCGGCGGTTTTGCGCGGGTTGCGTTCCCAGGTAAGAGAGCTCTCTGCGGCGTTAAGATTAAGAGTCTAGGGTAAAGCGTTAGCATTAAATCCTTATTTCCCGCGTCTGTTGTAATTGTTTGTAGCTTCATTTTCTCAATATATCTTTACGCTTGCTTCGGCTTTTCCCGCTAAGCCGTGCGGTTTTTTACGCCGAAGGAAGTGCTTTTTTTTATCGCGAAATTAATTGTGTTTTTTTTATTTACTCAACCTTTCACTCACTCATCCCAATCCTTTTTTATTTTATCTGAACTCACCTTGAGTTTATTATTTTAAGTAGATTATTGTTCAAACTCAGTGCCAATGAAGGTGGAAGAAGAGAGAGAGATAGAGAAAGATGGATACTCTAACAACAAAGAGATTCCTCAGAAATTCCCCCCACTAAGTAACACTGAAATACCACCCAATCTTAATCACATGACAGACAGTTCTCATGTGACATTTGCAATCGAGCACTGATGGTATACAGTGTCACCCACATACAGGCGCACATATAACACTGATAGATCACGACGAAAATCGTGCGCGCAACCAGATCGTATTGACGATATACTCACACTAAATTTTCAAGGCACACATAACACTCTTAAATAGCGACGTAGATGTGCTCGCGGTGAAAGCATATTCGCGATTGTCAGTCAATCCAATAGTGTCTTGAGCAAAGGATGTATTCATCGACAAGAGTACACGTGCAGTATTTTCTGCAGATGCATAGGATATCAGCTTACCTTAGATTAATCAACACTTACAGCCATCGAAAGTCTTTCCCACTAAATAGACTTTGAACGTGGCAAAAATTGAACGTGGCATTCTTTCTTTACCACGTAATATTCGTGCAGCTGCATTTTCTTCTCTTGTGTTGTCGTGAAAAATTCGATGACAATCACCTCTCATTAAAATGCACGTCTACTAATAAGACCGTTATTCTTAAGTTCAAATAGTGAATCCGACTCGCGCCAACTGTGGCACGTACGAAATATACGGCAAACTATTTTCCTTGCGTTCATCTTATATTATATGCAAGTATTTAAAATTTTCATAATTAATTTATAATTTATTTCAAGTTGCATTTTCCGTTCTTATTTCGCCGTGCGAGACTGCGTCAAAGTCGCTCCAAATAATGAATTCAGATTTCTTTTACTTTCTACTTTTTTACAATCGATATTCATTATCTCAAACATTTACTGTTTGAATAGCTAGCGTGATTATATTTTAAAAATCATAAATTTAGATACTTATCATCATTTGTTTTTCGACCACTGATAACGGATATCTAAGAAATTTTAAAACGTCATGACATTGTCGGATTACACTATTTTGTAGATAGATATGAACCTTTATCAACCATGTATTAATAAGATTTTGTCCATCATCTACTTTTTTAAATTTTATCCTTCATCTGCTTTTTGACAATCGATAATCGATATATTAAAAATTTATAGATTCATCAATTTGCGGGATTACACTTTATTGTAGCTCGATAAAAGCCTTTTTGCAGCATCTATTAAGATTTTGTCCATCATTAATTTTTAATAATCGATTACCGATATCTCGAAAATCTATAGTTTAATAAGATCGCGGGATTAAACTCTTTTGTAGTTACAACTAAGTCATTGTAAATTATAAATTTTGATTTTTACCATCATTTAATTTTGGACAATCGATAACCATTGTCACGAAAATTTATTGACCAATCAATTCGCGAGATTACCTTTTTTTGTAGCTAGATACAAACATTTACCAAACATACATTCAGAATTTTTTATCATATATTTTTCTACAATCGATAACGGATATCTTGAAAATCTATAGTTTAATAAGATCGCGGGATTAAACTCTTTTGTAGTTACAACTAAGTCATTGTAAATTATAAATTTTGATTTTTACCATCATTTAATTTTTGACAATCGATAACCATTGTCTCGAAAATTTATTGACCAATCAATTCGCGGGATTACAGTTTTTTGTAGCTAGATACAAACCTTTACCAAACATACATTCAGAACTTTTTAACATATATTTTTCTACAATCGATAACGGATATCTTGAAAATTTATAGTTTGATTAGCTTGCGGGATTACACTTTTTGTAGTTACAACTAAAACATTCCAATTGTAAATATCAATTTTGCTATCATTTATTTCTTGATAAACGATAACTAATACCTAGAAAATTTATTGATGATAAACCATGCAAACTTTAGTAAGAGAAGAACATAACTTTACGAACCCCCCATGTAAAGGAGCAGGAGGACGACTGACGTAAGCCGACAGAATATTCTAGAAAGCCGAGTTCTGCATGGCTCTAGTATCGTCTTCATTGCTCGTCTGCGTATGTGCGAATTTAACACGGCGAAATATCGACGACTGACGCAGCGATACTCAGCAGAATACTGATTGGTTGTTCTGTTAGAGGGGATACACAGTACTTTCTAGGTAGTAGCACCGATGCACTCACAGTACATGAACGCACCCTGGTCTGACCGAGTCACAAAGCGATTGTTTTAAGAGAATGAGCAATTAGCACACGAAGAGATTAGACCGACAATTAACTGATCCTTTTACAGGCAGCGTCGTGTCACCTTTACGGAACTCGATGAAATAAAGACACAGCGTGAATGTTATTATATAAGTATAGGCACATAGACATACTCACGAAAACTCATAAATAAATAGAACAACATTAATGGAAGAAGTCTGACCTTTAGAAGTTTAACGAGAAAAGTGTGGTGCTCACGATAGTCTATTGTAAAGTCGAGACCTGTATGGTGCATCATTGTCAAAAACTGTAATGCACTCTTGAAAGTCAGACTTCGGAATCGCCTTTAGTGCATTCGTCGCATTAGTTTCAACAGTCTGTTTATTGTCGAATCGATGTCCTTTAAGCGGCATTTTCAATCGAGGAAACAGCCAAAAGTCTCAGGGAGCTATATCAGGACTGTATGGAGGCTGGCGGAGCTGCGCAACACTGTGTTTCAATAAATTCTGCTGCACAAGGTTTGATGCGTGCGCTGGAGCATTGTCGTGATGAAGAAGCCAGTCACCGGTTTCCCAAAGTTGCGGTCGTTTTCTCCTGATTGCATTACGTAATCTTTTCAAAACTTCAACGTAGTACTCTTTATTGATTGTCTTGCCTGTAGGGGCCTATTCGTGGTGCACAACGCCCTCATAATCGAAAAAAACAATCAACATTGACTTGATGAACGAGGATCACTGTCAACAGATGTGCGGCCACTTTTGAACCGCCTATACCACTCTTTTATTTGTGTTTTGCCCATACACTCATCTTTAAAGGCCTTTTGCAACATTTCAATAGTTTCTGCACAACTTTTACCGAGATTAAAGCAAAATTTTATGCAAATTCGCTGTTCGGTTCGTTCTGCCATTTTTAGCAATAAGCAAATTGCGACGAATGCAAAAAAGTCGTTGTAAACAAATACACGCTGCGCGGTAACTAAGGCATTTCATCGGTATCTCAAGCTACTGACGAGAAGGTTAGGAGTTTCTGGTGACGTTCGTACCCTCCAGAGGTCGCCTGAGTCTCTCCGCGCGAAGATATGAACGTAGGTCGGATACTTTTGGGACAGACCTCGTACAGCGTTTCGCGCAGTGAACCTTGCGTGTCGATAGTCGAGATGGAACTAAAGGATTTCGTGGGATAGATAGTCTTTGTGACCATGCAAAAAAGTACTAACAGTGACAGAATGAAGGAAAGAGAAATCAAAGCTTCGACCGCTCGCGCATGCGCACGAACCATACATACACACATATACACACGAAAACTTCAGTGGGAGAAATATGGCCTTGATATGGACGATGTGTATAGAGAAAGAAATGCAGCGAGAGAGAGAGAGAGAGAGAGAGATACAGAGAGACGGAGAAATATAGACAGTTCTGCGGCGACTGTCACAGTACAACAGAATTTTCTGGAAACAATCGAGACCTGGAGGGCGCTACTGTAATTGTCATATACTGTAGTACCACATCGCGATAAGCAACGTTTCTCGCGTGCTCGCCCTCGCCAAATCTTTAACAACTAAACCATCAACAAACCCAACACATCGATTAACTTTAACCACTGCTAAACTCAACAAGAACGCTCCCACACTCCTATTCAACTAATAATCTTTAAAAAATTCAACCCCCTTAAATTAACTTCAACTATCTAACTCAACTATGTCGATGTCGCTAATTGTGCTCTCGGAGAATTGTGGACAGTCAATCGGAGAGACCAGAAATCTTTTCCAAATTCGGCTTTTCTTCTGCCTATCTTCAGCCCACACACACTTGTTGCTTCCGTCCTTATCTTGTTTTTGATTGGCCTTTATTTTCCTCAAATGCAAAAATCAAGGCTAGATCCACGGCGATATGAGTATATCCTATGCTATGGTGGACCGGGAGCTTCAGGCGACTCGCGGCGAGGCGGCTGCTAGCTCTCCCATGAGCTGTCGGCTGCCGCGTCTCTCTCTCTCTCTCTCTCTCTCTCTCTCTCTCTCTCTCGTGGCTATAGCCGGTGTTGTGT